>JAPZIH010000658.1:0-331855 GCA_027410445.1 Discoglossus pictus
CACTTACTGTGTCCTAAATCACATCCCCAACACACTTACTGTGCCCTAAATCACATCCCCAACATACTTACTGTGTCCTAAATCACACCCCCAACACACTTACTGTGCCATAAATCACATCCCAAACACACTTACTGTGTCCTAAATCACATCGGCCCCAACACACTTACTGTGTCCTAAATCACATCCCCAACACACTTACTGTGCCCTAAATCACATCGCCAAAACACTTACTGTGCCCTAAATCACATCCCCAACACACTTACTGTGTCCTAAATCTCATCCCCAACACACTTACTGTGTCCTAAATCACATCCACACTACACTTACTGTGCCCTAAATCACATCCCCAACACACTTACTGTGTCCTAAATCACATCCCCAACACACTTACTGTCCCCTAAATCACATCCCCAACACACTTACTGTGTCCTAAATCACATCCCCAACACACTTACTGTCCCCTAAATCACATCCCCACTACACTTACTGTGCCCTAAATCACATCCCCAACACACTTACTGTGACCTAAATCACATTAGCCCCAACACACTTACTGTGCCCTAAATCACATCCCCAACACACTTACTGTGTCCTAAATCACATCGGCCCCAACACACTTACTGTGTCCTAAATCACATCCCCAAAACACTAACTGTGTCCTAAATCACAACCCAAAACACTTACTGTGTCCTAAATCACATCCCCAACACACTTACTGTGTCCTAAATCACATCGGCCCCAACACACTTACTGTGTCCTAAATCACATCCCCAACACACTTACTGTGTCCTAAATCACATCCCCAACACACTTACTGTGCCCTAAATCACATCGGCCCCAACACACTTACTGTGTCCTAAATCACATCGGCCCCAACACACTTACTGTGTCCTAAATCACATTGGCCCCAACACACTTACTGTGTCCTAAATCACATCCCCAACATACTAACTGTGCCCTAAATCACATCGGCCCCAACACACCTACTGTGTCCTAAATCACATCGGCCCCAACACACTTACTGTGTCCTAAATCACATGGCCCCAACATACTTACTGTGCCCTAAGTCACATCCCCAACACACTAACTGTGCCCTAAATCACATCCCCAACACACTTACTGTGTCCTAAATCACATGGCCCCAACACACTTACTGTGCCCTAAATCACATCGGCCCCAACACACTTACTGTGTCCTAAATCACATCCCCAACACACTTACTGTGTCCTAAATCACATCCCCAACACACTTACTGTGCCCTAAATCACATTCCCAACACACTAACTGTGCCCTAAATCACATCCCCAACACACTTACTGTGTCCTAAATCACATCCCCAACACACTTACTGTGCCCTAAATCACATCCCAAACACACTTACTGTGTCCTAAATCACATCCCCAACACCCTTACTGTGTCCTAAATCACATCCCCAACACACTTACTGTGTCCTAAATCACATCGGCCCCAACACACTTACTGTGTCCTAAATCACATCGGCCCCAACACACTTACTGTGTCCTAAATCACATCCCCAACACACTTACTGTGCCCTAAATCACATCGCCAAAACACTTACTGTGCCCTAAATCACATCCCCAACACACTTACTGTGTCCTAAATCTCATCCCCAACACACTTACTGTGTCCTAAATCACATCCACACTACACTTACTGTGCCCTAAATCACATCCCCAACACACTTACTGTGTCCTAAATCACATCCCCAACACACTTACTGTGTCCTAAATCACATCCCCAACACACTTACTGTGTCCTAAATCACATCCCCAACACACTTACTGTGCCCTAAATCACATCCCCAACACACTTACTGTGCCCTAAATCACATCCCCAACACACTAACTGTGCCCTAAATCACATCCCCACTACACTTACTGTGCCCTAAATCACATCCCCAACACACTTACTGTGACCTAAATCACATTAGCCCCAACACACTTACTGTGCCCTAAATCACATCCCCAACACACTTACTGTGTCCTAAATCACATCGGCCCCAACACACTTACTGTGTCCTAAATCACATCCCCAAAACACTAACTGTGTCCTAAATCACAACCCAAAACACTTACTGTGCCCTAAATCACATCCCCAACACACTTACTGTGTCCTAAATCACATTGGCCCCAACACACTTACTGTGTCCTAAATCACATCCCCAACATACTAACTGTGCCCTAAATCACATCGGCCCCAACACACTTACTGTGTCCTAAATCACATCGCCCCAACACACTTACTGTGTCCTAAATCACATCCCCAACACACTTACTGTGCCCTAAATCACATTCCCAACACACTAACTGTGCCCTAAATCACATCCCCAACACACTTACTGTGTCCTAAATCACATCCCCAACACACTTACTGTGCCCTAAATCACATTCCCAACACACTTACTGTGCCCTAAATCACATCCCCAACACACTTACTGTGCCCTAAATCACATCAGCCCCAACACACTTACTGTGTCCTAAATCACATCCCCAACACACTTACTATGTCCTAAATCACATCCCCAACACACTTACTGTGCCCTAAATCACATCCCCAACACACTTACTGTGCCCTAAATCACATCCCCAACACACTTACTGTGCCCTAAATCACATCCTCAACACACTTACTGTGCCCTAAATCACATGGCCCCAACATACTTACTGTGCCCTAAATCACATCCCCAACACACTAACTGTGCCCTAAATCACATCCCCAACACACTTACTGTGTCCTAAATAACATCCCCAACACACTTACTGTGCCCTAAATCACATCCCCAACACACTTACTGTGCCCTAAATCACATCCCCAACACACTAACTGTGCCCTAAATCACATCGGCCCCAACACACTTACTGTGTCCTAAATCATATCCCCAAAACACTAACTGTGCCCTAAATCACATCGGCCCCAACACACTTACTGTGTCCTAAATCACATCCCCAACACACTAACTGTGTCCTAAATCACAACCCAAAACACTTACTGTGCCCTAAATCACATCCCCAACACACTTACTGTGTCCTAAATCACATTGGCCCCAACACACTTACTGTGTCCTAAATCACATCCCCAACATACTAACTGTGCCCTAAATCACATCGGCCCCAACACACTTACTGTGTCCTAAATCACATCGGCCCCAACACACTTACTGTGTCCTAAATCACATCCCCAACACACTTACTGTGCCCTAAATCACATTCCCAACACACTAACTGTGCCCTAAATCACATCCCCAACACACTTACTGTGTCCTAAATCACATCCCCAACACACTTACTGTGCCCTAAATCACATTCCCAACACACTTACTGTGCCCTAAATCACATCCCCAACACACTTACTGTGCCCTAAATCACATCAGCCCCAACACACTTACTGTGTCCTAAATCACATCCCCAACACACTTACTATGTCCTAAATCACATCCCCAACACACTTACTGTGCCCTAAATCACATCCCCAACACACTTACTGTGCCCTAAATCACATCCCCAACACACTTACTGTGCCCTAAATCACATCCTCAACACACTTACTGTGCCCTAAATCACATGGCCCCAACATACTTACTGTGCCCTAAATCACATCCCCAACACACTAACTGTGCCCTAAATCACATCCCCAACACACTTACTGTGTCCTAAATAACATCCCCAACACACTTACTGTGCCCTAAATCACATCCCCAACACACTTACTGTGCCCTAAATCACATCCCCAACACACTAACTGTGCCCTAAATCACATCGGCCCCAACACACTTACTGTGTCCTAAATCATATCCCCAAAACACTAACTGTGCCCTAAATCACATCGGCCCCAACACACTTACTGTGTCCTAAATCACATCCCCAAAACACTAACTGTGTCCTAAATCACAACCCAAAACACTTACTGTGTCCTAAATCACATCCCCAACACACTCACTGTGTCCTAAATCACATGGCCCCAACATACTTACTGTGTCCTAAATCACATGGCCCCAACATACTTACTGTGTCCTAAATCACATCGGACCCAACACACTTACTGTGTCCTAAATCACATCGGCCCCAACACCCTCACTGTGTCCTAAATCACATCGGCCCCAACACACTTACTGTGTCCTAAATCACATCGGCCCCAACACACTTACTGTGTCCTAAATCACATCCCCAACACACTTACTGTGTCCTAAATCACATCGGCCCCAACACACTTACTGTGTCCTAAATCACATTGGCCCCAACACACTTACTGTGCCCTAAATCACATCCCAAACACACTAACTGTGTCCTAAATCTCATCCCCAACACACTTACTGTGTCCTAAATCTCATCCCCAACACACTTACTGTGTCCTAAATCACATCCCCAACAAACTTATTGTGCCCTAAATCACATCGGCCCCAACACACTTACTGTGTCCTAAATCACATCGGCCCCAACACACTTACTGTGTCCTAAATCACAACCCAAAACACTTACTGTGTCCTAAATCACATCCCCAACACCCTCACTGTGTCCTAAATCACATGGCCCCAACATACTTACTGTGTCCTAAATCACATGGCCCCAACACACTTACTGTGTCCTAAATCACATCGGACCCAACACACTTACTGTGCCCTAAATCACATGGCCCCAACACCCTCACTGTGTCCTAAATTACATCGGCCCCAACATACTTACTGTGTCCTAAATCACATCGGCCCCAACATACTTACTGTGTCCTAAATCACATCGCCCCAACACACTTACTGTGTCCTAAATCACATCGGCCCCAACATACTTACTGTGTCCTAAATCACATCGGCCCCAACACACTTACTGTGTCCTAAATCACATCCCCAACACACTTACTGTGTCCTAAATCACATTGGCCCCAACACACTTACTGTGCCCTAAATCACATCCCAAACACACTAACTGTGTCCTAAATCTCATCCCAACACACTTACTGTGCCCTAAATCACATCCCCAACACACTTACTGTGTCCTAAATCACATTGGCCCCAACACACTTACTGTGCCCTAAATCACATCCCAAACACACTAACTGTGTCCTAAATCTCATCCCCAACACACTTACTGTGCCCTAAATCACATCCCCAACACACTTACTGTGTCCTAAATCACATTGGCCCCAACACACTTACTGTGTCCTAAATCACATCCCCAACACACTTACTGTGTCCTAAATCACATCGCCAAAACACTTACTGTGCCCTAAATCACATCCCCAACACACTTACTGTGTCCTAAATCACATCCTCAACACACTTACTGTGCCCTAAATCACATGGCCCCAACACACTTACTGTGTCCTAAATCACATCCCCAACACACTTACTGTGTCCTAAATCACATCCTCAACACACTTACTGTGCCCTAAATCACATCCCCAACATACTTACTGTGTCCTAAATCACATCCCCAACACCCTTACTGTGCCCTAAATCACATCCCCAACACACTTACTGTGCCCTAAATCACATTGCCCCAACACACTTACTGTGTCCTAAATCACATCCCCAAAACACTAACTGTGCCCTAAATCACATCGGCCCCAACACACTTACTGTGTCCTAAATCACATCCCCAAAACACTAACTGTGTCCTAAATCACAACCCAAAACACTTACTGTGTCCTAAATCACATCCCCAACACACTCACTGTGTCCTAAATCACATGGCCCCAACATACTTACTGTGTCCTAAATCACATGGCCCCAACATACTTACTGTGTCCTAAATCACATCCCCAACACACTTACTGTGCCCTAAATCACATGGCCCCAACACCCTCACTGTGTCCTAAATCACATCGGCCCCAACACACTTACTGTGTCCTAAATCACATCGGCCCCAACACACTTACTGTGTCCTAAATCACATCCCCAACACACTTACTGTGCCCTAAATCACATCCCAAACACACTAACTGTGTCCTAAATCTCATCCCCAACACACTTACTGTGTCCTAAATCACATACCCAACACACTTACTGTGCCCTAAATCACATTAGCCCCAACACACTTACTGTGCCCTAAATCACATCGGCCCCAACACACTTACTGTGTCCTAAATCACATCGGCCCCAACACACTTACTGTGTCCTAAATTACAACCCAAAACACTTACTGTGTCCTAAATCACATCCCCAACACCCTCACTGTGTCCTAAATCACATGGCCCCAACATACTTACTGTGCCCTAAATCACATGGCCCCAACACACTTACTGTGTCCTAAATCACATCGGACCCAACACACTTACTGTGCCCTAAATCACATGGCCCCAACACCCTCACTGTGTCCTAAATTACATCGGCCCCAACATACTTACTGTGTCCTAAATCACATCGGCCCCAACATACTTACTGTGTCCTAAATCACATCGCCCCAACACACTTACTGTGTCCTAAATCACATCGGCCCCAACATACTTACTGTATCCTAAATCACATCGGCCCCAGCACACTTACTGTGCCCTAAATCACATGGCCCCAACGCCCTCACTGTGTCCTAAATCACATCGGCCCCAACACACTTACTGTGTCCTAAATCACATCGGCCCCAACACACTTACTGTGTCCTAAATCACATCCCCAACACACTTACTGTGTCCTAAATCACATTGGCCCCAACACACTTACTGTGCCCTAAATCACATCCCAAACACACTAACTGTGTCCTAAATCTCATCCCCAACACACTTACTGTGTCCTAAATCACATACCCAACACACTTACTGTGCCCTAAATCACATCGGCCCCAACACACTTACTGTGTCCTAAATCACAACCCAAAACACTTACTGTGTCCTAAATCACATCCCCAACACACTTATTGTGCCCTAAATCACATCGGCCCCAACACACTTACTGTGTCCTAAATCACATCGGCCCCAACACACTTACTGTGTCCTAAATCACAACCCAAAACACTTACTGTGTCCTAAATCACATCCCCAACACCCTCAGTGTGTCCTAAATCACATGGCCCCAACATACTTACTGTGTCCTAAATCACATCCCCAACACCCTCAGTGTGTCCTAAATCACATCGGCCCCAACACACTTACTGTGTCCTAAATCACATCGGACCCAACACACTTACTGTGCCCTAAATCACATGGCCCCAACACCCTCACTGTGTCCTAAATTACATCGGCCCCAACATACTTACTGTGTCCTAAATCACATCTGCCCCAACATACTTACTGTGTCCTAAATCACATCGCCCCAACACACTTACTGTGTCCTAAATCACATCGGCCCCAACATACTTACTGTGTCCTAAATCACATCGGCCCCAACACACTTACTGTGTCCTAAATCACATCCCCAACACACTTACTGTGTCCTAAATCACATTGGCCCCAACACACTTACTGTGCCCTAAATCACATCCCAAACACACTAACTGTGTCCTAAATCTCTTTCCCAACACACTTACTGTGCCCTAAATCACATCCCCAACACACTTACTGTGTCCTAAATCACATTGGCCCCAACACACTTACTGTGCCCTAAATCACATCCCAAACACACTAACTGTGTCCTAAATCTCATCCCCAACACACTTACTGTGCCCTAAATCACATCCCCAACACACTTACTGTGCCCTAAATCACATCCCCAACACACTTACTGTGCCCTAAATCACATTAGCCCCAACACACTTACTGTGCCCTAAATCACATCCCAAACACAATTACTGTGTCCTAAATCACATTCCCAACACACTAACTGTGCCCTAAATCACATGGCCCCAACACACTTACTGTGTCCTAAATCTCATCCCCAACACACTTACTGTGTCCTAAATCACATCCCCAACACACTTACTGTGTCCTAAATCTCATCCCCAACACAATTACTGTGCCCTAAATCACATCCCCAACACACTTACTGTGTCCTAAATCACATTGGCCCCAACACACTTACTGTGTCCTAAATCACATCCCAAACACACTTACTGTGTCCTAAATCACATCCCCAACACATTTACTGTGCCCTAAATCACATCCCCAACACATTTACTGTGCCCTAAATCACATCCCCAACACACTTACTGTGTCCTAAATCACATCCCCAACACATTTACTGTGCCCTAAATCACATCCCCAACACACTTACTGTGTCCTAAATCACATCCCAAACATACTTACTGTGCCCCAAATCACATCGGCCCCAACACACTTACTGTGCCCTAAATCACATCCCCAACACACTTACTGTGTCCTAAATCACATCCCCAACACACTTACTGTGTCCTAAATCACATCGGCCCCAACACACTTACTGTGCCCTAAATCACATCGCCCAAAACACTTACTGTGTCCTAAATCACATCCCAAACATACTTACTGTGCCCTAAATCACATCGGCCCCAACACACTTACTGTGACCTAAATCACATCCCCAACACACTTACTGTGCCCTAAATCACATCCCCAACACACTTACTGTGCCCTAAATCACATCCCCAACACACTTACTGTGACCAAAATCACATCCCCAACACACTTACTGTGTCCTAAATCACATCCCCAACACACTTACTGTGTCCTAAATCACATCCCCAACACACTTACTATGCCCTAAATCACATCCCCAACACACTTACTGTGTCCTAAATCACATCCCCAACACACTTACTGTGTCCTAAATCACATCCCCAACACATTTACTGTGCCCTAAATCACATCGGCCCCAACACACTTACTGTGTCCTAAATCACATCGGCCTTAACACACTTACTGTGTCCTAAATCACATTGGCCCCAACACACTTACTGTGTCCTAAATCACATCCCCAACACACTTACTGTGCCCTAAATCACATCCCAAACACAACTACTGTGTCCTAAATCTCATCCCAACACACTTACTGTGCCCTAAATCACATCCTCAACACCCTTACTGTGCCCTAAATCACATCGGACCCAACACACTTACTGTGCCCTAAATCACATCCCCAACACACTTACTGTGTCCTAAATCACATCCCCAACACCCTTACTGTGCCCTAAATAACATCGCCCCAACACACATACTATGCCCTAAATCAAATCCCCAACACACTTACTGTGTCCTAAATCACATCCCCAACACCCTTACTGTGTCCTAAATCACATGGCCCCAACATACTTACTGTGTCCTAAATCACATCAGCCCCAAAACACTTACTGTGCCCTAAATCACATCGGCCCCAACATACTAACTGTGCCCTAAATCACATCCCCAACACCCTCACTGTTTCCTAAATCACATCGGCCCCAACATACTTACTGTGTCCTAAATCACATCGGCCCCAACACACTTACTGTGTCCTAAATCACATCGGCCCAAACATACTTACTGTGTCCTAAATCACATTGGCCCCAACACACTTACTGTGTCCTAAATCACATCCCAAACACACTTACTGTGTCCTATATCACATCCCAAACACACTGTGTCCTAAATCACATCCCCAACACATTTACTGTGCCCTAAATCACATCCCCAACACACTTACTGTGTCCTAAATCACATTGGCCCCAACACACTTACTGTGTCCTAAATCACATTGGCCCTAACACACTTACTGTGTCCTAAATCACATCCCCAACACACTTACTGTACCCGAAATCACATCCCCAACACACTTACTGTGCCCTAAATCACATCGCCCCCAACACCCTTACTGTGTCCCAAGTGGATTCTAGGCAAGTGAAGCTTCTGACCAACTGGTCCACGTGTTGTGTTTCTTTGTGTTGCAGTGACCAGACCTGTTACTGTATCTGCTAAATAAATTCCTCTTATTCATTTAATAAATAAAGGGTTAATCCTGTGATAGAGGAACAGTAACGAGCATCACATTAAGACGGATAAAGACTATAATTATGTCTTATTTCCCAGACTCTGTGTGATTAACCCTTTATATCATCTGCTTTATGTCTCAGGCTCCTCGGCGGGTCACCACTGGACATGAAGACGATGATAAGACGTCTCGATGTGTCTCTTCTAGATTATGATGATTTTCTCTTCTTTTTCACTACTATGTAACTCAATCACAAGAGTATCCGACACACAAATTGTGATCACTTTTTCTTGTATCACTGTCCTTTCTAATCATTAAAAACAAAGCATCACATCCACGGCTCGGCTGCATTTATTTTACTGCACTAGGTGTAAAGCTGTATTATTATTATTATTATTATTATTATCATTGTACAAATCTAATAGACACAAATAGCTTTATTGTTATCACCAGGGATCTAAACATGACAGATGGTGCTGACCGGGGCAGATAGGTCATTATTTATTGTGTTCCTTGTACTAGTTTAGGACACAGCCACATAACAACAAGACCTATAACATCAGGGGGTCATATTCATGTACATGTGTAGAGAGGACACAGCCACATAACAACAAGATCTATAACATCAGAGGGTCATATTCATGTACATGTGTAGAGAGGACACAGCTACATAACAACAAGACCTATAACATCAGAGTGTCATATTCATGTACATGTGTAGAGAGGACACAGCCACATAACAACAAGACCTATAACATCAGTGGGTCATATTCATGTACATGTGTAGAGAGGATACAGCCACATAACAAGACACATAACATCAGAGGGTCATATTCATGTACATGTGTACAGAGGACACAGCCACATAACAACAAGACCTATAACATCAGGGGTCATATTCATGTACATGTATAGAGAGGACACAGCCACATAACAACAAGACCTATAACATCAGGGGTCATATTCATGTACATGTGTAGAGAGGACACAGCCATATAACAACAAGACCTGTAACATCAGGGGGTCTGAAACGGGACTTGAATGTTAAATCCCCAGATTTCCGCTGGTATAGAAGGTAATATCCCACATCCCCCAGTAACCAGACGAAACACCGTTTAGTGAGTCAACTGAACTTTGTTTAAACCCCGCTCCAGCAGTAAACTGCCAACTGTCAACTTTTTTTTTTTAAATGTTCTGCAATGCATTACACACACATACCCTTGGTTCTTAAAGTGGTACATACATATTGAACCTAACAGATACAGTAATTTAAACAGCAGGGAGAAGGTTTATTGAGGGCCCACAGGCAAATACATGAAAAATCCTTCACAATGGCCCCCCTTTTTCTCCCTGCTCCGGCAACTCGGTTGGACCTTTCCTGGTCCAATAGGGTTGACGGGACTTTCCAAAGTTTTTAATCTGAGGCCAAATCCGTTTGGCGCGACAGTCCATCAGCATTCCCGTTTTTCTTTCCTGGGCGATAATGAATAGTAAAGTTTAGGGCTGTAACGCCAGTCTCCAGCGCAGCAACCGGGCGGTATCCCCTGAGACCCAGTTGAGCCAAACTAGGGGATTGTGATTCGTAATGAGGGTGAAGGCCCGGCCATAGAGATAGGGTGTGAGCTTTTTGAGTGCCCATACCAAGGCCAAACACTCCTTCTCAATGGTGGCATAACTGACCTCCCTTGGCAACAACTTCCGACTCAGGTATGCCACCGGGTGCTTTCCCCCATCCTCTTCGATCTGGCTTAGTACTGCCCCCAGTCCAAACATTGAAGCGTCTGTGTGGACATTAAACCTTTTGTTAGGATCTGGGGTAACCAACACTGGAGCATTAACAAGAGCATTCTTTAGTGCTTGGAAAGCCACCTCGCATTCCGGGGACCACAGGACTTGTCGGGGTAACTTCTTTTTGGTCAGGTCGGTCAGGGGTTTGTCTAGGGCGCTATAATCGGGTACAAAGCGTCTGTAATAGCCGGCTGTGCCCAAGAAAGACATGACTTGTGTCTTGGTTTGGGGAGTGGGCCAATTGGCAACGGCCTCGATCCCAAATATTGTACCTCCGCCATACCCAAATGACATTTGTCTGGTTTCAGGGTCAGCCTGGCCCCCTCTATCCTATCTAATACTACCCCTACATGTTCTAGGTGCGCTTCCCAGGTATCGCTATGGATGGCGATGTCATCCAGGTATGCGCATGCATAGTCCTAGAGACCTCCCAGTAATTGGTCCACCATCCGTTGGAAGGTGGCCGGGGCGTTCTTCATCCCGAATGGCATAACCCGGAATTGGTATAGGCCGAACGGGGTGATGAAGGCAGACTTGGGTATGTCATCTTCTGCTAGGGGAATCTGCCAATATCCCTTACATAGGTCAATTGTGGTCAGATACTTCCCTGCAGAGATACGGTCAAGCAGTTCGTCCATCCGTGGCATTGGATAGGCGTCAGAAACTGTTTTGTCGTTGATTCACCAGTAATCCCCACACAAGTTGGTTGTCCCGTCCTTCTTTGGAACTAGGACTACCGGCGAGACCCAAGGACTTTCTGAGTGTTCTATTACCCCTAGCCAAAGCATCTCATCGATTTCCTTCCGCATCCCTTCTCGGACTGCTTCCGGAATACGGTAAGGGGGCTGCCACAGGGGTGCTTGCCCTGGAGTCTCCACCTTGTGGACGGCTAGGAGTGTGTGCCCAGGCTCCTGAGAGAATGTGGCCTGTTTGGTTTCTAGCAAGCGGACAGCTTGAGCCCTCTCTTGTGGTCCTAGTTGTTCGCCTAGCTGGACTTTCTCTATCTGGGTCCTCCCTTCGTTGCTGCCCAATAGGTCGGGAAGAGGTAGTGTCTCTGTGTCTTCCCCTGCTGGTGCACAGATAGCGGTCACCTCCTCTGCCCGTTCCTGATAGGCCTTAAGCATGTTAATGTGAAAGGTTCGCTTCACATCCTCATCCTCGAAGCTAGCTATGGTGTAGGTGGTGTCGCATATCTGCCCTATAACTTTGTAGGGACCCTGCCATGACTTTTTGGCCCATCCAAAAGCTCCGTTGCCTAGCCCGTTGGTCATACCATACCCTCTGACGCCGCTTGGCCACCTGGAGGTTTCCCTGCACCACCTGGGCTAGTTCCTCCATGCGGTCCCGCAGCTCCAGCACATAAGGTACAACTGGGGTCCCCTCAATCTCCGTCTGCCCCTCCCAGTGGTCCTTGATAAGATCTAAAGGCCCCCTCACCCACCTCCCATATAGGAGTTCAAAGGGTGAGAATCCAGTTGATTCCTGAGGCACCTCTCGGTAGGCAAAGAGAAGGTGTGGCAGGAACCGCTCCCAATCCTGGTACGCCCCCGTGAAAAACTTCAACATTTGCTTTAGCGTCCCGTTGAATCGTTCACACAGGCCATTAGTCTGGGGGTGGTATGGGGAACTAGTTAGGGATCTAACTCCACAGATTTTCCATATCTGCTGGGTTACCTGGGCCGTGAACTGTGTACCTTGGTTGGACAGTACCTCCTTGGGAAAGCCCACTCGGGAGAATATCCGGACTAGCGCATCTTCCACCGTCTCAGCCTGTATGTTAGAAAGGGCCACCGCTTCGGGGTAACGGGTGGCGAAATCTACTACTGTGAGGATATAACTTTTGCCAGAGCGGCTAGGGTGGGCCAAGGGTCCTATGATGTCCATGGCTACCCTCGTGAACGGTTCTTCAATTATGGGCATGGAGACCAGTTTAGTCTTTGGGTGGTCTCCCTTCTTACCTATGCGTTGACATATCTCGCACGTCTGGCAACACGCCCGGACGTCATCGCATATCCCAGGCCAGAAAAAGTTCTGGGTTACCAGATATCCTGTCCTGCGTATTCCCAAGTGTCCTGCCAGAGGAACGTCGTGCCCAATTCTCAATAACTCCCGCCAGTATTTCCGTGGAACTACCAGCTGGCGTTTTTGCCTAGGCCCAGGTGCGTTAACCCGTGTTTCAGTGAGCCTGTACAAGCGGCCTTTTTCCCAGATAAACTTTCTGAGGGAAGGGTCTCCGGTCACCTCCCGCCCAAAGTCTTCTGGGGTGTCCCAGGGAAGGGTTCTATAGTCAGGGGTAGGTCGGGTTGGCTTACCTGGGTCTCAGTAGGAAGCGGATGGCTCTAGGCAGCGCGACTTTGTGCTCTGGTGGTTACTGCGTGTGCCTCCTGAGCGCTGGTTGAGGCGAACGACAAAATCAGGGGCCCAATGTCATTGCCCAACACAACTTCATAGGGTAAGTCTTTCATTACGCCCACTTGAACATTGCAGGTGTACTTGTGCGGTAGGAATGCGATACACTGCCCCCCTGCCACTCTCACAGCAATTGATTTCCTCGGCTTCTCCGATGCGTTAATGAAATGTCGTTGTACTAGCGTGATGGTCGCACCACTGTCTCTTAATCCCTGTGCTGTCTTGACGTTAACCATGACCAGTTGGCAATGGTGTTTCCGATTGTCTGTGACAGTGGAGTGCACCATGAGGGCTTCGTAAAGGGTGCCCAATGGTTCTTCCTGACCCAGCTCCTTGGGATCCCAAGTTGAATCTACACAATGGGCTGCTGCTGGTGGTTGCTGGTACCCAGGTCGAGACCAATTTGACCTGGTGTGGTTGTTCATGGGGCAATTCTGTCGGAAGTGACCCAGCTGTCGGCACCGGAAGCAACGTAGCTCGCTGACATCCTGTCGTGGGTAGCGAGAGTTAGAAGTCACTGGTCGGTTATTTTTGCGAGTATCCGCATACTCATCCGCCAACTTGGCGGCCTCTGGTAGAGAGACAGGGGCCTGCGGTCTCTCACCCAGTCTTTGACATCCGCCTGGATATGGTTGTAAAACTGTTCCAGGACTATCAGTTGCAAAATCTCCTCCGCGGTGGCGGCCTGGCTACTGTTAACCCAGTTCGAGGCCGACAGGTATAACTGGCATGCCCATTCCATGTAGGAATCTTTAGCGGTTTTGCGTGAGTCCCTGAACTTCTGTCGGTAGGACTCTGGGGTTACTGCATAACGGGCCAGGAGTGCTTCTTTAACCCTGGCGTAGCTATGGATCTCCTGTTCTGGTACAGCCCGGAAAGCATCAGATGCTTTGCCTGACAGCTTTCCTGACAATATTGAAACCCATTCTTCCTTAGCTATCCGGTGCAGGTTACATTGTCACTCAAAATCTGCTAAATAGTTATCAATCTCACAGTCTTTTTCGTCAAAAGCTTTAAAAGCGCTGAACGGAATTTTCTTTGTATCCGCTGTGTTGTACTCACTGTTTGGGGAGTGTGCTGCTGCCTGCTGGACCGCTGCCAGTTTTAATTGTAGCTCTGCGTCTCTTTTTTGTTTAGCCTCCTCCGCTAAAAGGCTCATTACTTTCAGAATAATGTCAGCCGTTGGGTTCGGACCGAACCATGCTAGTTTCTCCCTCATTTCTTTGTTGGCTGGTGATTCCTCCTCCTGAATCACTGGTGTCTCCATCTCTTGTACAGCTGGCATTGCTGCAACCAAGTTCTCTGGGTCTAGCTCCATTAACTCTGCTATAATGACCTGCTTGGTTTTGTTGCTAGCAATCCTTCCACGAGCTTCCAGTAGCTCTTTCAGTGTATTTATTTTAAGCAGGGTGTACCAGCCTTCCATTCACTGTTCCCAGTGTCTGCTTGGCATCCTGGTGTAATGGAAGTAGAAGGGAAAATCCCGCCGCTGCCAACCAGTTGAAACAGGACTTGAATATTAAATCCCCAGATTTCCGCTAGAATAGAAGGTAATATCCCACATCCCCCAGTAACCAGACGAAACACTGTTCAGGGAGTCAACTGAACTTTTTTTAAACCATCTCCAGCAGTAAACTGCCAACTGTCAACTTTTTTTTAAAAATGTTCTGCAATGCATTACACACACATACCCTTGGTTCTTAAAGTGATACATACATATTGAACCTAACAGATACAGTCATTTAAACAGCCACATAACAACAAGACCTATAACATCAGGGGGTCATATTCATGTACATGTGTAGAGAGGATACAGCCACATAACAAGACACATAACATCAGAGGGTCATATTCATGTACATGTGTACAGAGGACACAGCCACATAACAACAAGACCTATAACATCAGGGGTCATATTCATGTACATGTGTAGAGAGGACACAGCCACATAACAACAAGACCTGTAACATCAGGGGGTCTGAAACGGGACTTGAATATTAAATCCCCAGATTTCCGCTGGTATAGAAGGTAATATCCCACATCCCCCAGTAACCAGACGAAACACAGTTTAGTGAGTCAACTGAACTTTGTTTAAACCCCGCTCCAGCAGTAAACTGCCAACTGTCAACTTTTTTTTTAAAATGTTCTGCAATGCATTACACACACATACCCTTGGTTCTTAAAGTGGTACATACATATTGAACCTAACAGATACAGTAATTTAAACAGCAGGGAGAAGGTTTAACTGAGGGCCCACAGGCAAATACATGAAAAATCCTTCACAGGGTCATATTCATGTACATCTATAAATAATAAATGGCGGCTGAAAAAAATGAAAACGAGGCAAAATGAGGCCATAGCTGGCAACTCAACGCCAGGAACGTACAAGTTACAAAATAGACTATTAGGAAGGACGGAAGATGCTTGCGAGGCGCGTAAGACATAGACAATCACTGCCATTTTACAACACTAACTTGCAAATAATAACATTATGATTCTGAAATGGAGGTTTTCCCGCCTAAACAAACGATTTGGCCTCGCCTTGTCACATTGCTGACACTTTCTCCTGAGGTGATGAACAGTCTAACTGTACATTTTTTGCTGCCGGAAGATCCAAAGAGATTGTTAGCTCTTCAGGATGTTGATTGCTAGATATTAATTATAAAAAGGTAAAGTATATTAATTTATTAATAATTAATCATTATTTTAAAAACAAATATACAAAATCTCATATTTTACACTGCCCTTACTTTATGAATACATAAATGCTTAGCTCTTTCTAATATATGTATTAATTGATCAATTAATTATTGATGTACATTCATTTATTAATTATACTTTTTTTGTAATGATTACTAATTAATATTTTACACTGTACTAAAAAATATGTATATTTTACACTTCACTTATATATCTGTATTACTGCTCAGTGCCTGATACAGATAGGACCCTCAAAGCAGTTCAATATTTAAATCAGTTTATTATGCTCTGAGACCTCCATTGGGGAGGACTATGGCACATTAATTAATAAATAATCTCAGTGAAAAAAGAGAAACATTTCTCTTTCTAATACATTAATTATTAACGTACATTATTTTATTAAATACAAATAATAAAAAATAAAAATAAATACATATATATATTGTAACGGAACCCATCACTGTTCTACCCTGTTTTATGGTTATTTTATGGTTATGGTTAAAATATGATCACATTGCTGTACTGTAGATATGTTGTTTTATGTTCTACAGAATATATTGGCTCAGAATATTACAGCTACTAGGCTAATAGATAATCGTATTACAGAGACTCCTCATAAGATAAGGAAGTCTATTGTATAAAGTGTTTTCATTATGAGACATAAGAAGTATAATCTGATCAATGTCTGATTGTATCAAAGTAGCCAGGTAGCCTCAGGGAGGTGTGACCACACCTATTGTCTCTCTATGTGTATTGTGTGGCCAAATATGGGGGATGTGTATTGCCTGTGGAAAGAGATGTATATATATTTCTGCATATAACAAAATAAAGACAGTATTCTTTGACTCTCAATTGAGTGTCGTCCAATATGGGAGGTCTGGGCTTCTGAGACTGCGCAGTGCTTCTATATGGATATTTAACGGTATACCAGCAGAGATATTGGACTTCGTGTTCCAACTCCGTTACATATATATTTTACACTGTACTAAAAAAAATGTAGATTTTACACTGCACTTATATCTGTATTACTGCTCATTGTCTGACAGGGATAGGATCCTCAAAGCAGTTAAACATTTACATCAATTTGTTATGCTCTGACACCTGCTACATTTCATATTTTATACTGCCTTTATTTAGGCCTTTACGTTTTGCATGTATGCCAATTAAACATGATAATTTCAATGATTATTGAATTAATCGAATCCAAACATTAAACATGATTTTCATGTCATTTTACAGTTTGCTCATTTATGTGAACTCTGGACCTGCATGAAAACAGAATGTGAGCTCTGCAGCATTTCATCTGCAATTACATCCCAATTACAGGTATATGATTTAATGGTGCCCTTCTTTAGGAAAACAGGATTAAGTATTTTTGTTTTGCATTGATGACAGTTATTTATTAATTAATTAATTAACGTTTTTTTATGAATTCTTAATTAATAATAAAAAAAATAGACTGACCTTATTTATGAATACATAGATGCTTTGCTATTTACGTTTGAATGTATGCCAATTAAACATCATACATTGATTGATTAATTCATTAATTGAATCAAAAATTTACAAATCCTTTTCAGGGCAATCTATAGTTTGCTCATAGCTCTTTTGTGTTTGGATATGAAATTTACATTTCAATGATGCCCTTCTTTAGGAAAACTTGATTAGCTATTTATGTTTTGTATTGATGACAGTTAATGATTAACTAATTAATGTATATTAATGTATTAATGAATTATTAATTCATTATAAAAACAATATATATATTTTACACTGACCGTATTTATTAATATATATATGCTTAGCTCTTTATGTTTTCATGTATGCCAAAAAAATACTAATGCATTTCAGGTAATTTTACTGTTTCATTAATGCTCTTTAGGTTTTGCATTGATGACAGTTAAAAACAATATGTACAGTAAAAAAACACATTATATTTTACAGATTGGAAGAAATAAAAGGTCAAGACCATCACACAGTGGACAAGAACTTCATTAAGATTTCAGGTAAGTAAAAAAAAAAAATCTTAGTAATGTTAGGATTGCCATTGTTTGCTATATAAGAAAACATTACAATTGAAACTAAAACGCCTGTATTTACAATTGCAAAATACAATGGTGGACTACGCTGAAGAAAAGAAAGAACGGAAAATAAGAATGACAAGGGAACAGAAGCAAAGATGGAGAGATGCACAGTTGCCTGAGACTTGAAGAAGATTAAGAGAAGAAGACCGACAGAGACTTGCCAATAAAAGAAAAAGGACTGAAAAATGAAAAACTGAGTGTGATAGAGCTACAAAGAAAATAAAAATAAAAAAACATAATGTCTGTGAAACATTGCCTAATGTGGTTTGTCAGTTTTGTGGGGCCTATCATTTTCTCAAGGAAAGACCAACTGTTGTAGAGTTTATTAGTTGCTGTCAGAAAGGAAAGGTAAGACTTTCAGAAAGACACACATTTCCAGAATATTTAAAAAGTATAATCAGTGATCCAAAATTTCCAAATTATAGCAATTTGAAAAAAACCATAAGGTCTTATAACAGTGCAATTTAATTTGCTACAATGGGTGCGACCTTAGCAGAAAATGTCCCAGTATATGGTCCTTACTGTTTTAGAGTCCAAGGACACATTTACAACAGGACTTCACATTTACACCCACAAGCAGGAGAGAATAGGACATTTGCACAGTTATATGTCCGATGATGCTTCCTGAAAATAAACAGTGTTTGCAAATAGTCTTTGAACAACTCAATAACATTATAGCCAACAACCCATATAGTCAAGCATACAAAAAATTACAAAGATATAATGAACTAAGATATAATGAGATAAGTAACTTTATGACATTTGCTAGGAATCTTTATAGTCATATATTGATTATAACTGTTCATCAATTTGGACAAATAACAGAAAGGGACATATTTATGGTCTACCAATTGTAATTGTTTTTGTGGAAATCATATAGAGAACTATGTATATATGATGCACCTATAATAAGATTATTTTTATAAATTGATGTGTACTGATGTTTAATGCTGTGCAATCACATGGAGTTTGTGAAACCAATTGACTGATTCTTAAATATACACTTTCCCATATAATTGGATTTTTCCAATTACTTAGCAAGCACTTTATCTATTTTCTAATAGTTAACACTTAGCACTTTATATTAATTTTAATAGGACCATATATCAGTCAGCTTTTTATTTGCACAATCAATGCTTTTGGATGAGTAATTGTATATTTGTACTTATCATATTGTTTTCCACATTAGATATCCCTATTATCCGGTTCAATTACCACATTTTCTAACTTATGGACGATATGGTGGAACAGTATAAGATAATTATGTTTTAAATATTTTAAGTGCCGTTGTTAATTTTAACATTGATAATAAATGTATTTTTAATTATTATGATTGTATCTTCCTTAAACTAATAGATAAGGGTTCAACAATTAAGTGCAGTGTCTATCCTCTTTTTTTCTGAAATATATCTTTTGCAATGTACCTGCTGCATTAGCTTTGTGGGAAATATTTAAATTAAATATGAGTGAAGACTTTTTGAAATGTTACAATGAGACCATTGTGCTATGAAAAGCATTAATGGAAATTCAAGAAGTCTGTCTTTGTCATGGGTTAAATAATGAAAGATATTTGAATTAATTCATTACAAGCCAAACCATTTAAACAAAGTAAATTAATTATAATAGATGAGGCTACAATGATGTCATGCCCTGCAGTGTATTGATCGATTATTCAAATAAGTTAAGGGTAATGATTTGCCATTTGGTGGAAAAGTAATGTTGTTAGGATGAGATTTTAGGCAAACATTACCTGTGGTGCCACATGGAAATAAAACTGACATCATTGAAACATGTATAAAGACAAGTAATCTGTGGAAAATATTTACACACATTAAATTAGTACTAAATATGAGATTTCAAGGCCAAAATGAATTCAATGATTGGCTAATTCAAATTGGAGAAGGAAAACTTACAAAAATGTTCCATCAGAAATGATTTGCAAAGAATCACTCATATCGGCAATTACTCTAAATACTATCAATAACGACGATTACTCAGACATTGCAAACAAAGTGATATTAACATCCAAAAATATAGATGCCTTGAATCTAAATAACAAAATTTGAAAATTAATCAATGCTCCCCCAAAAAATTATTTCAGTGCAGATTCGGTTCTGGCTGATGACAAAGACAGTGAATCTAACTTTAGTACGGAATTGATCAATTCTTTAACTCCCTCTGGAAAGCCACCACATATTCTGTAACTGAAAAAAGGAGCAATTGTCATGCTACTGAGAAATATGAAAACCCAAAAAAGGACTTTGTAATGGGACCAGATTAATTGAGTAGGATTTAAGAGATTGTTTCATACATGCAGAAATGATGAATGGTACCCATAAAGGTGAACACGTTTTTATACCAAGAATTGATTTGGCTCCAATTGAGAGTGTTTTGCCTTTTGTCCTTCAAAGGAGAATATTCCCCATCATCATGGCAAGGATAAACTTTTAATTCTGTGGGTATTTTTTTTACAGGAACCTGTATTTGCACATTGCATTTTAAAGATGCAACAATCCAAAGGAAAATAAAGTTTATATTGAAAAAAACAAAGTGATTTATTAGATTATGGCAGAATTTTTTACAAAAAACATGATCTACTATGAGGTGCTGCTGTAACTTAAATTACAAAAAAGTAAAACAATACAACAGATGTACAAAAAAAAAAAGGACAAGTTCACAACAAAAACCCCAACAAACATAGAGAACAGTGGTTTTATTTTGGGGATGAAATTTGATGTCACTCGGACTCTTTATAGAGAACCACTATGTCACATAGGAAACTATAAAATGGCAAAAAACATAGAGAACAGTGGTTTATACTCCTAGGATGAACTTTTATGTCTGGCGGACTCTTTTTAGAGGACCACTATTTCACATATGTGCCATTTTCAATAACTACAAGAATAACAAAAAAACATGAAAAACAAAAAAGGATAAACAGTGGTTATATCCCATAGACAAAGTAAAACATTGGAATGTCTTGGAAGGATTGGCCCCACAAAACAGTTACGTAGCATTTTCTTAAAATTCCAGTTAATATATTACTAGCTACTTGCCCGAAAAGAAAATTTGAAGGCTAGCAAAGTAGGGGTCCTCGCGATGAGCACCATCGCCCTGCTGTCACTCTCTCCCCCCGCCTCTTCCCCTGCTCTCTCTCTCCCCCTTTTTGCCCTGCTGTCACTCTCTCCCCCATCTGCCCCTGCTCTTTCCCCTCTCCCCCTGCTGTCACTCTCTCCCCCTCTTCCCCTGCTGTCACTCTTTTTCTTCCCCCCTCTTCCCAATTGTCTCTCTCTCCCCCCTCTTTACCTGTTCACTCCCCTCTTTTCCTGCCATCTCTCTCTTTCTTCCCCCTATTCCCCTGCTATCACTCTCTCCCCCCTCTTCCCCTGCTGTCTCTCACTTTCTTTCCCCCTCGTACCCTGCTGTCACTCTCTTCCCCTTCTCCTGTTCTCACTCTCTCCCCCTGCTCTCGCCCTTTCTCCCCCCTCTTCCCTGCTGTCACTCTCTCCCCCCTCTTTCCCTGCTCTCACACCTCTTTCCCTGCTGTCTCTCTCTCTTTCTTCCCCTCTTCCCCTGCTGTCAAACTATCCCCCTCTTCCCCTGCTGTATCTCTCTTTTTGTTACCCCATCTTCCACTGCTGCCACTCTCTCCCTCTCTTTTCCTACTCTCACCGCTCTTTCCCTGCTGTCTCTCTCTCTTTCTTCCCGTCTTCCCCTGCTGTCACACTCTCCCCCCTCTTCCCCTGCTGTCTCTCTCTTTCTTCCCTTCTCTTCGCCTGCTCTCACTCTTCGCCCCTCTTACCCTGCTATCACTCTCTCACCCCTCTTTCCCTGTTGTCTCTCTCTTTCTCCCTCCTTTTCCCGTCTCTCTTTTTCCCCCACTCTTCCCCTGCTGTCTCTCTTTCTCCCCCCTCTTCCCCTGCTCTCACTCTCTACCCCTCTTTCCCTGCAATCTCTCTCTTTCTTCCCCCCTCTTCCCCTGCTGTCAATCTCTCCTCCATCTTCCCCTGCTGTCTCTCTCTTTCTTCCACCCTCTTCCCCTGCTGTCACTCTCTCTCCCTGCTCTCTCCCCTCTTTCCCTGCTGTCTCTCCCTTTCTTCTCCCCTCTTCCACTGCTGTCACTCTTCCCCCCTCGTCCCCTGATGTATATATCTTTCTTCCCCCCCCCCTTCCCCTACTGACACTCTTTCCCCCCTCTTCCCCTGCTCTCACTCTTCCACCCCTCTTCCCCTGCTCTCACTCTCTCCCCTCTTCCCCTGCTCTAACTCTCTCCCCTCTTCCCCTGCTGTCACTCTCTGCCCCCTCTGTTCCTGCTATCTCTCCACTCTTTCCCTGCTGTCTATGTCTTTCTCCCCCCATCTTCCCCTGCTGTCTTTCTTTCTCCCCCCCCCTCTTCCCCGGCTGTCTCTCTCTCCCCCCTCTTCCCCTGCTGTCTCTCTCCCCCTCTTCCCCTGCTGTCACTTTCTCCCCCCTCTTCCCCAGCTCTCACTCTCCCCCCCTGCTCTCTCCAGTCTCTCTCTTTCTTCCCCCCTCTTCCCCTGCTGTCACTCTCCCCCATCTTCCCCTGCTGTCTCTCTCTTTCTTCGCCCCTCCTACCCTGCTGTCACTCTCTCTCCTGCTCCCTTCCCTCTTTCCCTGCTGTCTCTCCCTTTATTCCGCCCTCTTCTCCTGCTGTCACTCTATCCCCCTCTTTCCCTGCTGTCACTATCTCCCCCTCTTCCCCTGCTGTCTCTTTCTTCCCCCCTCTTCCCCTGCTGTCACTCTCTCCCCGTCTTCCCCTGCTGTCTTTCCTCTTTCCCTGCTGCATCTCTCTTTCTTCCCCCCTCTTCCCCTACTGCCACTCCCTAACTCTCTTTCCCTACTCTCTCCCCTCTTCCCCTGCTGTCACTCTCTCCCCCCTCTTCCCCTGCTGTCTCTCGCTTTCTTCCCCTCTCTTCCCCTGCTCTCACTCTTTCCCCCCTCTTCCCCTGCGGTCAATCTTTCCCCCCTCTTCCCCTGCTGTCACTCTCTCCCCCCTCTTACCCTGCTGTCTCTCCCCTCTTTCCCTGCTGTCTCTCTCCCCCCTCTTCCCCTGCTGTCACTCGCTCTCCCCCCTTTCCCTCCTCTTTCCCTGCTTTATCTCTCTTTATTCCCCCTCTTCCCCTGCTGTCTCTCTCTTCCCCCTCTTCTCCTGCTGTCTCTCTCTCCCCCCTCTCCCCCTGCTCTCTCCCCTCTTTCCCTCCTATCTCTCTCTTTCTCCCTTCTCTTCCCCCGCTGTCTCTCTCTCCCCCCTCTTCCCCTGCTTTCACTCTCCCCCCCTCTTCCCCTGCTTTCACTCTCTCCCCCCTCTTCCCCTGCTATCACTCCCCCCCCCCTCTTCCCCTGCTATCACCCTCTCCCCCTCTTTTCCTGCTCTCTCCCATCTTTCCCTGCTGTCTCTCTCTTTCTTCCCCCTCTTCCCCTGATGTCTCTCTCTACCCCTCTTCCACTGCTGTCACTCTCCCCCCTCTTTCCCTCCTCTCTCCAATCTTTCCCTGCTGTCTCTCTCTTTATTCCCACCTCTTCCCCTGCTGTCACTCTCTCCCCCCTCCTTCCCTGCTGTCTCTCTCTTCCCCTCTTGCCCTGCTTTCACTCTCTCCCCTCTTCCTCTGTTCTCACTCCCTCCCCCCTCTTCCCCTGCTCTCCCCCCTCTTCCCATGTTGTCTCTCTCCCCCCCCCTCTTTCCCTGCTGTCACTCTCTCCCCCCGCTGTCGCTCTCTCCCCTCTTTCCCTCCTTTCTCTCTCTTTCTTCCCCCTCTTCCCTGTTGTCTCTTTCTTCCATACCTCTTCCCCTGCTGTCATTCTCTCCCCTCATCCCCTCCTGTCTCTCTTTTTCTTCCCCCCTCTTCCCTTGCTGTCACTCTCTATCCCTCTTGCCCTGCTGTCTCGCTCTTTCTTCCCCCCTCTTTCCCTGCTCTCTCCCATCTTTCCCTGCTGTCTCTCTTTCTACCCCCTTTTCCCCTGCTGTCTCTCTCTCCCCCCTCTTTCCCTGCTGTCACTCTCTCCCCCCTCTTAACCTGCTCTCTCCCATCTTTCCCTGCTGTCTTTCTCTTTCTACCAACTCTTCCCCTGCTGTCTCTCTCCCCCCTCTTTCCCTGCTGTCACTCTCTACCCCTCTTTCCCTGCTCTCTCCCCTCTTTCCCTGCTGTCTCTCTCTTTCTACCCTCTCTTCCCCTCCTGTCTCTCTCCCCACTCTTTCCCTGCTGTCACTCTCTCCCCTCTTCCCCTGCTGTCACTCTCTCCCCCCTCTTTTCCTGCTGTCTCTCTCTCTTTCTCTCTCCCCTTCTCCTGCTGTCTCTCTCTCTCTCTCCCCCCTTTCCCTGCTTTCACTCTTTCCCCCCTCTTCCCCTGCTGTCACTCTCTCCCCCTCGCTCCCTGCTGTCTCTTTCTTCCCACCTCTTCCCCTGCTATCACTCTCTCCCTATCTTTCCCTGCTGTCTCTCTCTTTTTTTTCCCCACTCTTCCCCTGCTGTCTCTCTCTTTCTTCCCCCCTCTTCCCCTGCTGTCTCTCTCTTTCTTCTCCCATCTTTCCCTGCTGTCACTCTCTCCGATCTTTCCCTGCTGTCTCTTTCTTTCTTTCCCCTCTTCACCTGCTGTCTCTCTCTCCCCCCTCTTCCCCTGCTGTCTCTCTCTCCCCCCTCTTCCCCTGCTGTCACTCTCTCCCCCCTCTTTCCCTGCTATCACTCTCTCTCCCCTCTTTCCCTGCTGTTTCTCTCTCTCCCCTCTTTCCCTGCTGTTTCTCTCTCTCCCCTCTTTCCCTGCTCTCTCCCATCTTTCCCCGCTGTCTCTCTCTTTCTCTTTGTCACTCTTACTTTCCAGGTAAATATTATGGTGATTATTCCCCTCTTATTCCCCTCATTTGAGTGATTTTGAGACCCGGAGGTCTGTAAGTGAGGTCGCAAGCTATCTAGCGATGCAATTGGCGTCTTCGTGCGGGCTCGGATTGGCTTCTGAGTTACAGGCTTGTAACATGGATCTCTACGGGGACTGAAGAGGCATCAACAAGTTTTATTTAATTAAGAACTAGATGGATTACATGTTTCCTACTCATTTAGTAAGTCTTACAATTTTAACATAAATATTTACTTTGCTTTTCACTAAGAGAAAGGCCATAAAAAGGCAGATAGATCTGGATAGTTATCCTATTTCATCCTTACCATCTAATAGTGATCCAGTTTCTAAAAATATTTGGACATCTAAGAACATCATCAATGGGCATCATCTTACGTGTTATCCTCTGTCCAGGTCACATTTATACTGTAACAGGTTATCATGTATTATAATATCAATTATTATTCATTATTACTTAACTACATTTACATAAAAACCTGTGGTTGGAGCAGTCTCTCTCTCACTCCTCTGGTTGGAGCAGTCTCTCTCTCACTCCTCTGGTTGGAGCAGTCTCTCTCTCTCACTCCTCTGATGGGAGCAGTCTCTCTCTCTCACTCCTCTGATGGGAGCAGTCTCTCTCTCTAACTCCTTTGGTTGGAGCAGTCTCTCTCTCACTCCTCTGATGGGAGCAGTCTCTCTCTCACTCCTCTGGTTGGAGCAGTCTCTCTCGCTCACTCCTCTGGTTGGAGCAGTCTCTCTCGCTCACTCCTCTGGTTGGAGCAGTCTCTCTCGCTCACTCCTCTGGTTGGAGCAGTCTCTCTCGCTCACTCCTCTGGTTGGAGCAGTCTCTCTCGCTCACTCCTCTGGTTGGAGCAGTCTCTCTCGCTCACTCCTCTGGTTGGAGCAGTCTCTCTCGCTCACTCCTCTGGTTGGAGCAGTCTCTCTCGCTCACTCCTCTGGTTGGAGCAGTCTCTCTCGCTCACTCCTCTGGTTGGAGCAGTCTCTCTCGCTCACTCCTCTGGTTGGAGCAGTCTCTCTCGCTCACTCCTCTGGTTGGAGCAGTCTCTCTCGCTCACTCCTCTGGTTGGAGCAGTCTCTCTCGCTCACTCCTCTGGTTGGAGCAGTCTCTCTCGCTCACTCCTCTGGTTGGAGCAGTCTCTCTCGCTCACTCCTCTGGTTGGAGCAGTCTCTCTCGCTCACTCCTCTGGTTGGAGCAGTCTCTCTCTCACTCCTCTGGTTGGAGCAGTCTCTCTCTCACTCCTCTGGTTGGAGCAGTCTCTCTCAATCCTCTGGTTGGAGCAGTCTCTCACTCCTCTGGTTGGAGCAGTCTCTCTCACTCCTCTGGTTGGAGCAGTCTCTCTCTCACTCCTCTGGTGGAGCAGTCTCTCTCTCACTCCTCTGGTAGGAGCAGTCTCTCTCTCACTCCTCTGGTTGGAGCAGTCTCTCCCTCACTCCTCTGGTTGGAGCAGTCTCTCCCTCACTCCTCTGGCTGGAGCAGTCTCTCTCTCACTCCTCTGGTTGGAGCAGTCTCTCTCACTCCTCTGGTTGGACCAGGCTCTCTCTCTCACTACTTTGGTTGGAGCAGTCTCTCTCACTCTTCTGGTTGGAGCAGTCTCTCTCTCACTCCATTGGTTGGAGCAGTCTCTCTCTCTCACTCCTCTGATGGGAGCAGTCTCTCTCTCTCACTCCTCTGATGGGAGCAGTCTCTCTCTCTAACTCCTTTGGTTGGAGCAGTCTCTCTCTCACTCCTCTGGTTAGAGCAGTCTCTCTCTCACTCCTCTGTTTGGAGCAGTCTCTCTCTCACTCCTCTGTTTGGAGCAGTCTCTCTCTCACTCCTCTGGTTGGAGCAGTCTCTCTCACTCCTCTGGTTGGAGCAGTCTCTCTCTCCCTCACCTTTCCGGGGTCTCTTTCTGACTGCACGCTTTTGAGACTCTCATGCTTGGATCACCAGCCTCTGCTCACCAACTTCAGCTCAGGCCTCACTTGGGCCTGTGTCTCCTAGGCCGCTCCAAGCCTGCCGCCCCACACACACAGACAGGCTTCTGGCAGGGACCACACCCATTTCTCCAAGGGAGCCTTTTATAGCAGGAGTTAACTCACTCCCTGTTGGAATAAATGACATTTTACCTCCAGATTGGCCTCTAGGGGAGCTCTGTTACAATATATACTAGTCACTTGTATGTTGCAAATGATAGGACAATATGTTATTTTTCTGTTCCCTCCCCTCTCCCTACCCTGTTTCTTTCCCCCCTCTTTTTTGTCTCTTTCCCTCTCACTCCCCTGTGTCTCTTTCCACTCTCCTTCCCCTGTGTCTCTTCCTCCCCCTCTTCCTCCCGTGACTCATCTTCCCTCCCTCCCCATGTCTCCTTCCCTCCTCCCTCCCCTGTGTCTCCTTCCCACCAATCGCCCTCACCTGTGTCTCCTTCCCCCCTCTTCCTCCCGTGTCTCCTCTCCCCTCCCTACCCATGTCTCCTTCCCCCTCCCTCCCCTGTGTCTCATTCAACCCCAATCGCCGTCCCCTGTGTCTTTTACTCACTTTCTCCCCTTTGTCTCTCTCCATCCCTCTCCCTCCCCTGTGTCTTTTACCCACTTTCTCCACTTTGTCTCTCTCCATCCCTCTTCCTCCCGTATCTCCTTTCCCACTCCCCTGTGTGTCTTTTCCAACTCCCTCCACTGTGTCTCTTCCCGCTCCCTCCCCTTTGTCTCTCCCCCCCCTCTCCCTCTCCTGTGTCTCCTTCCCCTCCACTCCCTCCCCTTTGTCCTCACCCCATGTCTCCCCTACCCCCATCTCCTGCACCTTTTGTGGCGCATTGAGAATGCACAGTATCATGACCCACTCTCTGGCTGGGGTCTGCTGACTTGATTTGGGTTACTCTGGACCTTGGAGTAGCTTTGAGTACAGGAACACCATGTCTCAGGCCTTGGTTTAGACTGAGCAATATTGACATTAAGTCTGACGAATCTTACTGCAAGCATATGTCCCCGGGTAAATAATACATCTACACACCACGTCTTGATGAAAATTATGAACAACTTCTTTATTTTTCCACAAGTATTTAAACAACTCACAACAACAGTACAGGGAGTGGCTACTCTTAGTCAAACCCTCATTCCCCTCTCTCTGGCCAATAGGATAACCTCTAGCGTAACCTAATTACCTCTGTCCAATGTGACAGGGTTAATCCTTGGGAACTATCAGTCCCCTCCCCAGGGGCCGCCCACTAGGTGTGGCTACAAGCTCATTCTCTCTCTGTCTGTGGAGAGAGTCACATCTCTGCCCTGGCCTATGGCCCTAGTATTGAGGCTGGAAGCCCCTGTACTATCCCATTGTCCTACGGTGCCTGGCAGTCTGGCAAATCTCTTTGTTCTGGCCTTGCTATCACTTCAAGTGTTTACTCTAAAGACCATATGGCCAACTCCTGACTGAGAGTTTATACAATGGGGGAGGGTTGACTAATTAAAACATAACTATCACTCCCCAATACAATATACAATATAACACTAACATATTATCCCCCATAACACAATATACAGATGGTGGCGATTGGTATATAACAGTCCAGTCCCAATATAGGCCACTGCTGCCAGTCTCAAGATGGCCCCAGCATAGTTCACGCCAAATCCAATATGGCCCCTGGGTGATTCATGACAACACCTCCCCAAGCGTGGCAGGAAACATCCCTGATTTTTCCAGCTACGCTGATCAGTCATGAATGTGCTGGTTTGGCCCTCTGTATGCTATGCCAGTTTTTGTCTGTCCCAAGGTGCAGAGTAAAAACCTCCCCCAGCCCTTGGCCTTGCTCCCACTGTATAGAGCAAATTGCTCTTCCCATTCACACCCACCCAAATAGTCCAGGGTACCTCCCCAATAATCTGGTATCCCAGAGTACAACAGGTGGGCCACAGTTTCTGTCCCATAGCAACTCTGTTCCCCCCAGCCAGTCCCCACCGATGGGCTGGGATCTCTAATACAGTCTCTGGGCCTATGGGATCGCAAAGGGACAGCTCCTCTTGGCTTCCTTCCTCTGGTCCAGCTGTTTCCGTTGCTGCTTGGGGAGCTACGCTGCTCCCACCCAAGCTGTGCTTACACTCCTCCATTGCCCGGGGTTGAGCAACTTTATCCCAGTCCTTTCTGTTGAACTGGGTCTTTGGAGTGGTGTCTGTTCCAGTGGGCCCCTGGACAATGGTTATCCAGGGTAT
The DNA here is from genome assembly GCA_027410445.1 of Discoglossus pictus. Taxonomy (NCBI): domain Eukaryota; kingdom Metazoa; phylum Chordata; class Amphibia; order Anura; family Alytidae; genus Discoglossus; species Discoglossus pictus. The sequence continues at coordinate 29,854 of JAPZIH010000658.1, forward strand.
CTCCCCACTTGGTACACCCTCTGTCATGGTGCCACTCTGCACCCATAATGCTTTTGCCAAAGCTGGCATGCTTGCTGCCCCGGCCTGGCTCTTTGTGCCCCTGGCACTCTCTTGCTGTGGGAGGTCAGGTTCCCTGTAGCCAGAAACCAATTCTTTTCCCTCCCCACAGTCTCTTAAACAACCCTCCTGGGCTCTGTGCTTCACTAGCACCTCTGGGAACAACTCCCCTGGGGTGTCAGGGTACAGACAGTGGTTATCTGATGCAGGCTGGGGAATCTCCTCATTCCCTTCCAGCCTGGCCTCTAAGGCTCCCTTCCCACCGTCCATCACACAATCATCCCGAGCCTCTGGCTCCATTAACAGTTCTGGCCAACACACTTTGCCTAGAACTTCTGAGGGCAGACTTAACTTATCTGGCCCTAGCTTGTGAACAGTTCCCACTTCCTCTGGGATTAAATCTCTTGGGGTATCAGGGGACAGACATGGATTATCTGACCCCACCCAGGGAACATTCCACTGGGTCTCTGGCTCTTTGGGCTGGTGACTAGGCCCTGACACAGTTACTGCATGTTCTAGGGGCAAACATTCTCCATCCCCAGGAGTTGGCAAAGGAACAGTGTTTACCCCTTCCCACTCCTCACTTTGTTTACAGTCTAGAAATGCCTCTCCCCAGTTCCAGTGAGCCTACTCCCTCTGGTACATACCATCTGAGTTGTAAGAATACTTCTTGGGTATCGCATCCCACAATTCCACATACTCAGCCTCCAGTTGCAGCTCTTGCTGAATCAGGGGTTCCAGCAAAGGAGCCTCCGGGAACCATGCTTCCAGTCCCAGACCCCGGCAGCGTTCAACAAACAAGTTATTATGCCTCCTTGCAGTTCCCATGCCACATTCCGGATCACCATTCAGAATCTCACCGACCCCATATTCTAGATCCAAACGAAAATAGAGATCCTCTCTTCGGCCACCCAAGGACTCTATCCTGGCAAGGTACTGTTCCTCCAAGTCCATCTCTTTCTCTACCAGTTCCTCCAACCAGCTTGCCAGCTCATGGCCATGCCATAATTGCATGAATGCCATCCATTGATTTAGCAGGAGTAGTCTGTAGTCCTCTGCTTCCATCTGCTCCATTTTCTGGTCCTTCTCAGAGTATCCCACCACTGCCACCAATTATCATGACCCACTCTCTGGCTGGGGTCTGCTGACTTGATTTGGGTTACTCTGGACCTTGGAGTAGCTTTGAGTACAGGAACACCATGTCTCAGGCCTTGGTTTAGACTGAGCAATATTGACAGTAAGTCTGACGAATCTTACTGCAAGCATATGTCCCCGGGTAAATAATACATCTACACACCACGTCTTGATGAAAATTATGAACAACTTCTTTATTTTTCCACAAGTATTTAAACAACTCACAACAACAGTACAGGGAGTGGCTACTCTTAGGCAAACCCTCATTCCCCTCTCTCTGGCCAATAGGATAACCTCTAGCGTAACCTAATTACCTCTGTCCAATGTGACAGGGTTAATCCTTGGGAACTATCAGTCCCCTCCCCAGGAGCCGCCCACTAGGTGTGGCTACAAGCTCATTCTCTCTCTGTCTGTGGAGAGAGTCACATCTCTGCCCTGGCCTATGGCCCTAGTATTGAGGCTGGAAGCCCCTGTACTATCCCATTGTCCTACGGTGCCTGGCAGTCTGGCAAATCTCTTTGTTCTGGCCTTGCTATCACTTCAAGTGTTTACTCTAAAGACCATATGGCCAACTCCTGACTGAGAGTTTATACAATGGGGGAGGGTTGACTAATTAAAACATAACTATCACTCCCCAATACAATATACAATATAACACTAACATATTATCCCCCATAACACAATATACAGATGGTGGCGATTGGTATATAACAGTCCAGTCCCAATATAGGCCACTGCTGCCAGTCTCAAGATGGCCCCAGCATAGTTCACGCCAAATCCAATATGGCCCCTGGGTGATTCATGACACACAGCTCTTGAGCACAAAATATGCAAAGGAGTAGGAAAGTGCATTGAAAAATAGGAAATAGAAAAAAGGTAAACATGGGGGGGGGGGTACTATGAAATATGAATTATAAAACATCCTCATAATGTAAACTTTCTTTTTACCTTTTTTTTTTTTATTCACTTTCCTACTTCTTTACATATTTTCTCAGTATTGCTGTTTGACTATTATTAAGTTTATCAAATAAAAAAGGTATTACTATATACTGAAATACTCTGATTATTAATCTAGATTACAGGACACTCACTGCTACCTTAATCTATATCACATATTATAATTGTCCTGCTACGAGTCGTCGTCACGCTGTTTGCGTGGTCCGTACGAATAGCGGGCTTAGCGATGAGCGCCACAGGCGCTCATCGCCCGGCGAGCCTCGCGAAGCGAGGCGAGCCGTTAACCCATAGAACTTTAGCGGGCTTAGCGATGAGCGCCGCAGGCGCTCATCGTCCGGCGAGCCTCGCGAAGCGAGGCGAGCCGTTAAACCGTTGCACTTTGGCAATTAACCCGTAGAACTTTAGCGGGCTTAGCGATGAGCGCCGTAGGCGCTCATCGTCCGGCAAGCCTCGCGTAGCGAGGCGAGCCGTTAAAACGTAGTAAAAAAATACGGCCGCAAACCGCCTATCATAAAAATTAAAATTAACAATAACTACACACACCACATACATAAAAACCTAACCGATAGCAAGAGGGAGCATCCACGACCTGCAGAAAGCGAGTTACACATTGATTTACCTTAAAATACAAAAATGTAAACACAAAAAAAAAAATAAGCGACAGAAAAAATGGAGGCCGAAAAAAATGAAAACGAGGCTACAGCACTCTGAGCACGAAAAAGACTTGCGTAGACACATTACGGATAATCCGTGACGGCGTATAAGACACATTACGACATCGCAAAAATCGGACGCAACCCGCGGACAAGAAAAAAGATAAAACACACTAAATACACAGAACACATAAATAAAAATGTTACCGACAGCAAGAGGAAGCATCCTGGACCTCAAAACAAAAACTATCGCCTTCATTTAAAGCAAAATAAAAGAGTTTAGACACTTTAAAAAAAATAAGCGAGAGAAAAAATGGCGGCCGAACAAAACGAAAACGAGGCTACAGCACTATAGCCACGGAAAACACTTACGGAAAATCCAATAAGACGCACACCACACATTTCCGGATTAACACGGAGTTCCCGCCTTTGTCTCGCGTAGACTCCGATTTCCCGCCTTTGCCTCGCGCCGACTACGATTTCCCGCCTTTGCCTCGCGCCGACTACGATTTCCCGCCTTTGTCTCGCGCCAACTCCGATTTCCCGCCGAAAACAACCCATTGGTCTCGAGCAACAGCGTATTTCCCGCCGAAAACAATGCATTTCGCTCGCGCACCCGTATTTCCCGCCGAAAACAATGCATTTGGCTCGCGCAAAAACCTATATATAGGGCACAATTGACACATTACTGACACCTTTTACTGAGGTGATGACAGTGTGACTTGACATTTTCGGATGCTGGAAAATCGAAAGAGATTGATAGCTCTTCAGGATACTGATTCAGGAACATTGAATTACAAAAGGTACATTTTAAGAAGTATCATTAATTAATTACTATATTATTAGTTACTTAATAAGGACAATTATGTACATTAAATTAATAATTGGTTATGTATTGTGCATTAATTATTAATGTACATTACATTGAATTATTAATTAATAATGTACATTAAATTAATAATTAATTGATTATATATTGTGCTTAAATGTGTGAAACATTGTAAATAATATTTATTATGTATTTTATTTAATTAAGAATTAATCATCAATAAAATATAACCAATTAACTATTAAATTAATGTACATTATTTCATTAACAGAAATATAATATTGAGCTTAACTGTGTGAAACAATTGACAATACTATTGATAATGTACATTAAATAATTAATGAATTAAGCATTAATATAAAAGTGAGTTTGCGTTTAAGAATGTCCAGAAAAAAGAAACACATTTATTCATGAATTAATAAATAATGTACATTAAATTTAATTATTAATTAATAATGTACATTCTATTACAAATTAATTGGTTATATATTGTGCATTAATTAATTGTACATTAGATTACTAATTAATTGGATATTGTAATTACCTGTGTAAAAGAATTGTAAATAACGTTTATAATGTACTTTCTACAATTAATTAATTATTACTAAAAAGTAATATCAAAAATGTTAGCGTTTAAGAATGTGCAGAAAACAAACACATTGATTCATTAATTAAGAATGTACATGATTTTAATAATTTAATTCTCAGATTGACTCATGTTTATGTTTTCAGTTTAAATTTAATTAATAATGTACATTAAATTAATAATTGCTTAGATATTCTGCATTAATTAATAATGTACATTAAATATAATTATTAATTAATAATGTATATTACATTAGTAATTAATTTGTTAGATATTGTGCTTACCTGTGTGAAAGAATTAAAAATAACATTCATAATGCACTTTATTTAATGAATTAATTATTAATAATGAGTAATATCAAAAACAGTTTTGTATTAGATTACTATAGGAACATATTAAAGAATTTGCTTTCAGGTTTTTAAGGAATAAAAATATATGTCTCTTGATTGATGTTTATTTCATGATATGGGTGAAGTGAAATAATACAAAGATTCTAAAATTTAAATTACAGATTATTGATCAAGGAAAGTGAATAAAAACACACAGTGTGACGTTTGCAGCCTTTGAACAACATCAAGACCGTCTTTGCAGGTAAATATTTAATTTGGTCCTGACACATCAAAACAGCATATGTTAAAAAAATTTATGGAAAGTTGAATAGACAATACGAAGCAATACAAACATTTAACAAAAAGAAGAAGCACTTGCCAAAAAAAAAAAAAAAATGTATGCAGTGAACTGAATCAGGAAGGATTTAAAATGAATTGAAAGATGAATAATTGATATAATAAATATATATGTCCAGTTATTACCAATTTAATATATGTCAATAAAATACTTTGAAAAATGGTTTCATTTATTTCATTGGAAACAAGGATAACGTTTATTCATCAACTTTAATGTAACAGTCCAAAAAGTAAAAAGACATATGTACACAAAAATAAGAAGAAAGACTAATTAATATTTATATTGACTATTACAGATTAAAAAATGGAAGATAATGGAGAAGACAAAATGGAACGCAAAAGAAGATTGGCAAGGGAAAGGAAGCAAAGGTGGAGAGATGCTCATACACCAGAAACTTCACAACGCTTGAGAGAAGAAGATCAACAGAGACTTTTAAATAAAAGAAAGATTGCTAAGAAAGCCAAAAGTGAGTCTGTTGGGCCTTGCAAAAAAAGGAAAAGTAAAAAAAAACATCTATGTGAACCAGTGTCTAATGATTCTATTGTGCAGAATGACTTAAATGTAGACACACATGACAACAATGTACATATAGAAAGTGGGTTTGATATATATGTGGAAAAAATGCATGACAATGTGTTCAATACTGCAGTACATGTAGATACTCATTATTGTGGGTTACTTAATGTGCTTTGTCAGTTTTGTGGGGCCTATCATTTCATAAAGGAAAGACCTACTGATGGAAATTTCATTAGTTGCTGTCAGAAAGGAAAGGTGAAACTTCCACTAAGACATCCATTTCCATATTATTTAGAATGTATTATGAGTGATCCAACATTTCAAAATTATAATAATTTCAAACAAAACATCAGGTCTTATAACAGTGCAATTTCATTTGCTTCAATGGGTGCAACTTTAGCAGAAAATGTACCAGGACATGGTCCTTATTGTTTCAAAATTCAAGGTCAAATATACCACCGAACTTCACATTTACACCCACAAGAAGGAGAGCCAAGGAAATTTGCACAGTTGTATGTCTTGGATACGATGGAAGCTGTGGAACAAAGAATGACACTACCAGAAAATAGACAGTGTTTGCGCATAGTCTTTGAACAGCTGGATAAAATTATGCAAAACAACCCATATAGTAAAGCATACAAACAATTAGCACAGCTGGAAAAAGAACAACAGGAACATGCTGAAAGACATCTATTGCCTATACCAAGAGTAAATATGGTGTTAAAAAGAGATCGCAACACTGATCAAAGAAGATATAATTTACCGACAGTAAATGAGGTTGCTATGGTGTTTAAAAATGAGGATGGTGAACCACCTTTTCAGCGTGATATTAGAATATATCCACGCAATGAAGAACAACCATTTATCAACATCAATATATTAAGTTGTAATTTAGATCCAATGACATATCCCATTTTCTTTCCAAATGGTGAACCTGGATGGGAACCAAAATTAAAATTGGAAACTTATCCCAATACTAAACTTCGAATTAGATCTAATGTTTCAATGCTGGAATATAAAGTTGCACAAACTGCTATCCGTGACTGCTTTAATCCAATTTTACATGGAGGCAAACTCACTCAACAATGGATTATTGATTCATATCTACAAGTTGAAGCCAATAATTTAAATTTCATTAAATTTCAACAAAAAAAATTACGAGTTGAACAGTATTGTGGATTAATGGATTATGTGGCTGAAATAGCTGCAAACAGAGACATTCCAGCTGGAAGAGCAATTATTTTGCCATCAACTTTCCAAGGATCTCCTCGCAATATGCGAGAAAGGTATAATGATGCCATGGCTATTGTCACAAAATTTGGAAAACCAGATTTATTTATTACATTCACGTGTAATCCCCAATGGCCAGAGATCAAGGAAAATTTGTATTTGGGACAAACTACATCTGACCGACCAGATTTAGTGGCAAGAGTATTTAAAATCAAACTGAATTCATTAATACATGATATCACTAAAGCAAAATTATTTGGACAATGTATGGCATTTGTTTACACTATTGAATTTCAAAAGAGAGGACTGCCACATGCTCACATACTTTTAATACTGCAGGAAAAAGATAAGTTGAAAACTGCAGAGAGAGTGGATTCAGTCATTTCTGCCGAATTGCCAGACCAAGAAAAATATACAAAACTTTGGGAGATTGTTACACATAGAATGATTCATGGCCCATGTGGAGAGATGAATCCTAATTCACCATGTATGGAAAATAAAAAATGTACAAAAGAATTCCCAAAACAATTTCAAATGCAAACTTATGCTAATTGTGATGGATATCCTTTGTATAAAAGAACACAAGGAGAAACAGCTATTATCCGGGGCCAAAAGGTTGATAATAGATTTGTTGTTCCATACAATCCACATTTGCTCATCAAGTACAATGCACACATCAATGTAGAAGCTTGCACTTCGATTAAATCAATTAAGTATGTGTATAAATATATATACAAAGGATATGACGCAGCTACTGTTGTTGTACAAGGTGCTGTAAATGAAAACGAAAATCCAACTGTACACGATGAACTATCAAATTATTTAGATGCTCGCTATGTTAGTGCTCCTGAAGCAATGTGGCGCCTTTTGAAATTTGAGATGCATGATCGGTCACATGCTATCTATCGCTTAGCTGTACATTTGCCTCAAAGTCAGATGGTTTGCTTTACTCAAGGAAATGAAAGACTTGCATTATGTCAAAGTGAAGACAGAGATACCACACTTATAGCATGGTTTAAATTAAACTGTCAGGATACGCAGGCCAGACAATTTTTATACATAGAGATACCATATTACTATGTATTTGTAAATGGTCAATGGAAAGAACGAAGAAGAGATGCACAAAAAATTATACCACGCATTTATACCGTCAGTCCAAGGGATATTGAACGTTTCAGCTTAAGATTACTTCTGCTACATGTTCCCGGTGCACAGAGTTTTGAGCATTTACGTACAGTCAATGACATAGTTTATGATACATTCCTATTAGCTGCAAGACAGCAAAATTTCATAGCTGATGATACAGAATGGGAGAGGTGTCTGGAAGAAGCAGCGCTATGTCAAATGCCAAAGCAAATGAGACAACAATTTGCATTCATATGCATATTTTGCAATGTACCTGATGCTTTCACTTTGTGGGAAACATTTAAATTAAACATGTCAGAAGACTTCTTGAAACGTTACAGAGAACCAATTGCTCTGTTAAAAACATTGTTGGAAATTCAAGAAATATTGTTTGCTCATGGATTAAATTGTTCAAGTTTTAATTTACCGGATCCAGGACTTATAGATGACATTAATTTTGATGATTATGACACTGAGCTACAAAAACAAAAAACACAAGAAAAACTGGCAACATTAAATACTAAACAGTTAGAAGCATTTCAGGCCATCACAAATGCTACAGATGATGAAATGGTCAAAGACCGGTATTTCTATCTAGACGGCCCAGGTGGATCTGGAAAAACTTATCTTTACAATTGTTTGATGAGTTATATTCGATCACACAGTCAGATAGCTATGCCATTTGCAACAACTGGAATTGCTGCACTTTTGTTAGATGGTGGTAGAACTGTTCATAGTGGATTTAAGCTGCCAGTTCCCATTTTGGAAACATCAGTGTCAGATATTCGACTCAATTCTATACAAGCAAAAAAATTTAAACTAACGAAACTAATTATCATAGATGAGGCAACAATGATGTCATGTCACGCACTGCAATGTATTGACAGATTCTTAAAAGAAGTGATGGATAATAAGTTGCCATTTGGTGGAAAGGTGATGCTGTAAGGAGGAGATTTTCGGCAAACATTACCTGTTGTGCCACACGGAAATAGAACAGAGATCATTGAAACATGTATCAAGACCAGTAAACTGTGGCAAATATTTACACATCTCAAATTAGAATTAAATATGAGATCTGAAGGACAAAATGAATTCAATGATTGGCTTATTAAAATCGGAGAAGGAAAACATCCAGAAATACAGCATTTACCAAATGATACTATTGAAATTCCATCAGAAATGGTTTGCAACGAATCACTGATATCAGCCATATTTCTAAACACTCTTAATAACGAGGATTACTCAGACATTGCAAACAAAGTGATATTAACATCAAAAAATATCGATGCCTTGAATGTAAATAATGAAATTTTAAAATACATCAATGCACCACAGAAGAATTATTACAGTGCAGATTCAGTTCTGGCTGATGATAAAGAGAGTGAATCGAATTTTAGTATTGAATTTATTAATTCCTTAACACCATCTGGAATGCCACCACATATTTTACAATTGAAAAAAGGTGCAATTGTCATGTTATTGCGAAATATGAATCCAAAAAAAGGACTTTGTAATGGCACCAGATTAATTGTGCATGAGTTAAAAGATCATTTTATACATGCAGAAATTATAACTGGGACCCATAGAGGTGACCGAGTTTTTATACCAAGAATTGATTTAGCTCCAAGTGAGAGTGGTTTGCCTTTTGTCCTTCAAAGGAGACAGTTTCCAGTTATCATGGCATTTGCCATGACCATCAATAAATCACAAGGCCAAACTTTTAAGTCTGTTGGGATTTTTTTAAAGGAACCAGTTTTTGCACATGGACAACTCTATGTTGCTTTTTCAAGGTGCACCAATCCAAACGAAATTAAAGTGACTGTTGACGAAAATGAAAGTCAGGGTCATTTATTAGACGATGGATGCGTTTACACAAAAAACATTGTGTACTATGAGGTGTTGTAAACATAGAGTAGAGTAGTTTCATTTCTATGACAACATTTTAAGGTACTCAATATTATTGCACAAAAACAACATTTCAAGAACAAACTATATACAATGGACAAAAAAATCCATAGAGAACAGTGGTTTGACTTCCAGTACAAAATGTAAGTACTCTGGGACTCTTTAAATAGGGGACCACTATTTCACTTTGGAAACTCTATGTGATATTTGCATAAAAGACAAACAGAAAATAAAAAAAAAACTTAAACATCCTTAAACATATTGAAATGGGTTACAAGTTTCATGTTCATATGATTGGTCCCACAAAAAAAAAGGTAAAAAACTGTTTGTTAAAGAGATATGTTATAGGCAAACATGTATTGTTACTATATAGTTGAACCATTTCAGAAGATTTGGAAAAGTATTGATTCAGGGAGTAATCCGATCGCCAGTTAATGGGGTCAGGAAGGAATTAATTTTTTTCCCTCTAAGATACAATTGCAAAAGTTTGAATGGGGTTTTTTATTGTTTGCCTTCCTCTGAATTCAATGCTAATTTAGTTTAACGAGAGTTTAACAAAAATGTTACAAATAAAACAAAAAATTTTATTGGTAAAAAAATGTACTTACTCTAAGTTAATATAGTCTGCAGTTACTAAGTGATAAATATCTATTTAAAAGTGTTAGTATTGTTAAAAGAAGGTTGAAAGATTGTATAATATACAAGTTGCCTGTTACAAAATTTCATGTTACACTTTACAATATGTATGCATTAAAAAGTACAATATGTATGCATTAAAAGTAAGATATTATTATATTGTTTTTTTTAAAAAAAATGATTATGAAATATAAGTTGAAAGTTACAAAAAATAAAAAGTTAAAAAAAGAAATGTGTATTTATTTTTAGAAACAAAAAAGGGACAAATGTAGTAGACTCATTTTGTGTTGCAAATAAATTTCACAACATTTAAATTTTATTGACCGTCATTTTTTGACGGGCAAGTCGCTAGTATATATATATTGCTGTATGTAGTGAGTATTTATAGTGATGAGCTTTCTAGAGGCCTGACCTCTCCTTATCAAGCCTGAAGCAATACTGACATGAGATGGAACCCTCAGTTTGCTTCACTGTTTATATTCAGAGAGTGGAGACAGCATCTGACATCATCAACTAAATACATATAGGGGAATAAACACAATATAGTAAAGGAAACATATATACACATACTATATACACACATACATCAATATATGTACTTGTGCAGTGAGTAGTGGGCAGGTGAGTAATAAGAACCTCATCAGGGGAAGGTGCAAACACTTCCAGCATAAGGGCAGTTCTAGTATAAGTGTAGGAGTTTAACTATAAGGAAGGAGTGCAAAGGGGGAGAACATTGTAGTGCTTTACACATTTTTTTTTACCCACTGTAATTATGAGTCAGTCCAGTGGCAACCTCACTCAGTGTACATCCTGTCATATGTATGCAATACTGGTACAGATGATCCAGGGTCCATACCTCTGTGAGAGGTGTGATCATGTGGCCTCTATGGAAGCTCAAATTGGAGATCTGGAGAGGAGAATAGCAGAACTAGTGAGGATGTCCAGGGAGGTAGCTGAGTTACAGTTGCAAGGGGTAGAAGGGGAACAGGAGCAGGAGGGAGGCCAGTTCTGAGTTGGCAAGCACCAACATATTTGTCAGATTGAGTGAAACTGTTGGGGATGTCCATTCAGCAATGGCAATGCCAGATAGAGCTGTTCTCTCTAACAGCCAAGAGAACAGTTCTACTGGAGGAGAGGGAGGGCAGTATAGTCAGAGCAACAGGCGGGTTCTGGTGGTTGGGGACTCTATTATTAGGAAGGTAGACAGGGTGATTTGTCACCCAGATCCCAGCAATCGAACAGTTTGCTGTCTGCCAGGTGCTCGGGTTCAGCATGTTGTGGATCGGGTTGTGGATCGAGTAGACAAATTATTGGGAGGGGCTGGAAATGAACCTGTGGTCTTGGTACATATTGGTACCAATGACAAAGTTAATGGAAGATGGAGTGTCCTAAAGAATGATTTTAGAGAACTAGGTAATATGCTGAAGGCATGGTCCTCCAAGGTAGTATTTTCTGAGATACTACCAGTGGCACGTGCTAGCCCAGTTAGGCAGAAGGAGCTTAGGGAGGTTAAAAATTTGGTACATTAAGGAGGGATTGCACCTTAATGATGAGGGAGCTTTTGTGCTAGGGGATAGGATGGTAGAACGGCTGGGGGAGTTTTTAAACTAGTAGGTAGGGGGAGGGACAAGATAGAAATAATGGGTAGTAAGTGTAGAGAAGGTAAGAAACGTATTACCTTGTCATGGGGGAGGAGATGGCGGAGGGTTAGTACAGTCAATAGGGAGGTATTGCTAAGTAACTCAAGTACAGTGGCAGGCACTTCAGAACTCCAGACAATACATAAGGTGTATGCTTGCTAATGCCAGAAGCTTGCCAGGAAAAATGGGACAGTTAGAATTATTAGCAGTTAATGAGAAATGGGATTTAATAGGCATTACCGAAACGTGGTGGGATGAATCTCATGACTGGACTGTTAATCTGGAGGGTTATAACCTATTTAGGAAATATAGAGGCAATGGTAAAAGAGGAGGGAGTTGTCTGTATGTTAAGCCTGAATTTAAGCCTATAGTCAGAGAAGATGAGCAAATTATCAAAGAATATTAGTTGGAGCATGCTATAAACCCCCAAATATAATTGAAAGTGAGGAAATACAATTATTCTTACAGATTGGAAATGCAGCTAAGCACGGGCAAGTTCTAATAATGGGAGGTTTTAGCTACCCTGAAATAAACTGGATAAATGAGACCAGCAGTACGGGTAAAGGGAGCAGGTTCTTGAGTACACTGAGAGATCATTATCTGGCCCAGGTTCCGCATTTACGGAGGTGGAGGCTCCAATGTCGGCTGTGTTAACACACACACGACTTTTTAACAAAGAAAATCTCAAAGGCGCCTCACACGCGCTTAACACACATACACATGACTTAGAAAAAAATACACTGCGTCGTACACGTAAAAGCCAACTGCGTCTCACGCAAAAAAATACGTCCGCATCGCAAAAAAAATACGGCAGCGAAACGACCCATTCTAAACGCCGTGCATCAAAACATCACAAACACAAGAAATAAACACAACGAACACATAAAAAGCTTACTTACAGCAAGGGGGGGCATCCGGCACCTGAAAAAGTTAATTTACACGTCCATTTAAGTCCAAAAAAAAAGAGTTTAAACTGGCGAAAATCACCTAAGCGAGAGAAAAAATGGCCGCCGAACAAAACGAAAACGAGGCTTCAGACGTAACTATACTACAGTGACTCGCAAGACTGAAACACATACTATGCGGCACGTACCACACTGATATTAAACACCATTTTGAACACTACTACGCACAAAATGGCGGATGGAACGCAAATTGTAAGCTGGAACGCAAATAGAGCATGCGTATTGCGTTCTAATGGTCTGAGGCACTTGAAAGTTTATAAATACTGCCTACTTTCCAGAAATTGCTACATTTCGACTCAGGTGATGAACGGAGTGACTGGATAGGTAACTGCTGCTGTTACTTGAGAAGAGAATTGTTTCCGAATTTCCTACTTTACACTGTGCAAATTACAACTGAGAGGTAAGCTATAATATATTACATTTTATTATCAAGACAGGACAAAAAAAAAAAACATTTTAAGTATGAAAATGTGATTTATGTATAGTGACATGTGCCACGCACATATATGTGTATCATCTATTGTCACATGTCACACGCACATTTATGTGTATAGCCCCTGCAACAAACTATTCTTAATCCAAACTAATTAAACAAGTATATTTAAATGACATTAATTTATTGTAATCAACAGCGTCACTGCATTGTGAACCACAATCCCCTTTAAACAACCCCAAGAAAGAACAAGAGGTAAGATAGAAAAATACATTACATGCTGAAAAAGACCATGCTTTGCTAAATCAAAAAGAAGAAATATACAATTAACTATTTCACTTTATTTCTCAAACAGACTCTACAAGAAGACCGCCGGATTAAGATTGGCAGGAGGGGACCCTCTGTCATTCGACACTTCAATCAAGGTAAAGTATAACAAGTACAAAAAAGAAATGAACTATACTAAAAGTGGTAGGCACAAAACAGGATTGTACAAAAACTCACACAAACACATAGCAAACTAAATTAATATTCTTCTTTAATGCTTAAGAACCTATAAGCCTTACAAAGAAGCTTAAATAAGCATACCAAATGTGGTGGGCATAAAACAGGATTGTACAAAAACTCACACAAACACATAGCAAACTAAATTAATATTCTTCTTTATTGTTTAACAACCTATAAGCCTTAGAAAGAAGCCTAAATAAGCATACCAAAAGTGGTAGGCACAAAACAGGATTGTACCAAAACTCACACAAACACATAGCAAACTACATTTATATTCTTCTTTAATGTTTAAGAACCTATAAGCCTTACAAAGAAGCCTAAATAAGCATACCAAAAGTGGCAGACACAAAACAGGATTGTACCAAAACTCACACAAACACATAGCAAACTAAATTAATGTTCTTCTTTAATGTTTAATCTACAATCACCATGTATGGAAAATAATAAATGTTCCAAAGAATTTCCAAAAGATTATAGAAACAAAACCTATGCCAATTGTGATGGCTATCCACTTTATAAAAGAAGAGAAGGAGATAGTGCCATTATTCGTGGAAAAAAGTTGACAATAGATATGTAGTACCCTACAATCCACATTTACTCATGAAGTACAACGCCCACATCAACGTAGAAGCCTGCACTTCCATCAAATCCATTAAATATGTCTATAAATATATCTACAAAGGCTACAATGCAGCTACTGTAGTCGTCAAAACTGCAGACAACCCTGAAAGTAGTGAGTTAGTACATGATGAACTTGCATCTCATGTAGATGCTCGCTATGTCAGTGCGCCAGAAGCTATGTGGCGGCTTTTAAAATTTGAAACGCATGATAGATCACATGCAGTATATAGATTAGCAGTACATTTGCCACAAAGACATTTAGTGTATTTCCATGCTGGAAATGAAATGAATGCATTGGCCCAAAGTAAAGATCGTCACACTACACTAACTGCATGGTTTGAATTAAATTCCACAGATTCGCAAGCAACACAATTCTTATATATTGAAATTCCACATCACTATTTTTTTGTGAATGGATTATGGAGACAGAGAAAAAGCAGAGGCAATAAAATAATGCCAAGAATTTACACAGTCAGTCCAAGAGATGTTGAACGTTTTTGCTTACGGATATTACTTTTAAATGTTCCTGGAGCACAAAGTTTTTAACACTTAAGAACTGTTAATGACATTGTATATGAATACTTCCATTTAGCTGCATGACATAGAAACTTACTCGCTGATGATACAGAGTGGGAAAGATGTTTAGAAGAAGCAGCACAATGTCAAATGCCACGGCAGATGAGAGAACAATTTGCTTTTATTTGTATCTTCTCAAATGCTCCAAATGCATTAGCTTTGTGGGAGAGATTTAAAAGTAATATGGCTGAAGACTTTATGCAACTATAAAATGAACCCATTGCACACTTAAAAGCATTAATGGAAATCCAAGAATTATTTTTAACTCATGGATTAAGTTGTGCAAGTTTTAATTTGCCTGATCCAGGTCTTATAGATGACATAAACTTTGAAGACTATGACATTCAACTACAAGCAGAAAGAACAGAAGAAAGACTTGCAACTTTAAATACCTTACAATTGCAAGCATTTAATGCCATAGATGATGACATGGTGACAGAGCGTTATTTCTACCTTGATGGACCTGGCGGATCAGGAAAAACCTATCTATTTAATTTATTAATGAGTTCAGTACGAGCACAAGGTCAAATAGCAATGGCGTTTGCCACTACTGGAATTGCTGCACTTTTGTTAGAAGGTGGAAGAACTGTTCATAGTGGATTTAAACTGCCAGTGCCTATTTTAGAAACTTCTGTGTCAGATATTCGCATGACATCATTACAAGAAAAGAAATTGAACAAATGTAAATTAATTATAATAGATGAGGCCACAATGATGTCATGCTATGCCCTCCAATGTATTGACCGTTTGCTTCGTGAAGTCATGGATAATACTTTTCCATTTGGTGGAAAGGTAATGTTGTTAGGTGGCGATTTTAGACAAACATTACCTGTCGTTGTACATGGAAATCGAACTGACAATATCGAAACCTGTATAAAGTCAAGCACACTGTGGAAACATTTTACCCATCTTCAACGGCAACAAAATATGAGATCAGAAGGCCAAACGGATTTCAATGAATGGCTTATTAAAATTGGAGAAGGCAGAACAGAAAAAATACCACATTTACCGGACGACACTGTAGAGATCCCACCTCATATGATTTGTCACCAAGATACTATATCGGCTATATTTGAAGGTAGCATAAATAACCAGGAATATTCCAAGCTTGCCATACTAACGTGTAAAAATAAGGATGCATTAATCCTCAATAATGAAATGTAAAAAAAAATTAATTCACCACAAAGAAATTATCATAGTGCTGATTCTGTACTTGCTGATGACAGTGAAAGTCAGGCTAACTTTTCCACTAAATTCATAAACTCACTAACTCCTTCTGGAATGCCACCACATATTTTGCAGCTAAAGAAAGGTGCAATTGTCATGTTACTGCACAAAAAAAGGCCTATGCAATGGGACAAGATTAATTGTTCAACAATTAAAGGACTATTTTATAGACGCTGAAATTTTAACTGGGACCCATAAAAAAGAGAGAGAGAGTTTTCATACCAAGAATAGATTTAGCACCAAGGGAAAGTAGTCTCCCTTTTATACTTCAAAGAAGACAATTTCCCATTATTATGGCATTTGCCATGACCATTAATAAATCACAAGGTCAAACGTTCAAATCTGTGGGTATTTTCTTGGAAGAACCAGTATTTGCACATGGTCAATTGCACGTTGCGTTATCACGGTGCAAAAATCCACAGGCTATTAAAGTTTACATTGAAAAGAATGAAAGTCAAGGTGATTTATTAGAAGATGGACGTATTTTTACTAAAAACATTGTCTACTATGAAGTACTATAACTTTTCAGTAAAGAAATAAAGCCCATGCAAAACAAATTTAAAAGCATTCAAAAATACAAAACAAGAAACAATTCAGTCATAATTCATGGAAGTACTGTTTATGGATGATTCGCCTCACAAAAAGTTACTGTTTCTAATGTTACAAGTTTGAAAACAATATTTTCAAGTTCTTTACTTCAATATATTACAAAGTTCATGTTAACAGCTCAACCACGTTTTAATTCACAATGTAAATATTTTCTGTTATCTTAAGATTACTCCCTGGATTAATGTTTATCGCCAGTTCATGGGGTCAGTAAGGAATTAATTTAATTGGGTATGTTTTAAGGAGAGTTTTTACTGTTTGCCTTCCTCTGCATTCAATGAATCTTGAAGTTAACAATTATTCTGATAGAAATTGCATGTTAATACTGATTAGTTTAAAGTTCAACTATTTTTACATTCAAATGTTAATACTTTTAATACAAAATTATGTTTAAATATTAATTCACTATGTTACTATTTATAATGTTCCAAGTTGTAAAAATGTTTTTAAAGTTTCTTAGTTACACAGATAAGAAACTTCAAGTTTAAAAAAATATTATCTCAAGTTTCTGACTTAAACATATTACAAAGTTCATGGTAAAATTGGGTACGTTTAAAGGAGGGTTTTTAATGTTTGTCTTACTCTGGATTAAATGTATATTGAACTTAACAATTCTTCAGATAGAAATTGCATGTTAAAAAACATTACCTCAAGTTTACAATACTGATTAGTTTAAAGTTCAACTGTTTTTACATTCAACTGTTAAAACTTTTAATACAAAATTATGTTAAAAAATGTATTTACTATGTTACTGTTTATAATGTTCCAAGTTTTAAAAATGTTTTGTCAAATTCAAAAGTTACACAAATAATAAAGTTCAAGTTTCAAAAAATATATTTTCAAGTTTCTTACTTACATATATTACAAACTTCATGTTAAAATTGTGTACGTTTGAACAAGGGTTTTTACTCTTTGCTTTCCTCTGGATTCAATGTATATTGAAGTTAACAATTCTTCAGAGACAAATTGCATGTTAAAGAAACATTAACTCAACTTAACAATACTGATTAATTTAAAGTTCAACTGTTCTTACATTCAAATGTTAATACTTTTAATACAAAATGCTTTAAGAGTTATTGTTCACCAAGAGAACCTTTTACAAAAATACACATGTTTAATATCACAAGACTTACAAGTGTCAAATATGTATATTAATTACTAAGCAACTTTACAAACATACACATCATATTGCATTCATTTTTTGACGGGCAAGTCGCTAGTATATATATATTCATGTGCATGTGTATGGACACATATTTACATATTTATTACACTTCATTTTTGTCTCTTTATTATTATTATTATTATTACTATTATTATTATTATTATTACTATTATTATTATCCTTTCTTTGTAATGTGCCAACATATCCAATAATGCTCTACAGGGGATAAGTACCCGGCATAATAATGGAAGGCCTCTATTTGTACATTGTGTTGTTATTGTGATTACAGACCCCCTCATCCCCTGGTTCCCATATAGTTTATTGTGCGCCAATAATAATACATAAAAATGTAGGTTTATGTTAGGCGGATCATTCCGGGACATTATTGTTTAACTTGCAGATGAAAAACAAATATAATATATCTCTGCCAAGTACATCTAAAGACGTGCACCTGTGGCCCTTCCTGGTGTCTTAGAGTATATTAGTGTTCCCCTGGTCCCCTTCTGGATCGCTGCCTTGTGTACTACAATGAAGCTGTGAGCTATACCATGTAGGGTCACTCTAGGTGGGCAGGTCATAGCAGAGAGTTCAGACAAATCACAGAGCACTGGAGCAGGAACTGGCAAACCCACTCCAGTATCTTTGGCAAGCAAACTTTTTGGAAAAGCACAGAGACAATTGCTTTATGCATGTTGCAGCATGGCTTTTCATATTGACACATGCATGACCATTACAACATATGATCAAACTAAACATGTTTTAAATGCCAATTATTTATTTTTGGATTGTCGCGCAATGAATTGTAACGCCTTTATGTTTTTTTACCATTAGATTTATGTACAATAAATGGTGTTTTAGTGGCTTCATTTTCCTAATAAATTGTATAGCTTTATTTATTGTATCTAAATTAAACATTGCTTTTTGTGAAGATTTAAACTGCTCTTTGAATAGATCTGGAGCCTACGGGCCTCATCCAATTGAGGCTTCGGGAGATCCTGCCTCGTAAATGGAGGCCGTAACTTCAGGGGAGGAGAGACACCGGGGAGGAGAGACACAGGGCAGGAGAGACACTGGGGAAGAGAAACACAGGGGAAGAGAGACACCGTGGAGGAGAGACACCGGGGAGGAGAGACACCGGGGAGGAGAGACACTGGGGAGGAGAGACACAGGGGAGGAGAGACACAGGGGAAGAGAGACACATGGGAAGGACAGGAGGAGGGGAAGAGACACACAGGGGAAGAGAGACACAGGGGAAGAGAGACACAGGGTAAGGAGAGGAGGAGGGGAAGAGAGACACACAAGGGAAGAGAGACACAGGGTAAGGGCAGGAGGAGGGGAAGAGAGACACAGGGGAAGAGAGACACACAAGGTAAGGATAGGAGGAGGGGAAGAGAGACACAGGGGAAGGAGAGGAGGAGGGGAAGAGAGACGCAGGGGAAGAGAAACACAGGGGAAGAGAGACACAGGGGAAGGAGAGGAGAGACACAAGGGAAGGAGAGGAGGAGGGGAAGAGAGACACAGGGGAAGAGAGACACAGGGGAAGAGAGACACACAAGGTAAGGATAGGAGGAGGGTAAGAGAGACACAGTGGAAGGAGAGGAGGAGGGCAAGAGAGACACAGGGGAAGAGAGACACAGGGGAAGAGAGACACAGGGGAAGAGAGACACAGGGGAAGGAGGGGAGGTGGGGAAGAGAGACACAGGGGAAGAGAGACACAGGGGAAGGAGAGGAGGTGGGGAAGAGAGACACAGGGGAGAGAGACACAGGGGAAGAGAGACACAGGGGAAGAGAGACACAGGGGAAGGAGAGGAGGAGGGGAAGAGAGACACAGGGGAAGAGAGACACAGGGGAAGAGAGACACAGGGGAAGGACAGGAGGAGGGGAAGAGAGACACAGGGGAAGAGAGACACAGGGGAAGGAGAGGAGGTGGGGAAGAGTGACGATTGGAAATACAGAGTATAAGATCCTCATGTTTGCGGATGATGTTGTATTAACACGGACTGAACCAGAACAGTCTTTATCAAAATTACATAAAAATTTAAATGAATTTAATAGGTTATCATATCTGCGAATAAATTATGCCAAGTCAGATATCATTTATAGGGGATTGAATAGAGTGATTATTTCAAAGCTAAAACATAAATATCCATACAATTGGGTCTCTGGATTTATTACCCATCTTGGAATAAAAATATATTTTCAACTAAGGAAAATTATGAAAGAAAATCTGAAAATAATATCTAGTCAGATTAGACTGAAATTTCTGGAATGGAGGGAGGTGAGGTTGTCATGGATGGCAAGGATTTCTATTATAAATATGATTATTATCCCAAACATTTCTTATATGTTTAGGTCCATACCGGAAACAGTTCCAAAATATATTTTACAAAGATATCCAAAGAATGTTATAAAGTTAAATTTAATGTTAATGTTTAAAGTTAATGTTATAATGTTAAAATGTTATAATGTTATAAAGCTTATACACTACGGGCTCTTCCTATATATATATATACTAGCGACTTGCCCGTCAAAAAATGACGGTCAATAAAAGAAAGTGTTGAAATGCTGTTTGTCACACAATGTGAGTGTACTGTGTGTCTCAACTATATAGACCCCTCTAACACACTAATGAACGCATGTAATAACACTATATGTGCCATGAGGGCAATCCAGGACCCTCATGACCCAAAGTGTAAGCACTACACTATTTTAACCCGGTCACTTATGGGGGTCTATCCAGACCCTCATAAGCCTCTATTTAACCCCATCAGTCCCATAAGGGTATATTATGACCATTATGGGCCTGTTACAACCCAACATTAACCACATAAGTGCCATGACGGTCCTCAAGGTCCATCATGACACTAAGTATAAACACTACACTGCACTATACCCCCCCAATAAACATTAAATATCAACTAAACACCCTCTACACTAACCTATTAACACCTACAGTACCTACCTACCTACCAACCCCCTAATAACCCCCTTCCGCCACTGTAATTACAGAAATCAAAAAAACTAAAGTCATCAAA
The DNA here is from genome assembly GCA_027410445.1 of Discoglossus pictus. Classification (NCBI taxonomy): domain Eukaryota; kingdom Metazoa; phylum Chordata; class Amphibia; order Anura; family Alytidae; genus Discoglossus; species Discoglossus pictus. The sequence goes on from JAPZIH010000658.1 coordinate 50,944, forward strand.
AATCTACATTACATAAAAAAAAAACTAAAATCACCCCAAAAAAAATGTACATTACATAACAGAAAAAAAACTAAGTCACAAAAAATAAAAAAAGGAACATTACAGAAAATAAAAAAAATACATTACAACCCCCCCACTACATTAAAAAAAAAATTACACACCTGAAAAGGAAATACATATAATACAATACAATACGATTAAATACAATACAATACAATTAAATACAATACAATTAAATACAATACAATACATCCCACTATGTAATATACATCCCACTATGTAATATACATCCCACTGTGTAATATTCATCCCACTATGTAATGTAATATACATCCCACTATCTAATATACAATACTATCTAATAATACACCCCCTATCTATCTATGTAATATACAATAAATACTACAGCCCCCTATCTATCTAATATACAATACATGCTATCTATATATAGCAACCCTAATTCTAAGCTACAATAAAATAATTAAGACCACTTACCTTTGAGATGTTTCTTCAGATCACCATCCTAGAGTAAAAAAAGATAAAAAAAATTAATACAACACGTTTACATGAAATAACTAAACATTCTAAATATTCGAAATATTATACTCACCTTTCCAGCATGTCCCGTCCCAGCATGTCACGTCCCAGCATGTCACGTCCTCCTCCATGTTTGCCTCTGCGGCGCTGCTCCTGTTAAAATAAAACATAACGTTAGCACACATACATAAACCTAAAACAAAGTGAAATAAACCCAATCTACATTATACTTACCTCCCCGCGATGTCTCCGGCCTCCTGGTGTTCTGCTCCGGAATCATCCCCGCGTGTAAAAAAAACAAACAAAAAAAAAAAAGACACACATCCGCCCTGGCGGATGTCTCCGACGCTAATGAGCTTCCTACGGAGTGTTCCAGAATAAAATTGGCAATGGCGGCTTCTGATTGGACTAAAAGGCTGTCTATCAAATTCAGCCAATGAGAAGACCCCAATTGTGAACCAATGAAAAAAGTATACACCCCAAAATCCCACGCTGATTGGATAACACACCTGTCAATCTTTATTTGAACCAATCCTAAGGCTTTATTGCCATCCGCCAATCACAATGGAATATACCCCCACGTACTGATTGGTGAAGACATCTGCGCCTTCCCATTGGCTGTAATATTGATTGACATTAACAATAGCCAATGAGAATGCGCAAATCCTTCACCAATCAGTACGTGGGGGTGTATTCCATTGTGATTAGCTATTGTCAGTGCAACCAATCAGAATGCGCAGATGCTCCAACCAATCACCCTGTGGGCGTGTATTCCATTGTGATTGGCTGAAGGCATCTGAGCCTTGTGATTGGTTGAAATAAAGATTGACAGGTGCATTATCCAATCAGAGTGGGATTTTAGGGTGTATCCCTTTCTGATTGGCTCACACATTGGTGCCTCCTGATTGGGTGAATTTGAAAGACATCGTTTTCAACCAATCAGAAGGCACCATTGCCTATTTTCTTCCGGAAAAGTCTCCGGGAGCCTCATTAGCGTCTGGGATGTCCGTGAGTGCGGATGTAAGTATATATATATTTTTTTTATTTTTTTTTTATACAGGGCGGGGCAGAATCGGATCCGGAGTAGGCCTGAGACATCGCGGGGAGGTAAGTACAATGTCGATTATGCTTATTTTATTTTGATGTATGTTTATTAATGTTATGTTTTTTTTAACAGGTGCCGCTCCTAAGAAGGGTAAACGAATCAGGACGGGACATGCCGGAAAGGTGAGTAGAATATTTAGAGTGTATAGAATGTTTATTTATGTACTGTAAACGTGTTGCACTATTTTTTTTTATTTTTTTTTACGTAGGTGGCTGATCTGAATGGACATCTGCAAAGGTAAGTGGTCTTAATTATTTTATTTTAGCTTAGAATTAGATTATTGTATATATAGATAGCATTTCTTGTATGTTAGCTAGGGGTATGTGTTTTATATAGATAGCATAGATTGTATTGTATCTTAAATTGTGGTATTTATTTAGATTGTGGATGTATATTATATAGATAGGATGTATATTAGATTATGATATTTATTTAGATAGATTGTGTGATGTATATTAGATAGGGGTGTATTGTATTGTCTTGTATTTAATTGTATTGTATTGTATTGTATTTAATTGTATTGAATTGTATTGTATTTAATTGTATTGCATTGCATTGAATTGTATTGTATTGCATTGTATTGTAATTGTATTGTATTACATGTATTTCCTTTTCAGGTGTGTATTTTTTTGAGATTTAATGTTTTATTGGGGGGATATAGTGCAGTGTAGTGTTTATACTTAGTGTCATGATGGTCCTTGAGGACCGTCATGGCACTTATGTGGTTCATGTAGTGTTGTAACAGGCCCATAATGGTCTTAATATACCCTTATGGGACTGATGGGGTCAAATAGAGGCTTAAGAAGGTTTGTATGGACCCCCATGAGTGAGGGTGTTAATGAAGTGCTTATGGGGGTCTGTATTGACCCCCATGAGTGACAGGCTTAATGAAGGGCTTATGGGGTCTGTATTAACCCCCATGAGTGACAGGGTTAATGAAGGGCTTATGGAGGTCTGTATTGACCCCATGAGTGACAGGCTTAATGAAGGTGCTTATGGGGGTCTGTATTGACCGCCATGAGTGACAGGGTTGCTGAGGGGTTTATGGGGGTCTGTATTGAACCCCATGACTATCAGGGTTAATGAAGGGCTTATGGGGGTCTATATTGACCCCCATGAGTGACAGGGTTAATGAGGGGTTTATGGGGGTCTATATTGACCCCCATGATTGACAGGGTGATAGTGTATATTTGTTTTCTTTTACAACGGGTCCTTTAAGGACCTGTAATGCGGGAATTTTGAATTTTCATTGCAGCAGGGGTTCCCAATCGCGTGCAATCGGGACCCCCACTGCGATGGTTAATGTGGGGTTAATGCAGGTCTCCGAGCTTGCGGGTTTCTGAGCTTATCTCGGATCCCTTCTTGGGTAAGTTGTACGTGGCTGGGCTGTGAGCCTCGTTTTCGTTTTTTCCGGCGGCCATTTTTTATCTCGCTTAGGGGATTTTCGTGTGACTGAACTCGGGAATTTGGGCTTAAATTGCGGTGTAACTTCACTTTCAAAGGTCCTGGGTGCCCCCCCTTGCTATGGGTAAGCTTTTTATGTAGTTTTTGTGAGTATTTGGTGTGTTTTCACTGTTTTTAGTTGCGCGTGGGTCGGCCGTTATAGTCGTATTTTTAGTGCGTGTGGGTGTTTGTTACGTTAAGGTTGGTTCCAAGGTGTGTTTTTTTTCTAAGCTCATCGCTAAGTCGTACGTACTACGCAAACACAGTGACGACGAATCGCAGTTGGACAATTATAATATGTGATATATATATTCATATGTATGGACACAGATTTAGATATTTGTTACACTTCATTTTTGTATCTTTATTATTATTATTTGTATTATTATTATTATTATTATTATTTGTATTATTATTATCATCCTTTCTTCGTAATATGCCAACATATCCAATAATGCTCTACAGGGGATAAGTACCCGGCATAATAATGGAAGGCCTCTATTTGTACATTGTGTTGTTATTGTGATTATAGACCCCCTCACCCCCTGGTTCACTTATAGTTTATTGTGCGCCAATAATAATAATACAATAAAAATGTATGTTTACGTTAGGCGGATCATTCCGGGACATTATTGTTTGACTTGCAGATGAAAAACAAATATAATATATCTCTGCCAAGTACATCTAGAGACGTGCGCCTGTGGCCCTTCCTGGTGGCTTAGAGTAGATTAGTGTTCCCCTGGTCCCCTTCTGGATCGCTGCCTTGTGTACTTCAATAAAGCTGTGAGCTATACCATGTAGGGTCACTCTAGGTGGGCAGGTCATAGCAGAGAGGTCAGACAAGTCAGAGAGCACTGGAGCAGGAACTAGCAACCCACTCCAGTATCTTTGGCATGCAAACTTTTTGGAAAAGCACAGAGACAATTGCTTTATGCATGTTGCAGCATGGCTTTTCATATTGGCATATGCATGACCATTACAACATATGATAAAATGAAACATGTTTTAAATGCCAATTATTTATTTTTGGATTGTCACGCAATGAATTGTAACGCCTTTATGTTTTTTTTACCATTAGATTTATGTACAATAGTTTTCAAATGGTGATTTAGTGGCTAAGTTCATTTTGTATAGTTTTAACTATTGTTTCTAAATTAAACGTTGCTTTTTGTGAAGATTTAAACTGCTCTTTGAATAGATCTGGAGCCTACGGGCCTCATCCAATTGAGGCTTCGGGAGATCCTGCCTCGTAAATGGAGGCCGGAACTTAATTTCCCATCCAATTCGAGTTACGGGCTACGGAATGCGAATCATTGCGATTGTTTCCTTTGCAAGTTAATGCCCCTCTAAGCCTTTGATCTTTCACGACCGCAAGAGTTCCGTACGCCAAAATTGCAAATCGCTATCCAATTGCTCCGATCCCGCGTTGCTAACCGCTCAGTCAAGGACGTAAATGGCAAAAGTCTAACATCAGGTTAGGGGGTCGAAGGAGGTCGCGCAAATGGGCTTAATTACAAGTTTGTAGCACTTCAAATGCAAATATAAAATCAATACTGTATAATACGGGAAAGTGATGGCAGGCATTGGAATTAATTGCACAACAGTCTCAAGCCCGTAAATATGCAATATATCACATATATAGTTGTGAGCGTACGAGTCGTTGCTCACGCTTGCGGGCTCGCGTAGCGAGCCCGCGGCCCTCGCGTAGCGAGCCGCGGCCCTCGCGTAGCGAGGTCACTGGGCAAGGGCCTCAGTTGCTGGCATGGAGCGCCGAAGGCGCTCCATGCCAGCAACTGAGGCCCCTCGCGAAGCGAGGGCCTCAGTTGCTGGCGAGGTCACTGGGCACGGGCCTCAGTTGCTGGCATGGAGCGCCGAAGGCGCTCCATGTCAGCAACTGAGGCCCCTCGCGAAGCGAGGGCCTCAGTTGCTGGCGAGGTCACTGGGCAAGGGCCTCAGTTGCTGGCATGGAGCGCCGAAGGCGCTCCATGCCAGCAACTGAGGCCCCTCGCGAAGCGAGGGCCTCAGTTGCTGGCGAGGTCACTGGGCACGGGCCTCAGTTGCTGGCATGGAGCGCCGAAGGCGCTCCATGTCAGCAACTGAGGCCCCTCGCGAAGCGAGGGCCTCAGTTGCTGGCGAGGTCACTGGGCACGGGCCTCAGTTGCTGGCATGGAGCGCCGAAGGCGCTCCATGTCAGCAACTGAGGCCCCTCGCGAAGCGAGGGCCTCAGTTGCTGGCGAGGTCACTGGGCAAGGGCCTCAGTTGCTGGCATGGAGCGCCGAAGGCGCTCCATGCCAGCAACTGAGGCCCCTCGCGAAGCGAGGGACTCAGTTGCTGGCGAGGTCACTGGGCAAGGGCCTCAAACCCTCGCAAAATTCACGTCGCTACTCAAAAAACACGACACACAAATTACGACACTCGCTAAATTTTACGAGGAACGCAAACAACGTACGAAACACGTTACCACACATTACGACCTCGCAAACATCGGACGCAACACGCCGACATACAAACATTTAAAACACAATACATACACACAGCACATACATAAAAAACTTACCTACACCAAGAGGGAGCACCCAGGACCTCAAAAATGCAACTTACACCTCGATTTTACTCGAAATAAAACAGTTTAGAGACTAAAAAAAAATCTAAGCGAGAGAAAAAATGGCCGCCGAACAAAACGAAAACGAGGCTACAGCACTCTAAACTCGCAAAACACCACAAAACACCTACGGATATTCCGATACAGACCTATACCACACATTACTCGCCATTTTACACCAATGCGGAAGTACACGACTACGCTAACGGTTTGGTCTCGCGCACGCACAGTGTTACACTGCACACATTCAGCATGCTTATACAGCAGCTCCACACCACTAATGCTGCAGCAACATCAACACAGATTGCCAGCTTTTCATCACAATGCTTCAAAATAGGTACACTATATTCATTTACTAATTTAGCTACCTTACAATTTCATTGCCGTCATTTTTTGACGGGCAATTCGCTAGTAATATAATATTTTAATATTTCATTTTCGTGGTTAGTTCAATTTCAGGAATCAATGAGTTAATACATGTCAGGCCACCCACATGTACTATTACAATGGCTTCATTCATATTACATATTTTGTGATTTGCTATTTGATTGACGTCACCTCCATCAGACGATTTAAAAGGCTGCAAAATGAGTATGCCTGCGACTGTGTGTTATCAAGGGACCGCGCAGGTCTAGGCGTTGCTGCAAAATGAGTACGCCTGCGACTATGTGAGCAAGGGACCGCGCAGGTCTAGGCGTTGCTGCAAAATGAGTACGCCTGCGACTGTGTGAGCAAGGGACCGCGCAGGTCTAGGCGTTGCTGCAAAATGAGTACGCCTGCGACTGTGTGAGCAAGGGACCGCGCAGGTCTAGGCGTTGCTGCAAAATGAGTACGCATGCGACTGTGTGAGCAAGGGACCGCGCAGGTCTAGGCGTTGCTGCAAAATGAGTACGCCTGCGACTGTGTGAGCAAGGGACCGCGCAGGTCTAGGCGTTGGTGGCGTTTGGAAAGTGAGAAAAAGAGAGAGAGATAGACAGAGACTGAGAGAGAGATAGAGAGTGTTAGCGAGTGAGAGTGCCAGAGAGAGCGAGTGAGAGTGCCAGAGAGAGCGAGTGAGAGTGCCAGAGAGAGCGAGTGAGAGTGTTAGAGAGAGATAGAGAAAGATAGAGAGAGATAGAGAAAGATAGATAGAGATAGAGAGTGATAGATAGTGAGGAGAGGAGGAGGGTGAGGAGAGTGAGGAGGGGTAGAGGCATGAAGGAAGGGAGAGGAGGAGACATTTCAGGGCGAGGACAGGGAGGCCAGGAACCCCAGGCCCAGGCCGGGCTACAACCAGCTGTGGCCAAGACCAGGACAGCGAATGATAGCCCTGAGGAGATAGACGTCCTTCTAAGGGAGGTTTGTTCACGCTATGCCATCATCCATGGTGGGAGTAATGTGAGTCCCAGCCAGAAGACAAATGTCCATTGCAACTGTGTATTTAGTGCCATGGGTTCCCCTATACCTCTCTACCCCATGTTACACTCACCTGTTTTGCTTATCTCTCCTACTGATTTGAACCCATCTACACCTTTCAACCAGGTATAGCTGTAGATCCAGATGGACTATACATCCACATGAGACTATAAGTATGGGTGTGCACACTGCAGCATATGCAGATCCAGACTCTGATGGACTGCAAGTGTGTGTCGTGTAATAGGCTAACCTAGACCATGTCTCAATAGCATGTTAACACACATTGCTGAGGAATGGTCAGAGATTGGTCAGTCTCACACACTGCCCAGCAGATGGGAACATAGCAGTGTGACCTGGGCAGATGGTTCCCCAGCAGATGATGCCCCAGCAGATGTGGCTACAAAAGTCTGTGCCACCATTGGTCCATCAGGCCACCATCGGTCCATCAGGCCACAATGGTCCATCAGGCCACACCAGGCCATCATGCCACATCGGTCCAGCGCGCCACACTGGTCCAGCACGTCACACCGGGCCAGCACATCACACCCGTCCAGCATGACACACCGGTCCAGCACGACACACCAGTCCACACGTCACAGCGGTCCAGCGCAATACAGCGGTCCAGCACGATACAACGGTCCAGCACGACACACCAGTCCACACGTCACAGCGGTCCAGCGCAATACAGCGGTCCAGCACGATACAACGGTCCAGCACGACACACGGTCCAGCACGACACACGGTCCAGCACGACACATTGTCCAGAACTACACAACAGTCCAGCACGACACACCAGTCCACACGTCACACCGGTCCAACACGACACACCGGTCCAGCACGACACACCGGTCCAGCATTAAACACCGGTCCAGCACGACACACCGGTCCAGCACGTCACACCGGTCCAGCACGTCACACCGGTCCAGCACGTCACACCGGTCCAGCACGACAATTTTCAAACATATTATAAGAATAAAATATTTTTTACTGCTTTAATTTTCTTGGGGATTATTGTGCAAGTAATCACAATGCCTCTCATGCTTTCCCCATATTTTAATGTGCACTGGTGTGTTTATATTGTCCTTTACAGTGTTTAAAAGTGGTCTGTGAACCCTTTCGGGTCCTATTTGGAGGCTTAATGTTGTGGCCTGGATTTTCGGGTTACGTGTTTGAACGACATGGAGTGATGATTTGGGAGTGGTACCTATGATGAAGATGTTAAAAGATATGAAGAAGGATGTGAAGTTTTGGCTAGACCAGTTCCTACGCCGGTTCTTAGTGTAGTCCGAAATGATCAAGAGGAGATCATGGCGGAACGCAAGGAATGTGGTTTCTATGGATAGAGTAAGGCAAAAGATAAACAAGCAGATGGCTAGTTTTGTAAGGAACCTGTTTTTTTTACCATTAAGCATCAGGAATTTGAAGTCGCAGAAGCTGATGAATTATTTTGCCCTAATAAGGTCCATCTAACAGAGATAGGATTATAACTTTTTACTCTGGAGCTTAAGGATGGGGCTAGACGGACGGTAGCTTTATTGAGAGAGCGAAAGGGGGGATTATGCCTCACCAGTCCATCATGCCACACAGGGTCATCATGCCTCACCAGTCCATCATGCCTCACCAGTCCATCATGCCACAGCAGTCCATCATGCCTCGCCAGTCCATCATGCCACACAGGGTCATCATGTCTCACCAGTCCATCATGCCTCACCAGTCCATCATGCCTCACCAGTCCATCATGCCACACAGGGTCATCATGCCTCACCAGTCCATCATGCCACACAGTTCCATCAAGTCACACTCGGCCATCATGCCTCACCAGTCCATCATGCCACACAGTTCCATCAAGTCACATCCGGCCATCATGCCACACTGGTGGTGCTCAAAAAAGTAAAAGCCTCACATTGTGTGGCAAACAGCATTGCCTGTCTTACAATTTTATACCCGTCAATTTTTGACGGGCAATTCGCTAATATATATATATATATATATATATATATATATATATATATATATGTACACACACACACACATATATATATATATATATATATATATATATATATATATATATATATATACAGTAAAGGGGGTTATGTGTAGTGGGTGCTTCACACCCCTTATTGAAATTAATAATGCTATTGAGAACATACCTCACCTAAATCAGTTAAAAATAATTATCTTTCTTTATTAAATATATCTTAATAGATACTTTAAAAACCATATAAAGAACAAAAATAAAGAAAAAATAATGAATTAATGTCCAAACAATGGACTTATGCGTTATTGCTTTTGATAACGGTTGAGGATTCAAAATAAATAAATAACTTCAGGAATTTATCTAAAACTGGATATATTTCTGTAATCACAAAGTAGCTGTTATAAGGTGATTAGTGCTTTTAAGAAATAAACATAAAGCAAACATTTGTAAAGTGCTTCTAAATGTCTGGATCCTGTTATTACAAGTGCTTGGATACTAATTATGTGTATTTTGCCTTTAATGTGTTTTACAATAGAGGCAGTACATTTTAATAAAGTGCTTTATTTGGAAAAGTCCTTAGTGTTATATTATATGCAGCTCCCGATAATTTCAGGTTCTATATATTATATTGGATGCTATTTGGTGAAAGTGTTAAGTGATCATCTTTTAATGTGTAAGCCACCTATATGGCGCTAAGTGCCTAAGGCAGTAATACTAATCATGTAAATAAATACGCTTTGTTGTTCTTAAACATAGAGGATTTATAAAACCATCTATATAAATTACACCAGGACATATTTCATTTTTTTATAAAACCTATATTAGTGCAATATACTTATTTATTTATTGTATTTATTGATGTGTTTCCAAATGAGGGCAACAAGTACGTTACACAAACTAACACTATGAGCACTTGTGTAACACACACAGACATTGAGTTATTATTATTATTATTATTTGTATTATTATTCTTTCTTTATAATGTGCCCACATATCCAATAATGCTCTACAGGGGATAAGTACCCGGCATAATAATGGAAGGCCTCTATTTGTACATTGTGTTGTTATTGTGATTATAGACCCCCTCACCCTCTGTTTCACTTATAGTTTATTGAGTGCCAATAATAATAATACAATAAAAATTAAGGTTTCCGTTAGGCGGATCATTCCGGGACATTATTGTTTGACTTGCAGATGAAAAACAAATATAATATATCTCTGCCAAGTACATCTAGAGACGTGCGCCTGTGGCCCTTCCTGGTGTCTTAGAGTAGATTAGTGTTCCCCTGGTCCCCTTCTGGATTGCTGCCTTGTGTACTTCAGTAAAGCTGTGAGCTATACCATGTAGGGTCACTCTAGGTGGGCAGGTCATAGCAGAGAGGTCAGACAAGTCAAAGAGCACTGAAGCAGGAACTGCAACCCACTCCAGTATCTTTGGCATGCTAACTTTTTGGAAAAGCACAGAGACAATTGCTTTATGCATGTTGCAGTATGGCTTTTCATATTGGCATATGCATGACCATTACAACATATGATAAAATGAAACATGTTTTAAATGCCAATTATTTATTTTTGGATTGTCACGCAATAAATTGTAACGCCTTTATGTTTTTTTACCATTAGATTTATGTACAATAGTTTTCAAATGGTGATTTAGTGGCTAAATTCATTTTGTATAGTTTTATTCATTGTTTCTAAATTAAACGTTGCTTTTTGTGAAGATTTAAACTGCTCTTTGAATAGATCTGGAGCCTACGGGCCTCATCCAATTGAGGCTTCGGGAGATCCTGCCTCGTAAATGGAGGCCGTAACTTAATTTCCCATCCAATTCGAGTTACGGGCTACGGAATGCGAATCATTGCGATTGTTTCCTTTGCAAGTTAATGCCCCTCTAAGCCTTTGATCTTTCACGACAGCAAGAGTTCCGTACGCCAAAATCTCAAATCGCTATCCAATTGCTCCGATCCCGCGTCGCTAACCGCTCAGTCAAGGACGTAAATGGCAAAAGTCTAACATCAGGTTAGGGGGTCGAAGGAGGTCGCGCAAATGGGCTTAATTACAAGTTTGTAGCACTTCAAATGCAAATATAAAATCAATACTGTATAATACGGGAAAGTGATGGCAGGCATTGGAATTAATTGCACAACAGTCTGAAGCCAGTAAATATGCAATATATAATATAATATTTTAATATTTCATTTTCGTGGTTAGTTCAATTTCAGGAATCAATGAGCTAATAAATATCAGGCCACCCACATGTACTATTACAATGGCTTCATTCATATTACATATTTAGTGATTTGCTATTTGATTGACGTCACCTCCATCAGACAATTTAAAAGGCTGCAAAATGAGTATGCCTGCGACTGTGTGCGCAAGGGACCGCGCAGGTCTAGGCGTTGCTGCAAAATGAGTACGCCTGCGGCTGTGTGAGCAATGGACCGCGCAGGTCTAGGCGTTGCTGCAAAATGAGTACGCCTGCGACTGTGTGAGCAAGGGACCACTCAGGTCTAGGCGTTGCTGCAAAATGAGTACGCCTGCGACTGTGTGAGCAAGGGACTGCGCAGGTCTAGGCGTTGCTGCAAAATGAGTACGCCTGCGACTGTGTGAGCAAGAGACCGCGCAGGTTTAGGCGTTGCTTCAAAATGAGTACGCCTGGGACTGTGTGAGCAAGGGACCGCGCAGGTCTAGGCGTTGGTGGCGTTTGGAAAGTGAGAAAAAGAGAGCGAGATAGACAGAGACTGAGTGAGAGATAGAGAGTGTTAGAGAGAGCGAGTGAGAGTGCCAGAGAGAGCGAGTGAGAGTGCCAGAGAGATTAGGAATTTGAAGTTGCAGGAGATGATGAATTATTTTGCCCCAATAAGGTCCATCTAACAGAGATAGGATTAGAACTCTTTACTCTGGAGATTAAGGATGGGGCTAGACGGACGGTAGCTTTACTGAGAGAGAGAGAGGGGGGATTATGCCTCACCAGTCCATCATGCCACACCGTTCCATCATACCACACCGGGCCATCATGCCACACCGAGCCATCATGCCTCACCGAGCCATCATGCCACAAAGGGCCATCATGCCACACAGGGTCATCATGCCTCACCAGTCCATCATGCCACACCGTTCCATCATACCACACTGGCCATCATGCCACAAAGGGCCATCATGCCACACAGGGTCATCATGCCTCACCAGTCCATCATGCCACACAGTTCCATCAAGTCACACCGGGGCATCATGCCACAATGGTGGTGCTCAAAAAAGCAAAAGCCTCACATTGTGTGGCAAACAGCATTGCCTGCCTTAACATTTTATGCCCGTCAATTTTTGACGGGCAATTCGCTAATATATATATATATATATATATATATATTTATGTACACACACACATATATATATATATATATATATATATACAGTAAAGGGGGTTGTGTGTAGTGGGTGCTTAACACCCCTTATTGAAATTAATAATGCTATTGAGAACATACCTCACCTAAATCAGTTAAAAATGATTATCTTTCTTTATTAAATATATCTCAGTAGATACTTTAAAAACCATATAAAGAACAAAAATAAATAAAAAATAATTAATGTCCAAACAATGGACTTATGCGTTATTGCTTTTGATAACGGTTGAGGATTCAAAATAAATAAATAACTTCAGGAATTTATCTAAAACTGGATATATTTCTGTAATCACAAAGTAGCTGTTATAAGGTGATTAGTGCTTTTAAATGTCTGGATCCTGTTATTACAAGTGCTTGGATACTAATTATATGTATTTTGCCTTTTATGTGTTTTACAATAGAGGCAGTACATTTTAATAAAGTGCTTTATTTGGAAAAGTCCTTAGTGTTATATTATATGCAGCTCCCGATAATTTCAGGTTCTATATATTATATGGGATGCTATTTGGTGAAAGTGTTAAGTGATCATCTTTTAATGTGTAAGCCACCTATATGGCGCTAAGTGCCTAAGGCAGTAATACTAATCATGTAAATAAATACGCTTTGTTGTTCTTAGACATAGAGGATTTATAAAACCATCTATATAAATTACACCAGGACATATTTCATTTTTTTATAAAACCTATATTAGTGCAATATACGGTACTTATTTATTAATTGTATTTATTGATGTGTTTCCAAATGAGGGCAACAAGTACGTTACACAAACTAACACTATGAGCACTTGTGTAACACACACAGACATTGAGTTATTATTATTATTATTATTACTAGCGAATTGCCCGTCAAAAAATGACGGCAATGAAATTGTTAGTGAGCTAATGCTGTTTGGTGTATACTAATAAAATAACTAATAGATTAATAAAGTAATATACTTTACCTATTTTTATGCATTGTGTTGAAGAGCTGCAATCTGTGTTGATGTTGCTGCAGCATTAGTGGTGTGGAGCTGCTGTGTAAGCGTGATGAATGTGTGCAGTGTAATAGTGTGCGTGCGCGAGACCAAACCGTTAGCGTACTCGTGTACTTCCGCATTGTTCTAAAATGGCGGGTAATGTGTGGTATGCGTCTGTAGCGGAATATCCGTAGGTGTTTTGTGGTGTTTTGCGTGTTTCTTGGGGTGTTTTGCATGTTTAGTGTGTTGTAGCCTCGTTTTCGTTTTGTTCGGCGGCCCGCAAGCGTGAGCAATGGCTCGAGCGGGCTCGCATGCTCACAACTATATATGTGATACACACACACACATTATATACACACACATTATATATATATATACACACACACACACACATTATATACACATACACACAATATACACACACATTATATATATATATACACACACACACACAATAAGATGGAGATGAGGCACATATACAATGACTGACTGTAATGTGCCGTGCAAAATCTGTACACACACACTATATACACACACTGTATACACACACTATATATACACACACACACACTATACGCTATATATATATATTAAAAAAACACACAGTGGATGTATATATATATATATATATACATATACATATACATATACTGTGTGTTTCTTTATATATATATATATATATATATATATATATATACACATCCACTGTGTGTTTTTTTAATATATATATATATATATATATATATATATATATATATATATATATCCACTGTGTGTGTATTTTTAATATATATATATATATATATATGTTTTTTTTTTAATATATATATACTGTGTGTTATATATATATATATATATATTAAAAAAACACACAGTATATATATATATATATATATATATATATATATATACACATATAGTTTTCTCCCACACCTATATAGAGCTCACTCCTGTGGTCCCAGGCCCTATCATGTGCCCTGTCACCCCACATGAAGCCCTATCAGGCTCTACTCACTTGTCCAGCCCGGAGGGCAGGCCTGTGTGTGCTCCTGGGGGGTCCGCCCGAGGGTAGGGGGAAGTTATAGTGAGGTGGTGAGCGCCTCCATGCCTGCCTGCGACCCTCGCTTTGCTGCACGGGGGGTGAACCCGAACCGGGGACTGGGCGGCCCTGCGTGGGGCATTGTGGGGAGGAGGTGGCTGCTCCATTCCAGCAGCTGAGGGCCGCGGCTCGCTGCGCGAGCCGCGGCCCTCGCAAGCGTGAGCAACGGGCCGTACGCTGCGGGCAAGGGCCTCAGTTGCTGGCGCTCCATCCCAGCAACTGAGGCCTGCAGCCCTCGCTACGCGAGCCCACAAGCGTGAGCAACGGCCCGTACGCTCACAACTATATATGTGATCCTTTCTTTGTAATGTGCCAACATATCCAATAATGCTCTACAGGGGATAAGTACCCGGCATAATAATGGAAGGCCTCTATTTGTACATTGTGTTGTTATTGTGATTATAGACCCCCTCACCCTCTGTTTCCCTTATAGTTTATTGTGTGCCAATAATATTTAATTAAAAATGAAGGTGTACGTTAGGCGGATCATTCCGGGACATTATTGTTTAACATGTAAATGAAAAACAAATATAATATATCTCTGCCAAGTACATTAAGAGAAAGGATCTTAATGACAATGTGATATATGTAATGTCTTGTGACGTCAATGCTTTCTCAGCGATTCCCCATAAAAACTCCACCGTGCGAGGGCACAGACACCAGAGGCAATAGATGAGAGTGAGGTCTGAGACCTGGTGACCAAATTGTCCAACCATGAAGATCGCCGTTACAATTCTTCTCCTGGGTCTTGCTGGCAGTGGTAAGATATTATTACTGACCTTTGAACCCTCCATCCAGAGAGGGTCATTGGGTAAGAAGTGAATTTGGTATTTATGGGCAGAATAAGATGTTTTATTATCATTGTCACTATATAAAGTTACAAAGCAGAAAAGGGATTTATATTAATCTAATACCAGGAGATTTAGTGAATAACTGGAATGTGCTGAATTCTGCCTAATATTCACCAATTGGGTATTGTGCATTAATGTAGATAGATAGATAGATAGATAGATAGATAGATAGATAGATAGATAGATAGATACAGATATAAATAGATATAGATAGATAGATAGATAGATAGATAGATAGATAGATAGATAGATAGACAGACAGACAGATAGATAGATAGATAGATAGATAGATAGATATGAATGGATATGTCACGCTGCATATATAATATAATATGTGAATAATAACACTGATATCGGTGTATTTTCTGTTTTTCTACAGTCTCATCTCTTATCGGCACTGGCGACGCTCGCGGTGGCGCAGATCATAAATTGGTCAGTTATATATTATATATAAAACCCAAGCTCTGGTTTAATTTCAGATCGGAATAAATACCTAATATTATAGAATTTAAATTTCAAAAGCAAAAATGTTTACATAGTTACATAGGGCCTCATTCTATTATCGGCCGTAAATCGGCCGTAAGGCTGCGATTCCTTGCGGGGGTCCCGTTACCTCGCGATTCTATTATACGGCCCCGCAAGGATCTCCTCTTACGGCCGGCCGCATATCTTGGAACCGGCCGTAAACTGTGAAATATAAAAACTCAAAAATAAATTCAAGCCTGCACTGTACAGCTCTGTAAATGCTAGGGATCATATTGGGGGACATGAGGAATAAAAGGAACCCACTCTCAAGCTTGCACATCTGCCCAAACCCGAGTTCAAATTAACTGTTTATTTTCCGGCTGCGGCGTGGGCATGTCTGAGGTGCTCCAAGCACTCTGGACTTTTTACATGTATATTTTACGGATATTAAAAATGAAATATTTTACGGATTTGAGTACAGGATAATTATGTGCTATTTTTTCTAACACCTAAAATCCCTTTATAGTCTTCTCAAAGTGCAGGATGGCTTTATTTGAGCTATTTTATGTGCTTAATTGGTGCTAGCGAGACCTTTTTCCTGCAAGTAACTGCGGCTCGTTTTTAGCCTTGCAGAGAGGTTTCCCGGAGCAATTGAATTGCAAATCTCTTGCGGCCGTTTTAGATCAAAGGCTTTCCTCCGGCGCGAGCGGCCGCAAGAGATAGCAAGGCACCGGCCGCAAGCCTGCCGGAATCCCCGGCCGTAAGGGAATAGAATAGCCGAATAGCTTGCGGCCGGTCCTTGCGGCCCCGCAGCGGCTGCGGCCGATAATAGAATGAGGCCCATAGTAATTAAGGTTGAAAAAAGACTTTCAGTCCATCCAGTTCAACCTGTTAAGATCTCCTCTGATCTGCAATATGCGGATTAGTTATTAATTAAATTATTGATTAAATAATTATTAATAGTATAGTATTGGAGGATGAATAAAGAGTTAGTCCATCAAGTTCAACCTTTTTAGATCTCTATTGATCTTTTTAATTTGGACTATTTATTATTATTGTTAATTGATCCAGAGGAAGGCAAACATAAAAAAAAAAACCATTGAAACTTTGCCAATTGTCTCATAAGGGGAAAAACAAGCAAAATTCCTTCCTGACCCCAGAAACTGGCGATCAAATTTCTCCCTGGATCAATATTCCTTCGCTAGTTATCTAGGATAGCCTTGAATGCCCTCTTTATTCAGAAATATATCTAACCCCTTTTTGAAGTTGTCTATCGAATTCGCTGTCACCACCTCCTTTGGTAGAGAATTCCACAGTTTAACCACCCTAACTGTGAAGAACCCTTTTCTTTGTTTAAGGTGAAATCTTTTTTCCTCTAACCTCAACGGATGTCCTCTTGTCAGTTGAAAATCTCTTGCTACAAAAAGTTCACTTGACAAAGCCTTATATTGACCCTGGATGTATTTATATAAGGTAATCATATCTCCTCTTAGACGCCTTTTTTCTAGCGAAAATAAGTTTAATTTTGTTAGTCTTTCTTCATAACTTAGCCCCTCCATTCCCCTTATTAGTTTTGTTGCCCTTCTCTGTACCTTTTCCAGCTCTACAATGTTCTTCTTATGAAGTGGTGCCCAAAATTGTACTCCATATTCCAAATGAGGGCATACTAGAGATTTGTATAGTGGCAGAATTATATCTTCTTCCCTGGCTTCTATACCCTTCCTAATACATGCTAATATTTTATTCGCCTTTGCAGCTGCTGCTTGGCTTTGAGCGCTGTTACCTAGGTGGTTGTCCACTAGTACTCCCAAATCCCTTTCAATATCTGATACCCCTAGATTTGCTCCATTAAGATTATAGATTGCTTGGCTATTGTTCCTTCCCAAATGCATAACCTTACATTTATTTGTATTAAATCTCATCTGCCATTTAGCCGCCCATTTCTCTAATTTATGCAAATCCTTTTGTAGGGAAAGTACATCATTATCTGATTTTATTACCTTGCACAACTTAGTGTCATCAGCAAAAATGGAGACACTACATTCGAGTCCTACTTCAATGTCATTAATAAATATGTTAAAAAGGAGAGGACCCAATACTGAGCCCTGAGGAACCCCACTTATCACATTAGACCAATCGGAGTATGTTCCATTTACAACAACCCTTTGCTTCCTGTCTTTTAGCCAGCTCTCGTACCATGAGCAGATATTTACTGCAATTCCTGTATCCCTTAGTTTGCTCACTAGTCTTCCATGTGGCACTATATCAAAAGCCTTTGTAAAATCCAAAAAGACTACATCCACTGAGTTGCCTTGATCCAGGTTCCTACTAACCTCCTCATAGAAACTAATTATATTTGTTTGACATGACCTATCCCTCATAAACCCATGTTGACTCCTACTTATAATCCTGTTCAAATAGACATATTCTTGTATTCTGTCCCTTATTAACCCTTCTAAAAGCTTCCCAACTACAGAAGTGAGGCTCACTGGTCTATAATTCCCCGGATTTGCTCTAGATCCCTTCTTAAATATAGGTATCACCTCTGCTTTTCTCCAGTCATCTGGTAGAGACCCTGTAGTGAGTGAGTCTTTAAAGATTAGATATAATGGTTTGGCTATTACAGAACCCAGTTCCCTCAGTACCCTTGGATGTATTCCATCAGGACCTGGGGCTTTATTAACATTTATTTTCTCCAACCTCTTTTGTATTTCTTCCTGCGTTAACCAATTATTTAGTGAAGGTAGTGTAGCCCCATTATGTTGCAGTGTCCCAACCACTGGTACCTCCCTTGTGTAAACCGACGAAAAGAACCTATTTAGCTCATCTGCCTTTTCCTGGTCACTAATTATCAGATGGCCTGTGTCACATTGTAATGGTCCTATCGATTCCTTCCTGGCCTTCTTCCCATTAATATATTTATAAAATATTTTAGGGTTAGTCTTACTTTCCATTGCAACTGACTTCTCATTTTCTATTTTAGCCAGTCTAATAGCCCTTTTGCAAGCCTTGTTGATTTCCTTATAGTCACATAAAGCTGCCTCTGTTCCCTCCTTCTTGTATAATTTAAATGCATATTTCTTTTTCCTCATCATGATCTTTAAGTCATTGTTAAGCCACATGGTATGTGATTTACTCCTATTCATTTTATTTCCACATGGTACATGCTGATGAGTATGTTTATTTAGTAAGGATTTGAATGTTGTCCATTTATTTTCAGTATTCTTCCCTGTAAGTTCTTTGTCCCAGTCTATATGTTGTATTGCTGCCCGTAGCCCATTAAAGTTAGCCCTTTTAAAATTTAGAGTTTTTGTTGGCCCCTTACAACTCTGTTTTTTGTATTCAATCTCACATGAGAATCACTGTTCCCCAAGGGTTCCCCTATTTTAACATTTGATATTATATTGATATTACTTGAAATGACTAAATCCAAGATGGCTTAATTTCTAGTAGGTTCTTGTATAACCTGGGCCAGATAATGATCCCAGATAATGAGGCCAAACCACACCAACTCTCACCTGGACACTGATTACAGCCCGCAGGACAGAAAATACTGCACAGATTTACAAAGCTGATTCAAATAGTTGTGGATCTTGCGATGTTGGTGACGTTTGCAATGTGGGTGACAAAGTTGCGCCCCTCTCAATGCAAGGGCACAACCGCGAGCCTTGCAAAGTGAGGCAAGCCAGCCCTTCCGTCACACACGCAAGCATCGCAAAGTGAGGCGAAGCAGCTGCGCATCACTTAGGCTGCAATGAGCGCCAAAGGCAGGAAACTAGAAGTACACGGGGGGAGAGGCTCACAATGAGTGCTGAAGGTGCTTAGAGGACCAAAAGCCTCACATTGTGTGGCAAACAGCATTGCCAGCCTTATAATTTAATCACGTAATTTTTGATGGGCAAGTTCCTAATATATATATACTAGAGAATTGCCCGTCAAAAAATGAAAAGTGAGCTAATGCTGTTTGGTGTGTAATAATGAAATATATAATACATTAATAAATGAATATACTTTACCTATTTTGAAGCATTGTGTTGAAGAGCTGGCAATCTGTGTTGATGTTGCTGCAGCATTAGTGCTGTGGAGGTGCTGTGTAAGCGTGATGAATGTGTGCAGTATAATACTGTGCGTGCGCGAGACCAAACCGTTAACGTAGTCGTGTACTTCCGCATTGGCGTAAAATGGCGGGTAATGTGTGGTATGCGTCTGTAGCGGAATATCCGTAGGTCGTTTGTGCTGTTTTGCGAGTTTCTTGTGGTGTTTTGCATGTTTAGAGTGTTGTAGCCTCGTTTTCATTTTGTTCGGCGGCCATTTTTTCTCTCGCTTAGAATTATTTTTGTGTCTAAAGTCTTTTATTTTTAGTTAAATGAAGGTGTAAGTTGCTTTTTTGAGGTCCTGGATGCTCCCTCTCGCTGTCGGTAAGCTTTTTATGTATGTGCTGTGTGTATTTATTGTGTTTTTCATTTTTTCATGTTCGCGGGTTGCGGGCGTTTTTTGCGAGGTCGTAATGAGTGGTAACGTGTGTCTTATGTTGTTTGCGTTTCGACGTAAAGGTTGCGAGGGTCGCAGTTGTTGTGTGGTGTTTTTTGCGTTACAACGTAAAGTTCGCGAGGGCCGCAGTTGCTGGCAAGGAGCGCCTTTGGCACTCCATGCCAGCAACTGAGGCCCTCGCTTCACGAGGGCCGCAGTTGCTGGCATGGAGCGCCTTTGGCAAGCGTTAGCAACAACTCGTATAAATACATATATAGTTCTCAGCAACACAAGTTTTTGCTAACGCTTGCGGGCTTGCATAGCGAACCCGCCTCAACTTCGGCCCACGCAAAGCAAGGGCTGCAGTTGCTGGCAAGGAGAGCCAAAGGCAGATAGGCTCTCATCCCTACAACCCTGTACGTCTTAGCCATAGGCGCTCATCCCTACGACCCTCGGGAGTACACTTCAACATAAATCTACGAGCCATGAGCCTACAGTTCAACACAAACCTTGATTATCCAAATCACACTGCGAGACCCGTAGCACTTTAAAAAAAAAAAAAACTTATCAATTACAACCCATATTACTTTACAAAGGAAAGATGTGAAAAAACGCGACTTAGAAAAAAGAAAAAAAAATACGACCCAAACTTAACGGCTGAATACGTTACGAACTTAGCGGCTGAACCGCGCACATCCAAAAACACAAAAAACACCCCATCACAAACACCACGGGGGGACAGCCAGGACGTCTGTCAGTGAGGATGCTTGTGAATTAAAGTCGCATTTAACCAGTTTCGGCATTCAAAAATCGCCTAAGCAAGAGAAAAAATGGCTGCCGAAAAAAAACGAAAATGAGGCTAACCACGTCAAATTAAAACACGAACTCGGAATACTTACCCAAACTCAAAAACACTTCATGCGGTACGTAACACATATTCTGCACCACGTACCACACACAAAATCGCTCCCATTTCATATGCAACAACTAACTACTTTGCGCAACATGGTGGCTGGAACGCAAATAGCATATGCTTATTGCATTCTAACTGTTTCTACTTCAGCTCCAAGGCTATAAATACTGCCCACTTTCCAGAAATGTCTCCATTTCTCCTCAGGTGATGAACAGTGTGACTGGACATGTCCCTGGTGCCGTTACTTCTAAAGGAAATTCTTTATCACTGTAGAACTTTCAGATCTGCAAATTACACCAAATAGGTAAGCTATAATACATTAATTAAATGAATAAATTCATAATAAAAAAATAAAAAAATTATGCTTTTAAATATTGCCAACAACAATTGTATTCATGTACAGGAACATTTAAAACATATGTAGACTTGCAGTATTCATTCATAAATTAATCATTTATAACAAAATATGTTTGCTTTTACATTTTTGCAAAAAAAAAAAAAAAACAGAAGCAATTACAACACATTATTCATGTATACTAAGATTTCAAACACACATAAATATGTACGTGCCCTAAAATGATCTCAATTTGAAAAGAACAAAAAAGGAGAACTTTCAACAACAACATAGATTGGATTCATATATATTTAGTTATTTAAGCATACCTTATGCTTTTAGCAAAAAAAAATATACACATATATTTTTATGCTGCATTTCAACATTTCCAATTTTTTGACATTTTCCACAGACTCTGCCTCAGCAGTGTCACTGAATAATTTGCAGTGCCGCACGGTGTAACACAGACTGTCAAATCTGCAGCAATTTACAGACAACAAAAAAAGAAGAACCGGTAATATACAAAAATATATTTGCTTCACAAAAACACTATGCTCTTAGTCAAAAAAAAATCAACATTTCTCTGTCTCTTTTTCAACAGACACTGCCTGAAGATGGTCGCAGGAAGATTGGCAGCAGGTGCCCCTCTGTCATTTATACACAACTAATAATTCAATACAAAAGGTAAAGCTGTGCGCCAATGTAAAAAAAAAAAAAAACATAAGCCCCTAATGCCAATAGTGGTGCACACAAAACAGGATACTACAACAAATGTTGTTAACATACAGTTGCAAGCAAAAGTATGTGAACCCTTTGGAATGGTATGGATTTCTGCACAAATTGGTCATAAAATTTGATCTGATCTTCATCTAAGTCACAACAACAGACAATCACACTCTGCTTAAACTAATAACACACAAATAATTAAATGTTACCATGTTGTTATTGAACACACCATGTAAACATTCACAGTGCAGGTGGAAAAAGTATGTGAACCCCTAGTCTAATGACATCTCCAAAAGCTAATTGGAGTGAGGTGTCAGCCAACTGGAGTCCAATCAATGAGATGAGATTGGAGGTGTTGGTTACAGCTGCCCTGTCCTATAAAAAACACACACCAGTTCTGGGTTTGCTTTTCACAAGAAGCATTGCCTGATGTAAATGATGCCTCACACAAAAGAGCTCTCAGAAGACCTACGATTAAGAATTGTTGACTTGCATAAAGCTGGAAAGGGTTATAAAAGTATCTCCAAAAGCCTTGCTGTTCATCAGTCCACGGCAAGACAAATTGTCTATAAATGGAGAAAGTTCAGCACTGCTGCTACTCTCCCTAGGAGTGGCCGTCCTGTAAAGATGACTGCAAGAGCACAGCGCAGACTGCTCAATGAGGTGAAGAAGAATCCTAGAGTGTCAGCTAAAGACTTACAAAAGTCTCTGGCATATGCTAACATCCCTGTTAGCGAATCTACGATATGTAAAACACTAAACAAGAATGGATTTCATGGGAGGATACCACAGAGGAAGCCACTGCTATCCAAGCAAAACATTGCTGCACGTTTACAGTTTGCACAAGAGCACCTGGATGTTCCACAGCAGTACTGGCAAAATATTCTGTGGACAGATGAAACTAAAGTTGAGTTGTTTGGAAGAAACACACAACACTATGTGTGGAGAAAAAGAGGCACAGCACACCAACATCAAAACCTCATTCCAACTGTGATGTACGGTGGTGGGGGCATCATGGTTTGGGGCTGCTTTGCTGCGTCAGGGCCTGGACGGATTGCTATCATCAAAGGAAAAATGAATTCCCAAGTTTATGAAGACATTTTGCAGGAGAACTTAAGGCCATCTGTCCACCAGCTGAAGCTCAACAGAAGATGGGTGTTACAACAGGACAACGACCCAAAGCATAGAAGTAAATCAACAACAGAATGGATTAAACAGAAGAAAATACGCCTTCTGAAGTGGCCCAGTCAGAGTCCTGACCTCAACCCGATTGAGATGTTGTGGCATGACCTCAAGAAAGCGATTCACACCAGACATCCCAAGAATATTGCTGAACTGAAACAGTTTTGTAAAGAGAAATGGTCAAGAATTACTCCTGACCGTTGTGCACATCTGATCTGCAACTACAGGAAACGTTTGGTTGGAGTTATTGCTGCCAAAGGAGGTTCAACCAGTTATTAAATCCAAGGGTTCACATACTTTTTCCACCTGCACTGTGAATGTTTACATGGTGTGTTGAATAAAAACATGGTAACATTTAATACTTTGTGTGTTATTTGTTTAAGTAGACTGTGATTGTCTATTGTTGTGACTTAGATGAAGATCAGATCAAATTTTTTGACCAATTTGTGCAGAAATCCATATCATTCCAAAGGGTTCACATACTTTTGCTTGCAACTGTATATAAAATGAAAAAAAATGAATCCTGTTTTGTCTACACCAACCTCTAAGCCTAACTCACACCCTAAACCTCTAAAGCCAACAGTGGTGTACACAAAACAGGATACTACAACAAATGTTCTTAAAACATAACACATCCAACCATCTATCCTATTATATATACACCACTCTCTAAGCCAAAAACAAAAAAAACAATGTTACTTTAACATTTCCATCTCTCGCTTTAATTCTCAACAGACACTTCCTTGAGACTCTCTGCATCGCTACAGCAATTTGCACATTACAGATTTCAACAAAAGAGGTACAGTATTACAAGTTAAAAAAAAAAATATATATATATACTGCTGTTTACAGATATAAAATGAAACGACCTATCCTGTTTTTTCTCGCCCTTTGTGGAAACGTACTGCAACCTAACTAACACTCTAAGCGTAACTCCATAACCGCAAAGCCCTAATGACAACATTGCCACAAAACAGGAGAGCAACAACAACAAAAAAGCATACCCTAACCCCTAAAGCCAACAGTGCTGCACACAAAAATGAAAACCACAATGATGTTAACATATATAAAATGTAACCATACATACTATTTTTGATGCGCAACCCTCTAAGCCCAACTTTATACCCTAAACACCTAATTAAAACAGTAGCGCACCAAAAAAATGCTCTAGAACATACAAAATAGAAGGACCTATCATGTTTGCTGGGCGAATTTCACTAAATACACTGCAACAAATCTGCTAAGTCCAACCTCATAAAGCTAACCCCATAATGCAAACAGTGCTGCACACAAAACAGGATAGGAGAAAAAAATAAATAAAAAAACTACAGTTAACACAAATAAATAAACAAAGGACCAAATGTACTAATATACTAATTTTATTTACAGATTAACATGGCAGATAATTACAAGAAACAGGATGTAGCGGAACCCATCACTGTTTTACCCTGTTTTATGATTATTATGGTTAAAATATGATCCTACAATATGTATGCTGGTTGATGCTCTGCAGAATATTAGCCAGACTTTTGCAGACCTAGGCTAATAGATAATCCTATTACAGAGATTCAAGAGATAAGAAAGTTGTAAAGGATCCTTGCATTTTCCAAAGTGTTTTAATTCTCTGATAAGAACAAAGAGGTGTAATTGAATCAGTGTCTGATTGTATCAAAGTTGCCAGGGAGGTGTGACCCCCCTATTGTTCTCTTTGTGTGTATTGTGTGTAGCCAAATATGGGCATGTGTATTGCCTGTGGCCAAAGAGATGTATATATAGTTCTGCAATAACAAAATAAAGTCAGTATTCATTTGACTCCCAAATTGTGTGTCGTCCAATATGGGAGGTCGGGAATGGTGAAACTGTAGTGCCTCGTGGGTATTTTATCGTATACCAGCGGAGATTTTGGACTGCGTGTTCCTGCTCCGTTACATTTGTTGGCAAGTGGTGGAATTGTTCCCACGGTCAAAAGGACAGCTACAGGAGACACCATTCCGTGGAGTACAGATTGAGGGCAACGCTAGTATCCGTACAGCGCCCCTGGCTACAGCAGGATGGAACCGGCTAGTTTTCGGACAGCGTTTCATGATGAGGATGAGAAGGAGGCCGCAGACTACAGGGAAACAGACAGAATGGAACTCTGGTATGATGCCCTGCAAGATGCCCAATGGCGGCGAGGTGAGAGTCTCCCCAGTGATGAGCAGCGGCTACAGAAGCGTGTGGCGATGCGGATGTATCTATTGGGAGAGCAGCCCCTGGATGAGTGGGTGACAAGACTAGAGACCCTGGTATGGCGAGAGATCTGGCTAGACAATGCATACCAGGCCCTCTGGTGGTATACCGTTCGACTTACCCCCTGGACGGCTGAACACGACTTACCGGAGGGGGATGATTATGATGGCCCGGGTTTATTATGGGATGCCTTGGAGGACGATATTGATCTTGGCAGCACGGAGGGGTCTAGGTTTTGGGACATCTACGACTACCGGATGGGCATGTATGTCTGGGATGATGAAGGCGAGGTGAGCAAAGACATGACCCACCTGGTAACGAGAGAGTGGGAGCTGGAGCAGGACTACCAACACCTGCTCAGCCTTGTGCAGCCCCAACCTACTCGACAAGCAGAACCAGACTTCATTGACTGGTCCTGGGATGACCTCCAGATGGCAGGTAGAGATGGGACCGAGGTCTCTCTACCGGCCCTCCAGGGGGCAGAAGGTGTCGTCCTTCCCCCTCAGCGGCAGTGTGAACCCCAGGGGGCAGGAGGTGTCGTCCTTCCCCCCCAGCGGCAGTGTGTACCTCAGGGAGCAGAAGGTGTCGACCTTCCTCCACAGAGGCAGTGGGTACCCCAGGGAGCCGAAGGTGTCGTCCTTCCTCCCCAGCGGCAGTGTGTACCCCAGGGGGCAGAAGGTGTCATCCTTTCCCCCCAGCAGCAGTGTGTACCCCAGGGAGCAGAAGGTGTCGTCCTTCCCCCTCAGCGGCAGTGTGAACCCCAGGGGGCAGAAGGTGTCGTCCTTTCCCCCCAGCGGCAGTGTGAACCCCAGGGGGCAGAAGGTGTCGTCCTTCCCCCTCAGCGGCAGTGTGTACCCCAGGGAGCTGAAGGTGTCGTCCTTCCTTCCCAGCGGCAGTGTGTACCCCAGGGAGCTGAAGGTGTCGGCCTTCCCCCCCAGCGTCAGTGTGTACCCCAGGGGGCCGAAGGTGTCGTCCTTCCCCCCCAGCGGCAGTGTGTACCCCAGGGAGCAGAAGGGGCCGTCCTTCCTCCCCAGCGGCAGTGTGAACCCCAGGGGGCAGAAGGTGTCGTCCTTCCCCCTCAGCGGCAGTGTGTACCCCAGGGAGCTGAAGGTGTCGTCCTTCCTTCCCAGCGGCAGTGTGTACCCCAGGGAGCTGAAGGTGTCGGCCTTCCCCCCCAGCGTCAGTGTGTACCCCAGGGAGCAGAAGGGGCCGTCCTTCCTCCCCAGCGGCAGTGTGAACCCCAGGGGGCAGAAGGTGTCGTCCTTTCCCCCCAGCGGCAGTGTGAACCCCAGGGGGCAGAAGGTGTCGTCCTTCCCCCCCAGCGGCAGTGTGTACCCCAGGGAGCAGAAGGTGTCGACCTTCCTCCACAGCGGCAGTGGGTACCCCAGGGGGCCAAAGGGGTCGTCCTTCCCCCCCAGCGGCAGTGTGAAACACAGGGGGCAGAAGGTGTCATCCTTCCCCCCCAGCAACAGTTTACCCTAACCAGGGGAGACACCAATCTCCCAGACGGCGCAGATGGGACCGTGGTCTCTGCGCCCACAGCTTGTCCAGATCCCCAACTACCGTCACTGGCACAACCGGAGGAGGGGGTAAGTACAAATTCCCCTCCCCAGCTAACTTCTAATGTGGCCCCAGGGTTAACAGAGGAAATGTTAACCCCCACTGACCCCCACGTTTCCCTGGCTACTGAGCCGAAATATGTCCCAAGTACCCCAGCAGAAGAGCTGACAGCGGGGCAGAGTGCAGTCGGCCTCTGCCCTCCCTTTGTCCCTTGTACAGCGCAGGATGTCCTGCAGGTTATACCAGCAGAAGAGCTGGCATCAGGGCAGAGTGCCGCTGGCCTCTGCCCCTCAAGTCCCCTCAGCGTGTTGCCCCCTCACCACAGCAAAATATCCAGGTACCTGGTTAGACTTCCCCCCAAAGGAGAGATGTGTGACGAAGTGCCCTTCGCCACTTTGGCTTGGAGAGGACTGTTTGCCAGCCTCCTGCACTGCGACTATGGCCCTGGTACATATTGCCCTTTGGAACCAGTGTTCGGCCATACCAGAGTGTAAGTCACTCATTCTGGCCCTTTACATACAGGGGGGTCATTCTGTACTTGCCCTGTGGGAGCGGTGATACCCCAGATAGCTATGCCATGGAGCCCATTCATATGATGAAAGACTATGGGAAAGACTTTAGCTACATGGCAATTGAACTGTGTGAAGAGGATCTGAGCGCTATTCGGTGGTTTTGTGCGCTCAGATCCCAGCTATCTGGGGATATGGGAAATGTGAGTAAATGTGAAATTGCAGTAATGCTGATGGGTTGTCAAACTAGAGAATTGACCAACAAATACTTTTGTCCGGACATCCCCAGGCCGATCCGTTGGGATCAGACCGTGTATGCCGGCTTATGGTCACGGGGGAGGTGTGTAGCGGAACCCATCACTGTTTTACCCTGTTTTATGATTATTATGGTTAAAATATGATCCTACAATATGTATGCTGGTTGATGCTCTGCAGAATATTAGCCAGACTTTTGCAGACCTAGGCTAATAGATAATCCTATTACAGAGATTCAAGAGATAAGAAAGTTGTAAAGGATCCTTGCATTTTCCAAAGTGTTTTAATTCTCTGATAAGAACAAAGAGGTGTAATTGAATCAGTGTCTGATTGTATCAAAGTTGCCAGGGAGGTGTGACCCCCCTATTGTTCTCTTTGTGTGTATTGTGTGTAGCCAAATATGGGCATGTGTATTGCCTGTGGCCAAAGAGATGTATATATAGTTCTGCAATAACAAAATAAAGTCAGTATTCATTTGACTCCCAAATTGTGTGTCGTCCAATATGGGAGGTCGGGAATGGTGAAACTGTAGTGCCTCGTGGGTATTTTATCGTATACCAGCGGAGATTTTGGACTGCGTGTTCCTGCTCCGTTACACAGGAAAAGAAAAGATGTCAAACTAGATTACGTCAAAAAACAGATCATCAGACGCCTGAGCAGAAGGAAATTCGACGACAAAAAGAACGGGAGAGATTCACAAGCAAAAGACTAATGTTCCGGAACAATCAGATAAGAGTTCTACTGAGGATTTAGAGAGTCCCATTGATATATCTTCTCCCAATTGTCCTTTACTTCAATCTTTAGCAAAAGAGGTTCATAATTGTGGTAACATGAATATTGTCTGTCAGTTTTGTGGGGCTTATCATTTCAAACAGGAATGACCCAGAGATGGCCAGTTCGTTAGCTTCTATCAAAAAGGCTAGGTAAAACTTCCACAAAGACAACAATTCCCAACATATTTACAAAGCATTATGACTGAGCCTTCGTTCCCTAACTACCAAAATTTCAAATTAAACATAAGATCCTACAATAGTGCCATATCCTTTGCATCTATGGGTGCAACATAAGCGGCTAATGTGCCAGGACATGGCCCTTACTGCTTTAAAGTACAAGGACAAATTTACCATCGTACTTCTCATTTACATCCAGAGGAAGGAGAGCAAAGGAAATTCGCTCAACTATATGTCCTAGATACAATGGAAGCTGTTGAACAACGTATGCAGCTGCAAGAACATAAAAAATGCTTACACAGTGTTTTTATAGAACTAAATAACATTATGGCCAATAACCCCTACACTAAAGCTTATAAAAAAATTGGCAGAAGTAGAAAATGAACATCAACTTCATGCAGAAATACATCAATTACCAATCCCAAAGGTGAATATGGTGCTTAAAAGAGACAGACATACTGATAAACGCCGTTATAACTTGCCAACATCAAATGAGGTTGCAATGGTGTTTCAACAAGACGAAGGAGAACCACCATTTCAGATAGACACCTTTCATTAACATAAATATCGTAAGTACTAATTTGGATCCAATAACATATCCCATATTTTTTCCACATGGGGAAGCAGGTTGGCAACCCAAATTAACCCTTGACAGTTATCCAAATTCAAAAGTATATTCTCATGCTTGAATTTAAAGTAGCTCAAATTGCCATTCGACATGGATTCAATCCCATTTTATGTGGAGGAAAACTGAATGGATCATTGATTCATATTTGCAAGTTGAGGCAAATAAATTAAACTTCATCAAATATCAACAAGATAAACAACATATAGAACAGTATTGTGGATTGATGGATTATGTTCCTGAGGTTGCTACAACCAGAGAGCTGCCAGCTGGAAAAGTCATCATTTTACCATGTTCTTTCTAAGGATTTCCTCGTAATTTGCGAGACAGATACAATGATGCCATGGCTATTTTAACTAGATTCGGAAAACCAGTTTTATTTATTACATTTACATATAATCCACAAAGGCCAGACATTGTACAAAATCTACTAATTGGACAAACTGCTTCTGATAGACCAGATTTAGTGGCCAGAGTCTTTAAAATCAAATTAAGTGAATTAATACGTGACATAACCATAACTCAGTTATTTGGCAAATGTCTGGCTTATGTTTATACCATAGAATGTAAAAAAAGAGGCCTTCCAAATGCACATCTTCTTATAATCCTTCAAGAGAAAGATAAATTAGATACTGCTGACAAAGTGAATTCAGTGATTATTGCTGAACTACCAGATCCAGAACTATATGGTAGACTATATGAGATTCTAACTCATTGTATGATTCATGGACCGTGTGGAGATATTAATCCACAGCCACCATGTATGGAAAATAGGAAATGTACTACAAAATTTCCAAAATATTATAGAGACAAAACTTATGCTAATTGTGATGGCTATCCATTATATAGAAGAAGAAAAGGCCAAAATTCCATTATTCATGAAAAAAAAAGGTAGATAACAGATATGTGGTACCATAAGATCCACATTTACTCATGAAGTATATACGTTTATTTCAATGTTGGAAATGAAAGCAATGCTTAGGCACAAAGTGAGCATTGACAAACTACACTAACTGCATGGTTTCAATTAAATTGTTATGACTTGGAGGCAAGGGAATTGGTATATATTGACATTCCATACCATTATGTTTCGTTAATGGATTATGGCGAAATCGTTTATTGAACGTTTCTGCTTACGTTTCCTCCTTCTAAATGTTCCTGGTGCGCAAATATTTGAACAGTTGAGAACTGTTAATGACATAGTTTAGGAAACATTTAATTTAGCTGCGCGACACAGAAACTTCCGGTCTGATGAGACAGAATGGGAAAGATGTCTAGAAGAAGCAAAACTATGTCAAATGCCATGGCAGATGAGAGAACAATTTGCATTCATTTGCATCTTCTCAAACATTCCAATTGCATTAGCTTTGTGGGACAAATTTAAAACAAATATGTTTGAAAACTTTTTGCAATGATACAATGAGCCTATTGCACAATTAAAAGCATTAATTGAAATTGAAGAGATCTTTCTTTCTCATGGATTAAGTTGTGCAAATTTTAATCTGCCAGATCCAGGACTCATAGACGACATAAACTTTGAAGACTATGACACTCAGCTTCAAAAACAAAGAACAGAAGAAAGACTTGCAACTTTAAATAAATTACAATTGCAAGTATTTAATGCCATAAAAAAATTCCTAGATAATGACATGCTCAAAGAGCGTTATTTCTATCTGGATGGACCTGGCAGATAAGGAAAAACTTACCATATATACTTGTGTATAAGCCGAGTTTTTCAGCCCTTTTTTTAAGGCTAAAAAGGGCCCCCTCGGCTTATACTCGAGTCACTCTCCCCCCCCCCCCCGTGTCTCTCTAACCCCCCCATGTCTCTCTAACCCCCCTTGTGTCTCTCTACCCCCCGTGTCTCTCTAACTCCCCTTGTGTCTCTCTACCCCCTCGTCTCTCTACCCCTGTGTCTCTCTAACCCCCCGTGTCTCTTTCACTCCTTCCTCCTCATCCTCAACCCCCCCATTCTAACCCCCCTCATACTACCCATCTAAATACCCCCCCTCTCCCCTCACTTACTGCTCCTTCCGGATCTTGACGTGGCGCGCATGTGACATCACGGCATTAGCATATACCGGGGGCCGGCACCCGGTATATGCTAATGACGTGGCGTGCATGTGGCGGTTTAGAATGAGGAGGGAGGGGGTTTAGAATGGGGGGTGAGGATGAGGAGGGAGGTTGAGGAGGGGGTTGAGGATGTGGGGTTGAGGTTGAGGAGGGAGGTTGAGAAGGGGGGCTGAGCATGAGGAGCGGGCCTGAGGATGAGGAGGGGTTGAGGATGAGGAGGGAGGTTGAGGATGAGGAGGGAGGATGAGGAGGGGGTTGAGGATGGGGGGTTGAGGATGGGGGGTTGAGGATGGGGGGTTGAGGTTGAGGAGGGAGGTTGAGGAGGGGTTGAGGTTAAGGAGGGAGGATGAGGATGGAGGTTGAGGAGGGAGGTTGAGGATGAGGAGGGAGGATGAGGAGGGAGGTTGAGGATGGGGGGTTGAGGTTGAGGAGGGGGTTGAGGATGGGGGGTTGAGGTTGAGGAGGGAGGTTGAGGAGGGGGTTGAGGATGAGGAGGGAGGTTGAGGATGAGGAGGGAGGTTGAGGATGTGGAGGGGGGTTGGGGTTGAGGAGGGGGTTGAGGAGGAGGTTGAGGATGAGGGGGTTGAGGAGGGAGGTTGAGGATGAGGAGGGATGATGAGGAGGGAGGTTGAGGATGAGGAGTGGGGTTGAGGAGGGAGGTTGAGAATGAGGAGGGGGGAAGAGACACAGGGAAGGGAGAGGGGGAAGAGACACAGGGAAGGGAGAGGGGGAAGAGACACAGGGAAGGGAGAGGGGGAAGAGACACAGGGAAGGGAGAGGGGAGAAGAGACACGGGAGAGAGAGGGGGACACAGAAAGCACAAGAGGGACACAGGGGGCAGCACATTTCCCACCCTCTGCTTATACTCGAGTCACTCATTTAACCCAGTATTTTGTGGTAAAATAGGTGCCTCGGTTTATACACGGGTCGGCTTATACTCGAGTATATACGGTAACTCTA
This sequence comes from Discoglossus pictus, assembly GCA_027410445.1. NCBI lineage: Eukaryota > Metazoa > Chordata > Amphibia > Anura > Alytidae > Discoglossus > Discoglossus pictus. The sequence continues at coordinate 83,564 of JAPZIH010000658.1, forward strand.
CAATTTATTGATGAGTTTTGTTCAAGCACAAGTACACTATGGAAACACTTTACCTCAAATTAGAACAAAATATGAGATCAGAAGGAGAAAATGCATTCAATGATTGACTCATTAAAATTGGAGAAGGAAAAACAGAGCAAATACAAAATTTATCAGATGATACTATTGAAATTCCATCTAATATGATTTGCAAACAATATCTATATCTGCTATAATCTAAAATACAATTAATAATGAGGACTATGCAGAACTTGCAAACAAAGTCATACTAACATGCAAAAATAAAGATGCATTGATTCTCAATAATGAAATATAAAAAAAAAATGCAACACCAAAAAATATCACAGTGCTGATTCTGTACTTGGTGATGACAAAGAAAGTCAGAAAAACTGAATTCATTAACTCCCTCTGGAATGCCACTGCATATTTTGCAGCTACAGAAAGGTGCAATTGTCATGTTACTGCCTATGTAATGGGATAAAATTAATTGTTCAAGAATTAAAGGACCTTTCATAGATGCTGAAATTCTAACTGGACTATAAAGGAGAGAGAGTTTTCATACCAAGAATACATTTGGCCCCAAGTGAACGTAGGCTCCCTTTTGTACTTCAAAGGAGACAATTTCCCATCATCATGGCATTTGCCATGACCATTACTCACAAGGACAAACTTTCAAATCTGTGGGTATTTTTTTTAGAAGAACCAGTATTTGCACATGGCCAACTGTATGTTGCATTCTCAAGATGCAAGAATCCAGAGGCTATTGAAGTTTACATTGATTCAACCGAAGTCAGGGTGATTTATTAGATGAAGGCCGCATTTTTTAAAAAAATATTGTCTACTATGAGGTACTATAACTTAAATTCATTAAAGGAGAACAATACAAGACATGCAAAAAAAAAAGAAAAATGCTTTGACCTTAAGGACAAATTCACAACAAAAAAAACAAACAAATATAGAGAACAGTGGTTTTATTCCGATGACAAAATTGTATGTTAGTCTGACTCTTTTTAGAGGACCACTATTTCCCTAAGATCTCTATAAAATGGCAAAAAACGTAGAGAACAGTGGTTATACAATGAGGATTTTTACTGTTTGCCTTCCTCTGGATTCAATACCTATATAGTTTGCCAGTTGTTGATCTTCAAGTTGCATGTTACAAAACATTATGTAAAGTTTACAATACTCATTCATACAACGTTGACCTATTCTTGCATTAAAATGTTAATTGTTTTTACAAAAGAAAGTTTACCACTTGGTCACCTACAAGTTCCATGTTAAAAAAATTAACATATTTAATATCATGGTTGTACTTCTTTATAGATAATAAAAAGGTTAAAAGTGTCAAACACTCATATTAAGTACAAGACAAAATTCAAACCATACACATTTAATTGCCGTCATATTTTGACGGGCAAGTCGCTAGTATATATATATATATACAAGCGACTTGCCTGTCAAAAAATGACGGCAATTAAATGTGTATGTTTTGCAGGTAATATGCGCAGTTGACACTTTTAACCTTTTTCTTATCTATAAAGAAGTACAATTATTATAAGAAACATGTTTATTTTTTTTAACATGAAACTTGTAGGTAACCAACTGTTAAATTATGTTTTTTTTAGAGTAGTAACATTTTAATGTAAGAACAGGTCAACATTGTATTAATGAGAATTGTAAACATGACATAATGTTTTGTAACATGCAACTTGTAGATTAACAACTGGTAAAGTAAATATGTATTGAATCCAGAGGAAGGCAAACAGTAGAAACCCTCCTTGAAACTTAGCCAATTGTATCAAAAGGGGAAAAAAAATTCCTTCCTGACCCCATTAACTGGCGATTGGATTACTCCCTGGATTAATATTCTCCATTGAATTATACATTTAAATTGTATAACAAAAGCTCCTACTCCTCTTTACATGAACTTTGAAATATATGCAATGAAACAACTTTGCGCACATTTTTCCAATAATAGTAACATTATAAACAGTAACTTAATGAGGTAACATTTAAAGTATAATTGTTCTAAAATGCAAGCAAAGTGTTTTGTGGGGCTAATCATGCAATAAGACTACTTTCATAAAATTCCATAAAATGTAGTGCTGAAAAATAGACAAGGAGAAAAGAGGCTCCTCTAAGGTTGTAGGTTTTGCAAATGAGGAAAGTTCTTTAAAAAGTATGTAATCTCTTTACATTTATGTCAGATTATTCAGGCCCTCAGATCCTGTCACTGCTCTCCTTGTGCAGGGTTATGTGTGCAGTCAGCTTTATGCATGCAGTCATCAGGGAGAGAGCGGTATGGTCAATAAAGTTTTAATACAAAGTAAAAAATAATATAAAAAGCTTACATTAGGTTTAGTAATATCCACAAATGGAAGATAACTTCCTTCAGTCCTCTGTGTCCATATCTCCACAGGTCAGCAGCAGCAGCAGCCCTCCACGTGCTGTGGTTCTGTTTCCTGCTTTGGTAGTCACAGGTGGAACTGTTTAATTACTCAACCGGTTTCACACTTGTGCTTCATCTGGAGCGGGTGGTTGTGTTCTGTTCTTCTATTTAAGTAATTATCTTAATTGACGTGATAATGCTCAGCATTTACAATTAACTTTTCAATTAGTACATAAATAATAAAAAATACATTTTTACACCATAGTACACTTAAAACAAATATAAAACTTTTATAAAATTACAAGGTACAGTTAAAACATTATATGTTTTAAAATAGTTTTCTAACACTCATGATGTAGTTTATTTAACAACATAATTATCTTCTTGCTGATTGGAACTGATAAATGGTATCTTTTTCCCATTTTTTTTTTTTTTTACTGCCAACTAATGTTACTTCATGGTATTGCAGTTTGATAGTGACTTAGTTGCTGATTTTATTAGATGAAACAATTTAAGTCAAAATCTACATTTAAACCTTTGGGGGCCATGGTGTTTAAATAATATATTAACTCTCCTTCTTTTTGAGGTAATGTTTTTAGTTTGTTTCCCCCTCTCCAATTCTGTTTAATCTCTAAAACACCCATACATTTAATTTCTCCTGGGTTTTGTTTGTGTACTTCTTTAAAGTGTTTTGAAACTAATGATTTGGAAAACCTTTTTTGATATTTCTGATATGTTCCTCAATTCTTTTGTGAAGATGTCTAGAGGTGCGGCCTATGTATTGTTTCTTACAGCTACATTCTAGTATGTAGACCACATTTCTAGATTTACATGATATTTTGTTTGACACCTTAACTTGATTTGTATTTGAAGTACTTTCCACTATACTGTCTTTAGGAAATTTATTTTTACAGGTTTTGCATGCATTACATAGCCCACATCTAAAAAAATATCCCCTTCTCTTTTTTATTTGTAGTCTGTTCTATATTTATCATGCTTTTAACTAGCCTTTTTTTTAGATTACCCGATCTCCTGAATATCATTTTTGGGCTTTTAGGCAAAATGTCTTTTAAAGATCTATCCTTCATGAATATATGCCAATTTTTTCTTATTGCTTTCTTTATCTGTTTATGATTTTTGTTATAATCCATGATGATAGAAATTTCATATTCTTTATTTTCTTCCTTATTTTTGCTTTTATATTCTAGCATAGTTTTTCTATCAATTTTCTTTATCTTTTCAAAGGCATTATCTATTTCTTGTTCTGGGTAATTTTTTCTACAAATTTCTTCTTAATGTTTTCTGCTTGTTTGAGAAATATTTTGTTATCACTGCAGTTTCTTTTACTTCTTCTGAACTCCCCTTTTGGTATATTCCTTAGCCATTTCTCATGTCGTTGACTGCTTTTTAAGATGAAGTTAGAACAGTCTGTGGGTTTGAAATATGTTTAAAATCTTAAAATAACGTCCAATGTTTGAATGAACCAATGAAGATTGGGATTACTCTTAATGAATATTGTTTTCCTGCTGGAAACACATTTTAAAAATAAATCCCAAACAAAATCCCAAAATCCTGTGGGAAACACTTTACCCAAACGTTCCATGCCACTACAACAGAAAAAAGAGAGGAGTTTCGATTCAAATCCATGAAAGTCTTCGAAAATACAAAAAAACTGAGACAATGATGGAAGGTACATTTTATTACAAGTCTCAATCAATGAAAGTTGTTTTATCCTCCTCTGTCCCAACAGCCCCAACAACATTTAAATCAATGCTTAAAACCCTATTGTTTGTTTGATGCCTGGAGAGAAATGAACCAAAATGAAAAAAACTACACTTTTTATTCAGTTAGACACCAATATCATTTATAAACTGATAACATTTTACTCCCAACAAAACCTAGCATCAAGCTTATCTGAAGCCCTTATCTACCGGATCTTGAGGTCAGACCATGATTTAGGGAGCAAATTACTTATGAAGGGCCCCACACCTGGCCCAGTGTCTAAACCCCGGCACTCCTCAAAAGCATTAGTAGACTATTTCCATTTGAATAGTGGTGGTGATGTGGGAGTATGGGCTGCCCACAAAGGGGTCCCGAGAGGCTTTTGCATTCAACTAGACTCAACCTCTAGAAAAATAGCTTAAATCAAAAATGTCTGCAAACATCTTTCACCTCTCAGAGATCTCCAAAGATCTATGATGAAATTCTTAAACATCACACAATCTTAACATGATTCTACGGAGGAAGATTATAAAAATAATGCATTGCTCAAAATAATTTTTTGGGTGTTTTCTAACAAGCCAGACTCAATGCTAGCGAAAAAGGCTTTTGCTAAATTTTACACATAATTCTTCTTAAAATTTTTCATGCTTTTTAAGAATAACCTAAAAAACGAATTGGTTTTGGGGTTGTCCCTTTAAGACTACAGACACTCCTTTTCTTGCACACAAAACATGAACCAGTATACATTATAAGGACATGTTTCCCCTTTCTTTCACTCTTAAACTAATATTATGTGTCCACCTCAGATGTATTTAGTTTATTGTGTAGGGAGGAGTTACCTGTAGAAAGTTTGTCTACTAATATATATTGTGGGAGATGGGGGAGAGGGTTGGAAGGTGAAACTGGGGGGTCACAGGCAGGGTCGGCTGGTGCATAGGGGCAAATGGGCAACCACCCTTCCAAAATTAATGCACTGATTTAATCCCACCATTACTTACTTAATTGTATAATTTCTAAAGTGACTTGCCTAGTGACTAGTGACTAGTACTACAGATGAGGGTACATGTGAGAATAAAAAAAATCAGTCACAATGCTGTCTATTTCCAAACTGTGCTCTAACAGATAGAGCTGAGCCTGTCTGTCAAACGCAGCATCATCCAATCAGAATAGCCGGGAGGGAAAAGTCCTGTATCATTTAGGGACTGCACCTCTCACCGCCCCCCGGAAGTGAATACATTGGTGCAATCTCAATAAAATATATTGAAAAAAACAAATCCCAGCTCACAGTGCATGCAGATAGAGGGAGCTGCATGTAGAGCTTCAGCTTTCTTGAATACTCTGGTGGTCTTGTTGATTGTGACTACCCTGCTCCAGACACCAAGCTTGTGACCTGTCTGTCACCAACCCGGCCTATACCAGACAGAAGCATCTGCACAGCTCAGGTGAGTCCATATCTCTCTCTGTGTCTTGCTGTTGTTATTTTGTCCTTCAGTCGTGTCTGTCTCTCAGTGACCACATGGATGCAGCACACCAGGATTAAGGTTGAGTTCCAACTGCTGCAGGCTCAATATCACAGTTTGAAACTGGAGTGTGACAAGTTGGCCAGCGAAAAATCTGAGATGCAGCGTCATTACGTTATGTATTATGAGATGTCATACGGACTGATATTGAAATCCACAAACAGGCTGATATTGAAATCCACAAACAGGCTTAATACATATGTTTTTGGTTATGCTTATCCATATGGTTTTCATGGTAAACGTACTGAAGTGGGTTGTCAGTTCCTACTCAAGTAGACTGCATTTTGTCTGACCTCTCTAAAATGTGTCTTATTCTCTCTCTATGTCCATATGTATTTATAAGGAGAGGGTATACTAACTTTTGGGGGAGATCTCTTATTGTATGTGTAAGATATGTATAATGTGTGTGTGTGTGTGTATATATACTGTGTATATATATATATACTGTGTATATATATATATATATACTGTATATATATATATATATATATATATATATATATATATATATAGAAAACGAATAATACATTAATAAGCCCATTTGCATGTCTAAAAGGCGGGGACATGCAAATGAGAATACAATGTACCTCACCCTTTTAATCCAAAAATAGCAACTTTATACATTGCTCCCTTACAGCATTTGCCCTCTGTATTAAACAGCTTTTAAGCAAAGCATCGGGTTGGATTTTAAGCAAACCAAGAATCACTCATATATAGGCCTGTTTCAAGCTTTTGGCTATCATCAGTATGAGGTAGATTCTGGTTTGTGCAATAGATTTTGTAGGATTGGGTATTCCACAACAATCATTTAGTGTATGGTGAGCACAAGAATGAGAAAAGCTCTTCACCGTACAAAGTACAGAAAACGAATAATACATTAATAAGCCCATTTGCAGGTCTAAAAGGCGGGGACATGCAAATGAGAATACAATGTACCTCACCCTTTTAATCCAAAAATAGCAACTTTATACATTGCTCCCTTAAAGCATATGCCCGCTGTATTAAACAGCTTTTAAGCAAAGCATCGGGTTGGATATACTAGCGACTTGCCAATCAAAAATGACGGGGCAATAAAAAAGTGTTGAAATGCTGTTTGTCACACAATGTGAGTGTACTGGGTGCCTCAACTATATAGACCCCAATAGGACACTAATGAACCCATGTAATAACCCTATAAGTGCCATGAGGGTCATCCAGGACCCTCATGACACAAAGTGTAAGCACTACACTATTAACAGTAAGCATTTAACCCTAACAGTACCTATGTATGCCTAACTGGGCCTATTGAACCCTAACTGGGCCTATTTAACCATCTGTAAGCTTATATAACCCGGTCTCTTATAGGGGTCTATACAGACCCTCATAAGCCTCTATTTAACCCCATCAGTCCCATAAGGGTATATAAAGACCCTCATGGGACAGTAAGAAGCCTAACATTAACCCCATAAGTGTCATGAGGGTCCTTCAGGACCCTCATGACACGACACTAAGTACAAACACTACACTGCACTAACCCCCCAATAAACCAATAATCAAGAAATCCTATCTAGATACACAAACCCTAAATCTAAACTAAAACAGAATAATTAAGAACACTAACCTTTCCAGATGTCCCTTCAGATCGCCCCCTAGAAAAAGATAAATAAAAAGAAATTAGTAAAAAACACTACATAGTAAAAATAACCATTCTAAATATTCTACTCACCTTTTCAGCATGTCCCCGTTCTTCTTGTTTTCTTCTCCAGCGCTGCCCTTGTTAAAAAAAAAAAAAACATTACATTAGTACAACATATATACACACAAAATACAATAAACATAATATACATTCAACTTACCTCGACAGTGACAACAAATCAGGAGGCACAGATGTCTTCAGCCAATCACCCCGTGGGGTGTATCCCATTGTGATTGGCTGAAGGGAGTATCACCTTCTGATTGGCTGATGTCACTGTCAATTAGACTGCAGCCAATCAGAAGGCACATATGCCTCTAGCCAATCACCCCATGGGGGTGTATCCCATTGTCTGAGGGCAACATAGCCTTCTGATTGGCTGCAGTTTGATTGACAGTGATTCTGATTGGCTCACACCTTGGCGCCTTCTGATTGGCTGAAATTTGATTGACAGTGTTTTCCACCAATCAGAAGGTGCCATTGTCAATGATCTTGCTGAATAGGCTCTAGGCCTCATTAGAGCAAGGATTGTTGAAGGGCCCAGCCGGGGCAGAAGAGGAGGAGCACGGGGACATCGCGCCCAGGTAAGTTGAATGTATATTATGTTTATTTTATTTTGTATGTATTTATTTAGTAGTAATCTAATGATTATTTTTAACAAGAAAATTAGGATGGGGACATGCTGGAAAGGTGAGTAGAATATTTAGAATATTTCAAATGTTTGTTTATTCTATGTAGTATGCTGTATTATTAATTTTTTTTTCTAGGGAGGCGATCTGAAGGGATATCTGCAAAGGAAAGTGGTCTTAATTATTCTGTTTTAGTTTAGATTTAGGGTTTGTGTATGTAGATAGAGTTTAATGTATTTTGGATATGGGGGTATGTATGTATTTAGATAGAGGGTATTGTATTTTATTTGTATTGTAATGTAATTTCCTTTTCAGGTTTGTAATTTTTTTTCTGTAGTGGGGGGGAGTGGTAATGTAGGTTTATTTTCTGTAATGTAGATTTTTTTGTGACTTAGGCTTTTTTATTTTCTGTGACAGGTTTTCTTATTTTCTGTAATTAGTGGGATGGGGTTATTATGGTGTACTTATGTGGTTAATATTAGTGTTCTAACTGCCCCATGAGGGTCTTTATATATCCTTATGGGACTGATGGGGTTAAATAGGGTCTGTATAGACCCCCATAAGAGATGGGTTAAATAGGCACAGTTAGGGTTAAATAGGCCCTGTTAGGGTTAAATGTGTATTGTTAGGTATAAATAGGGTCAGGGTTGGGTAAATAGGGTATAGTTAGGGTTAATAGTGTATTGCTTACACTTGGTGTTATGAGGGTCCTGGATGACCCTCGTGGCACTTATAGTGTTATCACATGGGTTAATTATTGTCCTAAAGGGGTCTATATAGATGATGATGTCATTTATTATTGGCTTATGGTGGTCTGTATTGACCCTCATGAGTAACAGGGTTTTTTAAGGGCTTATGGGGGTTTTCATTGACCCCCATGAGTGACAGGGTTAATTAAATGATTATGGGGGTCTGTATTGACCCCCATGAGTGACAGGGTTAATTAAGGGATTATAGGGGTCTGTATTGACCCCCGTAAGTGACAGGTGTATTTAAGGGATAAATGGGATCTGTATTGATCCCCATGAGTGACAGGGTTAATTAAGGGATTATTGGGGTCTGTATTGACCCCCATGAGTGACAGGGATATTTAGGGGCCATTGGGGCTGTGTGAGAGTTAATGTGGGGATGCTCCAGGGATCCCAATGGGAATTCCGAGCATTGGGTTAATTTTAGGTGCCGGTGGGGGTACAGTACCCCCACTGCCAGCCTTAAGTGTTTGTGTTCCGCGGGCCCTTTATGGAGCCACGGCAGGGAATTTACAGCTTTTAAATGCAGTGGGGGACATGATCATGACCCCCACTGCAAGGGTCAATGTCGGGACATTGCGGGGGATCTCTTAATGCGTGGGTTTGGGAAGTTGTACGTGGTCGTAGAGCCTAGTTTTCATTTTTCGCCCGCCATTTTCTCGCTAAGAGGTTTTCGAGTGGCAAAACTGGGGAAATTGACACAGCGTAAGGACGTGAGGAGGGGGAGAGAGACACAGGGAAGGACATGAGGAGGGGAACAGAGACACAGGGGAAGGACATGAGGAGGGGAAGAGAGACAGAGGGGAAGGACATGAGGAGGGGAACAGAGACTCAGGGGAGGGAGAGGAGGAGGGAAAGAGAGACACAGAGGGAAGGACATGAGGAGGGGAAGAGAGACACAGGGGAAGGACATGAGGAGGGGAACAGAGACACAGGGTAAGGACATGAGGAGGGGAAGAGAGACAGAGGGGAAGGACATGAGGAGGGGAACAGAGACTTAGGGGAGGGAGAGGAGGAGGGGAAGAGAGACACAGGGGAAGGACATGAGGAGGGGAAGAGAGACATAGGGTAAGGACATGAGGAGGGGAAGAGAGACACAGCGTAAGTACATGAGGAGGGGAAGAGAAACACAGGAAAGGACATGAGGAGGGGAACAAAGACACAGAGGAAGGACATGAGGAGGGGAAGAGAGACACAGGGAAGGACATGAGGAGGGGAACAGAGACACAGGGGAAGGACATGAGGAGGGGAAGAGAGACATAGGGGAAGGACATGAGGAGGGGAAGAGAGACACAGGGGAAGGAGAGGAGGAGGGGAAGAGAGACACAGGGTAAGGACATGAGGAGGGAAAGAGAGACACAGCATAAGGACATGAGGAGGGGAAGAGAGACACAGGTTAAGGACATGAGGAGGGGAACAGAGACACAGGGGAAGGACATGAGGAGGGGAAGAGAGACACAGTGGAAGGACATGAGGAGGGGAACAGAGACACAGGGGAAGGACATGAGGAGAGGAAGAGAGACACAGGGTAAGGACATGAGGAGGGGAAGAGAGACACAGGGAAAGGACATGAGGAGGGGAAGAGAGACACAGCATAAGGACATGAGGAGGGCAAGAGAGACACAGGGGAAGGACATGAGGAGGAGAACAGAGACACAGGGTAAGGACATGAGGAGGGGAAGAGAGACACAGGGGAAGGACATGAGGAGGGGAAGAGAGACACAGCGTAAGGACATGAGGAGGGGAACAGAGACTCAGGGGAGGGAGAGGAGGAGGGGAAGAGAGACACAGGGGAAGGACATGAGGAGGGGAAGAGAGACATAGGGTAAGGACATGAGGAGGGGAAGAGAGACACAGCGTAAGTACATGAGGAGGGGAAGAGAAACACAGGAAAGGACATGAGAAGGGGAACAAAGACACAGTAAAAGGACATGAGGAGGGGAAGAGAGACACAGGGAAGGACATGAGGAGGGGAACAGAGACACAGCGTAAGGACATGAGTAGGGGAAGAGAGACACAGGGGAAGGACATGAGGAGGGGAACAGAGACACAGGGGAAGGAGAGGAGGAGGGGAAGAGAGACACAGTGTAAGGACATGAGGAGGGCAAGAGAGACACAGGGGAAGGACATGAGGAGGAGAACAGAGACACAGGGTAAGGACATGAGGAGGGGAAGAGAGACACAGGGGAAGGACATGAGGAGGGGAAGAAAGACACAGCGTAAGGACATGAGGAGGGGAAGAGAGACACAGGGGAAGAGACACACAGGGGAAGAGAGACACAGCGTAAGGACATGAGGAGGGGAAGAGAGACACAGGGGAAGGAGAGGAGGAGGGGAAGAGAGAGACAGGGGAAGGAGAGGAGGAGGGGAAGAGAGACACAGGGGAAGAGAAACACAGGGTAAGGACAGGAGGAGGGAAAGAGAGACACAGGGGAAGAGAGACACAGGGGAAGAGAGACACAGGGGAAGGAGAGGAGGAGGTTAAGAGAGACACAGGGTAAGGAGAAGAGGAGGGGAAGAGAGACACAGGGGAAGGAGAGGAGGAGGGTAAGAGGGACACAGGGTAAGGAGAAGAGGAGGGGAAGAGAGACACAGGGGAAGGAGAGGAGGAGGGGGAGAGAGACACAGGGGAAGGAGAGGAGGAGGGGAAAAGAGAGACAGGGGAAGGAGAGGAGGAGGGGAAGAGAGACACAGGTGAAGGAAAGGAGGAGGGAAAGAGAGACACAGGGTAAGGACAGGAGGAGGGGAAGAGAGACACAGGGGAAGAGAGACACAGGGGGAGGAGAAGAGGAGGGGAAGAGAGACACAGGGGAAGGAGAGGAGGAGGGGAAGAGAGACACAGGGTAAGGAGAAGAGGAGGGGAAGAGAGACACAGGGGAAGGAGAGGAGAAGGGGAAGAGAGACACAGGGGAAGGAGAGGAGGAGGGGAAGAGAGACACAGGGTAAGGAGAAGAGGAGGGGAAGATAGGCACAGGGGAAGGAGAGGAGGAGGGGAAGAGAGACACAGGGTAAGGAGAAGAGGAGGGGAAGAGAGACACAGGGGAAGGAGAGGAGGAGGGGAAGAGAGACACAGGGGAAGGAGAGGAGGAGGGGAAGAGAGAGACAGGGGAAGGAGAGGAGGAGGGGAAGAGAGACACAGGTGAAGGAGAGGAGGAGGGGAAGAGAGACACAGGGTAAGGACAGGAGGAGGGGAAGAGAGTCACAGGGGAAGGAGAGGAGGAGGGGAAGAGAGACACAGGGGAAGGAGAGAAGGAGGGGAAGAGAGACAGAGGGTAAGGAGAAGAGGAGGGGAAGAGAGACACAAGGGAAGGAGAGGAGGAGGGGAAGAGAGACACAGGGTAAGGAGAAGAGGAGGGGAAGAGAGACACAGGGGAAGGAGAGGAGGAGGGAAAGAGAGACACAGGGGAAGGAGAGGAGGAGGGGAAGAGAGAGACAGGGGAAGGAGAGGAGGAGGGGAAGAGAGACACAGGTGAAGAAGAGGAGGAGGGGAAGAGAGACACAGGGTAAGGACAGGAGGAGGGGAAGAGAGACACAGGGGAAGAGAGACACAGGTGAAGGAGAGGAGGAGAGGAAGAGGGACACAGGGTAAGGACAGGAGGAGGGGAAGAGAGACACAGGGGAAGAGAGACACAGGGTAAGGACAGGAGGAGGGGAAGAGAGACACAGGGGAAGGAGAGGAGGAGGGGAAGAGAGACACAGGGTAAGGAGAAGAGGAGGGGAAGAGAGACACAGGGGAAGGAGAGGAGGAGGGGAAGAGAGACACAGGGAAAGGAGAGAAGGAGGGGAAGAGAGACACGGGGGAAGGAGAGGAGGAGGGGAAGAGAGAGACAGGGGAAGGAGTGGAGGAGGGGAAGAGAGACACAGGGTAAGGACAGGAGGAGGGGAAGAGAGACACAGGGGAAGGAGAGGAGGAGGGGAAGAGAGACACAGGGGAAGGAGAGGAGGAGGTGAAGAGAGACACAGGGGAAGAGAGACACAGGGGAAGGAAAGGAGGAGGTGAAGGGAGACACAGGAGAAGGGAGACACAGGGGAAGGGCAGGAGGAGGGGAAGAGAGACACAGGGGAAGGAGAAGATGAGGTGAAGAGAGACACAGGGTAAGGACAGGAGGAGCGGAAGAGACACAGGGTAAGGACAGGAGAAGGGGAAGAGAGACACAGGGGAAGAGAGACACAGAGTAAGGACAGGAGGAGGGGAAGAGAGACACAGGGGAAGAGAGACACAGGGGAAGGAGAGGAGGAGCGGAAGAGACACAGGGTAAGGACAGGAGGAGGGGAAGAGAGACACAGGGGAAGAGAGACACAGAGTAAGGACAGGAGGAGGGGAAGAGAGACACAGGGGAAGAGAGACACAGGGTAAGGACAGGAGGAGGGGAAGAGAGACACAGGGGAAGAGAGACACAGGGTAAGGACAGGAGGAGGGGAAGAGAGACACAGGCGAAGAGAGACACAGGGTAAGGACAGGAGGAGGGGAAGAGAGACACAGGGGAAGGAGAGGAGGAGCGGAAGAGACACAGGGTAAGGACAGGAGGAGGGGAAGAGAGACACAGGGGAAGAGAGACACAGAGTAAGGACAGGAGGAGGGGAAGAGAGACACAGGGTAAGGACAGGAGGAGGGGAAGAGAGACACAGGGGAAGAGAGACACACAAGGTAAGGACAGGAGGAGGGGAAGAGAGACACACAAGGTAAGGACAGGAGGAGGGGAAGAGAGACACAGGGGAAAGAAAAGAGAAGATTGTTTTCAAAGTCCCGCTTTTCTGGGGGGTTTTAGCGTGAGTGAGGCGCCTTAGAGCCTTTAGCTCCGCGAATGCGGACACAAGCTTCACGAGGTCAGCATTTGCGGCCTATAATGAGCCTTCGGCTCATTGCAGTTTATGTCCCCTTCCACAAATGCGGCTAATTAACCACTCAAATATGTTTTTTCAAATTAATATTAATTATGTAAAGGCGGCCTATAAAACTGAATAAATATTTTTTACACACACATAGATTTATTCAAATATATATTTTAAAGATAATAATGTTTAAAATGGAGGGAGAAACAAAACAGTCCTGAGTCACGCAGAACCAACTTGGGGTGCAACTTTCTGGTTGTGGTCTGTTGTTGGTGAATTATCAGCCTGTCCTTCTGTAGTTGTGAGATGTTCCTCCCACGTGCTGTTTAATATTTTTTTTCTTAATTAATCTTTTTGCTGATTTAACAAATGTATTTATTTACGCCGTTTTACTTTCTCTGTATATTTGCTGGTATCATAGAATCTGCTTGTATTATTATTGGCTCAGTCGTAAAATACATGACCTAGGCTCAGAGTGATAGATGGAGGGGTATGGAGATGAGGGGTATTGATGGAGGGAGGAGAGGGCTAGAAGGAGAAGTGGATAGAGAGGGAGAGAGATGGATAGAAGAAGAGCCATATAATCTATCTCTCTAACTTTCTATCTCCCTCTTTCTCTATCCTTTCCTTTCTCTCTATCTCTCTACCTATCTCTCTCTCTATCCCTCTCTCTATCTCTCTCTCTATCCCTTTCTCTCTCTCTATTCCCCTCTCTATCCCTTCCTTTCTCTCTATCCCTTTCTCTCTCACTCTATCCCAATATCTCTCTTTCGCTCTCTTTAACTCTCTATCCCCCTCTATCTCTCTCTCTATCCCTTCCTTTCTCTCTATCCCTCTCTCTATCACTCTCTCTATCCCTTCCTTTCTCTCTATCCTTTCCTTTCTCTCTATCCCCCTCTCTATCCCATTCTCTATCTCTCTCTCTATCCCCCTCTCTATCCCTTCCTTTCTCTCTATCCCTTTCTCTCTCTCTCTCTCTATCCCTTTCTCTCTCTCTCTATCCCTTCCTCTCTCTCTATCCCTTTCTCTCTCTCTCTTTCCCTATCTCTCTCTTTCCCTCTCTTTAACTCTCTATCCCCCTCTCTCTCTATCTCTATCTCTGTCTTTCTCTATGGGATCACTTTTGTGGGTGAAGACTGTGTCACTAGGCAGGGTCCATACATGTTGTGGTAACATGTTGTGAAGGGGAGGGGAGTGTATTCCTGCCACCTCTTCCTTACCCGACCTTCTTCTCTTAAGTCCCTATCACTTTTGTCTTTTATCACACCCAGTTTGTCATGAAAGGTTCCCTTGAGATCCCCAATTTGCTTAAGAAATCTCTTGACTTCTGTTATCGTCTTGACATGTCTCATTGTAGAACGTCTCCTTGTCTCTTCTTGCTATACCCTAGAATTTTGAATTCAGTTGGACAAATCTTTTCCTGTCTCCACGCCCTTTCCTGGGCTACTTTCAAAGCCTCAGAAGACAGTTTGCCTTCTTAGTTTTCTTTCTTTTAGACTTATTCTTTATTGCTGTTTTCTGATCAATGTTGTAAATTCCTGTCCAAAGTTCTTCAGGCATTCTATCTTCCATGTCCTGTCCCTTAAAAGTATTCCTTACTGCAAGGAAAGTCCGGCTTGTTGATATTCATTATTACTCCCAGCAAACAGGAGATGTTATCTGTCATAAACAACAAAGGAGCGAAACCGAATAACACCCTGGTGATACTTAAACAGGAACATGTATTAAGCTGGAGGGGTGAATTTGCATCATAGGCACAATGTATGGGAATCAACCCAAAGAGACTAGAGTGCAACGTTGAAATTAAGAATATCTTCAACTATCACATCTAGCGGTCATTACTGGACCATAAGATCCAATTGGCTTGGACAATCTTCAAGGTGTGGCTACAATGGGTATATGTGGGCAAAATGTAGTAGGATTATATCAGGAAAGGAACAGAAGGACATGATTAATACTATACACTTGCATGCACAGAGATATAATACTTGGAAGTTTCCATGACCTAAGCAAGCCTCAGTTTGTATGTGCACACAATAATTTATACCTCTCATATATCACAAATATAGTTGTGAGCATACGAGCCGTTGCTCATGCTTGCAGGCTCGCGCAGCGAGCCCGCAAGAACTGCGTCCCTCGCAAAGCGGGGGACGCAGTTCCCTGCAAATGCGGGTCCTCGCAAAGCGAGGGGCCCCATTTGCGGTGGTGGAGCATCCCAACGTCTCCGCAAATGTGGGTCCTCGCGAAGCACTTAGGCAATGAGGCAATGAGCGACACAGGCGCTCATTGCTGGTGAGCCTCGCGTAGCGAGGCAAGCCGTTAAACCCACCTCGGAACCAACCTTAACGTAACAAACACCCACACGCACTAAGAATCCGACTATAAAGGCCGACCCGCGCACAACTAAAAACAGTGAAAACACACCAAATACTCACACAAACTACATAAAAATCTTACCCATAGCAAGTGGGGGGCACCCAGGACCTCTGAAAGTGAAGTTACACCTCCATTTAAGTCAAAATTCACGAGTTCAGACACACGGAAATCCACTAAGCGAGAGAAAAAATGTCCGACAAAAAAAGTGAAAACGAGGCTCAAAGACCCAGGACCGCCCAGCCACCTACAACTTACCCAAGAAGGGATCCGAGATAAAAAAAAAAATCTACATTACATGAAATAAAAAACCTAACTCACAAAAAAAAATCTACATTACATGAAATAAAAAACCTTACTCACAAAAAATAAACTACATTACAGAAAATAAAAAAACCTAAGTCACAAAAAATAAAAAAAGGAGCATTACAGAAAATAAAAAAAACATTACAACCCCCCCTCACTACAGAAAAAAAAATACACACCTGAAAAGGAAATACATATAATACAAATACATACAATACAAATACATACAATTACAATACAATACACCCCTATCTAATATACATCACACAATCTATCTAAAGAAATAGCATAATCTAATATACATGCTATCTATATAATAATACATCCCCAATCTATCTAAATAAATACCACACTCTATCTACAATACATCCTATGCTATCTATATAAAACGTATACCCCTAGCTAACATACAATAAATGCTATCTATATATTAACTAATCTAAGTCTAAGCTAAAATAAAATAATTAAGAACACTTACCTTTGCAGATGTCCATTGAGATGAGCCACCTACAAAAAAAAAATTAAAAAAAATTAGTGCAACACGTTAACAGTTCTAAAATAAACATTCTATACATTCTAAATATTCTACTCACCTTTCCGGCATGTCCCGTCCTTATTCTTTTAGCCTTCTCCGGCGCGGCACCTGTTAAAAAAAACACAACATTAATACACATACATCAAAATAAAATGAACATAATCTACATTCTATTTACCTCCCCGCGATTTTTCCAGCCTCCTCCGGATCCTCTTCTGCCACACCCTGTATAAAAAATAATAAAAAAAAAAAAAAAAAAAAAAATATATATATATATATATATATATATATATATACTTACATCCGCACTCCCGGACATCCCTGACGCTAATAAGGCTCCAGGAGACTTTTCCGGAAGAAAATAAGCAATGGCGCCTTCTGATTGGTTGAAAACGCTGTCTATCAAATTCACCCAATCAGGAGGCACCAATGTGTGAGCCAATCAGAAAGGGATATACCCTAAAATCCCACTCTGATTGGATAATGCACCTGTCAATCTTTATTTAAACCAAATCACAAGGCGCAGATGCCTTCAGCCAATCACAATGGAATACACCCCCACAGGGTGATTGGTTGGAGCCTTTGCGCATTCTGATTGGTTGCACTGACAATAGCCAATCACAATGGAATACACCCTCACGTACTGATTGGTGAAGGATTTGCGCATTCTCATTGGCTACTGTTAATATCAATCAATATTACAGCCAATGGGAAGGCGCAGATGTCTTCACCAATCAGTACGTGGGGGTATATTCCATTGTGCTTGGCTGATGGCAATAAAGCCTTAGGATTGGTTCAAATAAAGATTGACAGGTGTGTTATCCAATCAGCGTGGGATTTTGGCGTGTACACTTTTTTCATCGGTTCACAAATGGGGTCCTCTCATTGGCTGAATTTGATAGACAGCCTTTTCAGCCAATCAGAAGCCGCCATTGCCAATTTTATTCTGGAACACTCCATTTCGAAGGTCATTAGCGTCGGAGACATCCGCCAGGGCAGATGTGTGTCGCTTTTTTTTTTTTTTTTTATGCGCGGATGCTTCCGGAGAAGACGAGGAGACCCCAGACATTGCGGAAAGGTAAGTATAATGTAGATTGTGTTTATTTAACTTTGGTTTATGTTTACTATTGTTATGTTTTTTTTTTTACAGGAGTAGCGCCGGACAAGACGCAAAGATGGACGACGGAACATGGAGGACTTGACATGCTGGGACGTGACATGCTGGAACGGGACATGCTGGATAGGTGAGTATAATATTTAGAATGTTTAGAATGTTTAGAATGTTTAGGTATTTCATGTAAACGTGTTGTATTAATTTTTTAATCTTTTTTACCGTAGGTTGTTGATCTGAAGAAACATCTCAGGTAAGTGGTCTTAATTATTTTATTGTAGCTTACAATTACTGTAGCTATATTATATATATAGATAGCATGTATTGTATATTAGATAGATAGATAGATAGATAGATAGATAGATAGATAGATAGATAGATAGATAGATAGGGGGATGTATTATTAGATAGTATTGTATATTACATAGTGGGATGTATATTACATTATATAGTGGCATGTATATTAGATAGTGGCATGTATATTAGATAGTGGCATGTATATTACATAGTGGCATGTATATTAGATAGTGGCATGTATATTACATAGTGGCATGTATATTAGAGAGTGGCATGTATATTAGATAGGGGTGTATTGTATTTAATTGAATTGTATTGTATTGTATTTTATTTAATTGTGTTGTATTGTATTTTATTTAATTCTGTTGTATTGTTTTTTATTTAATTCTGTTGTATTGTATTATATGTATGTATTATTAGCATTTCATTTTCAGGTGTGTAATTTTTTAAAACATTTTGTAGTGAGGGGGGGTTGTAATGTATTTTGTTATTTTCTGTAATGTTCCTTTTTTTATTAATTGTGACTTAGGTTTTTTTTTTTTGTTCTGTAATGTACATTTTTTATTTTTGGTGATTTTAGTTTTTCTTATTTTATGTAATGAAGATTTCTGATTTTTGAGGAATTTAGTTACTTGAGGCACACAGTATACTCACATTGTGTGACAAACAGCATTTCAACACTTTCTTTTATTGCCCGTCATTTTTTGACGGGAAGTCGCTAGTTAACTATAAAGATTAGACATAGACCACTTCTTGGGAGATAACTGGCCACAGCGTTTATTGGTAAACACAACATGACGTAATAACCATAACAATAAATAAGTATAAATAAATATAACCACGAAGGGAGGAGCCTGGACAGAGACCGTACACCCTACGCCCTGAAGCCTCATCCAGGGCCTACTGTGTTGGAAAATCCGTACCACCGTAGGGCAGGATCTCCCCCATTTTACCACTGTCCCGGCAACTCCCCTCACCACCCGCCCCTGTGACAACAACATAAACAAACTTTTGATAACATGTAATATAACTGAATAATACATCCACAACAACAAGTGCTTCAGACAATAACCAGCATAATCCCCTTGTCATTATTCATCCTATTTTTTTTTTTTTTTACCCCATATACATCACTATAGACAACAATACTTTAGGGATGGGTGGGTGGGAATCCGCTCGCATGGCTGGCTGGGGGCATACTGGTGGGAATGGCGCCAACAGCCTATCACTGGCTCCACCTCCCCCAGCCAGCCATTACCTGCTCCTACCCGGTCCTGCCCGGTCACGTGGTCCCTCCCACCAACCCCAGGCAAGCCTGAGGTGGCCTACTGGCCCTTTCAGTGTATTTGGAGTTTCTTATAGCGGTCAGATGTAAGTTAACAGGTCAGGATATGCACGTATAATTTCAGTATAAAAAAGGCCAATTTATAACACTCCATATTATATATGTATATCCACAGGGGATATTATTTATTTAGTATCTGCTTGATCTGATGATTTTTAGTTTAGTTCTGAACTTTTCAATAAGAATCTCCTGATCTGAACCACATTCAGCTCCAGGTCTTGTTCTATGGCTCTAAATATTGTTAAATATTATTGCAATTATGAGATACATATCATTAAAGGGATATGTAAGTGAGCTAAATTGTGAGTGTATCTGATAGAGAAAAATTAGCAATGTATGAAAACATTTTGTTTGCATGAAAAAATACCAACATAAGCATTTAAACACCTACCTTGAAGTTAGCAAAATATCTTTTAAACTGTCAGTTGAAACTTAGGGCTAACACCTACCAAACCCAGGCTAAATTGGTATACAATTTAAAAAAAAATTTTGGCCAATCAGGAGGAAGTAAAGACTGAAACATTTGTATCACAATCTGGCAGTTGCTGTCTGTTTTTTTTTTTTCTCTGTCTGGGCAATTTCAGCTGCGACCCCAGGAACCATCATTTCCTCTAGAGGTCACACACTGTACCCGGCAGGGTACACTTTACGTAAGCTTTCTAGGGGTGTGCACATCAGTATCCAGCATATAAATATGTAAACAGTAGTTGTTTATTAGGAAACATTTGAAACCCAGAAAACGTAAGTGCCGAAAATGTAGATAACTTGATATCCTTCATCACAAATGCATCATATATGTTATACCAGTTGCAAAAGGAAAAAAAACAAAATATGATAGACCTCCAGAAGGGGAAATAACATTTATTAAAACTGGCTCCATGGCATTATGACATAAACTGTTTGCAGCTATAGGGGAAGTGGAAGAGGATGAAGATGTCAACACATTGATTATCTGGAAAGTGTCTTAAAAAGAGAGAAATTACTTTAACACTCCTAGAATTAACCCTTACTGACCAGGCATGAACTGTTTATTAATATTCAAAGACCAATTAGAGGAAATGTTACTGAAGGTTTCAATATCACGGTGTATCATTTTGTTTATTCACAAGTTAAAGGACCAATGTAATGTATTTTAATGTAAAATGTACTATTAAAAACAGTATGCAGTTATAAAAAAATAGCAAGTTAATAAATTAATATTATTTGTATTTTTTTTTTTTATTTCCTTCAAGGCAGAGCTGCTTTTCTCCACCTACTTGTGCTGTTTCAGAGGGTGTGGCCATCTCTGCCTGGGGGTTGGTCTATCATACTGGGGCTATGATGTCATTAGCCACACCCTGTGATATCATTGGCCCCACCCCACTGCCTACCCAAAGGTAATTAGAAGCAATATTATAACCTCCTTAGATCATCATTATTGACAACACCTATATGTTCATAGCCCAGCCCACTTACTGAGCATTGAACCAGAGCCTAGATTGGTCAGATTTATTCTTTGGACCAGGTCCCATCGGAGATCTGGCCACGTCCTCTGAGCAGGTAAGTTAAAAGAGCAGCTTTGCTTGAGGGCAAAACTGACAATTTCAAAAGTATGCATAAGTACCTTACTCTTATTTTAACTTTTCATACGTCTAGATGCAGATACTGATATTGATTTTAAATAAATGATTAAACAATAAAAATTGACTCTTTAAAATCCCTAGTGCTTAACACTTAATTATTGATTGAATTGCTTTTGTTATGGGACTATTAAAATTTGAGAAAATCGCCGCTACTTCAGTGAGTAAATAAATGATTACAGATGTCCCCATCTGCTAAACATGTCAGATTACATGTATTATGGAAATTACATGTATTACACTTTTATGTAGTCAAAAATGACAGGCAAGTCGATGATGGGGCAATAAAATTTGAAGCCATGGCAATGCTCTTTTCCACACAATGTAAAGCTTTTGCTACTCTGAGGTTCTTCGGCGCTCATTGCAAGCCTCTCTCCTTGTGTACTTTTGCCCCTCTGAGCACCTTCAGCACTTATTGCGAGCCTCTCCTCTCGTGTACTTTTGCTCCTCTATTTAGACGATTTTCTCCACATTAAAATCGCCTAAGTGAGGAAAAGAATGGCCGCCAAAAAAAATGAAAACGAGACTACATGACTCCGCACCTCTCAAAACACTACAAACCGCATAACACATTACACATCACACTACGACCTACAAGATACACTATTACAAAAGCCAGAAAATGCTCACAAGCATTCTCCAGTACCCTCATGACACTAAGTACAAACACTACACTGCACTAAACCCACCCCTATCTATCTAAAATACATACCCCTAACATACAATAAATCCTAACTATGTGATACATATAATGTGTTTATATAGCAGTTTATATAGCAGGACAAACAATGAATAGTGCATTAGTGATTCTATTTGAATGTCTAAAAAATAATTTAAGAAACTTATTTCCTGCTCAAGTTTCTCAGAAATACAATTGATGCACTGCACTCTGGGAAACTGAGTAAGGACATGCAAATGAGACCACAATGCACTTTCACTCTATTATTCAAAAAAACACTGTATACATTGCTCCTTTTAGGCATATGCTTGTTGTATTACACAGCTTTAAGCACAGTACTGGATGGATTATGCACAAGCCAGGAAACATACACACATACTGTTTTGTGGTTACTGATGCTCATCAGTTTGGGGTGGGTTTCTGGTTTGTGTGATAGATTTTTGTAGACAGTAGTTCACTACAGCGATCATTACACATATGGTGGGCTGATGGGGTAATAGACGCCGCCATTATACATATTTTTAGACATTCCAATAGAATCACAAACGTACGATTCATCTTCTGTACTCTGTACGTTGTGAATAATCCCAGACTATTTAATCTACCAGATTGCTTCAATGGTATTATCCATTCACCTCCTCCTGGGTTTACTGACCAGAAATTCAACATAAGACCCGGGAAGCTAAACCAACACAAACACCAGGATTTGGGGTGTATAAGGCGCTCTAACAACGGGCTGAGAGTCTGGACTTTCCT
The DNA here is from genome assembly GCA_027410445.1 of Discoglossus pictus. Classification (NCBI taxonomy): domain Eukaryota; kingdom Metazoa; phylum Chordata; class Amphibia; order Anura; family Alytidae; genus Discoglossus; species Discoglossus pictus. The sequence continues at coordinate 106,099 of JAPZIH010000658.1, forward strand.
GGTTCCATTTATCTGATTGGTGAATATTATTTTCTTGTCACACATTTTCTTCTTTTTTGCCCCTTTAATCTTTATTTGAGTGCTAACAGCATGGTTACATTTAATGTTGAACAATCATACTATAACGAATGCAATAAACACTTATATACAAAACAGTTAAAAAAAATATATAAACAATCATTCCACATACATTCGTTTCGCGTTCGTCATCTTGTGGATTAAAATGAATGTTATCATCAGGCGAATTAAGTGATCCCGAGGAGAATTTATTCTATAGAATCCCAGATTTTCCATTTTAGAGAATCTTGATTGGCTAAACCAGAGGACACAAAGTTCCTCTCTAGTTCGCGGTTACGTTGTATTATTAGTATAATCTCGTTGCATTAAGAAATAGAGAACCATTTGAATAGCAAAAGCTTTTTGTCCCGAGTTTGGTACAGCTTTGCATTAGTTGAGATGAATTTGTAATGTCCATCCACAACGTTTTATTTCATGGACAATCCCATGGACCATGGGGAATCCCGACCATTCCACAATCTCGCCAACATACTTTGTCTGAAGGATTGTGCGTAACTTGGGCTATTCTTCTGGGCGACATATACTATCTGTTTAGTGTCTTGGAATACACCTCCCTGTATGAGTAATGTTTTACAAATCTATTTGTAATTTTGAAGGGTATCTTTATTGATTATAGATTGGAATTCATGTTCCCATTGTGTCATACGTGCTGTCTTATTATCCTCTATACTTCTTCTAATGATGTTAAAACATCTAGAAATCATACTGGATTTGTCTTGGGCCATGTTTGTTTTATATTTTCAATTTCTTAACTCCTTGCAAAAATTAAGGTCACCCAAGATGGGTAGGTCATATTAGAGAGGTCAGACAAATCATGGTCCACTAGAGAAGGAACTGACACACACTCAAGTATCTTGAGATACACAAGCCCCTCTTTGTATGATTCTGTCTTCAGCTGCTTACAAGTTTTCTTATGGTGGATTATCCTACATCTCTCTAACGTCCCATCTACAACAGGCACTCTCAGAAGAGATCCTTCCATTTATATCATCATTTGGCAGCCAATCCTACATTTTTATGGAGAGCAGAAGATGCCATTTTACTTTTCATTTTTGTCACTGACTCTTAGAATGCTGAGATGATTGGTTCAAATGTTCAAGATCCAGATCAAGAGTCAATTACTCTGGAGCTGAGATCTAAGCTGTGCCAGCTGTAATCCATGTGATAAATGGGCCTCATAAAAATATATGGGGAGTGGGAACATTCGGTCCTTACTGCTATGTCCTGCCTTACCGGACACAACAAGTATGCTAAGAGAGATTGTCTGGTGAAAGAGAGGTGCATTGTGGGTACATATGATCAGTGGTGTGATGAAGCTTCCCATAAGGATCACACATTCCTAGTATATGTGTGTGGAAAATAATACAACTCTGCATAGGTTATGGTCAAGCGGTCAGCTGGTCACCCAGATGTCTTGTAGCATCTCATTGTCCTTACCTTCCTTTGTAACATGACTTTCTTTCTGATGGTTTCTAGCCAGACTTTAGCTGTCGGTCACAAATTGGACCAGGACCAGATGTCGCACATTTCAGTGACCCACAAACATCTTAAAACAATTCTAACCTTTTAGTAATAAGTGGACCAGGACGTGGAACCGTTATATTCCTCTTTATGATGTGTTCATGCTTATCTGCACTTATTACCACTCTTTATGTTTTTTATATAAAATCTCATCATCTTATATCAGGGTTATGTGTTGTAATGGTGATAGATAGATAGATAGATAGACAGATAGATAGATAGATAGATAGATAGATAGATAGATAGATAGATAGATAGATAGACAGACAGATAGATAGATAGATAGATAGATAGATAGATAGATAGATAGATAGATAGATAGACAGATAGATAGATAGACATACCGATAGATAGATAGATAGATAGATAGATAGATAGATAGATAGATAGATAGATAGATAGATAGATAGATAGATAGATAGATAGATAGATAGATATAGACAGAGAGACATAGACGGAGAGATAGATGGATGGATAGATAGATAGATAAATAGATAGATATAGACAGATATAGACAGATCGATAGAGACAGACAGATAGATAGATAGATACAGACATAGATAGATATAGATAGATACAGATAGATATAGATATAGACAGATAGATAGATAGATAGATAGATAGATAGATAGATACATAGATAGATAGATACATAGATACATAGATAGATAGATAGATAGATATAGACAACCATAGATAGATATAGATAAACATAGGTAGATATAGATAGACATAGATAGATAGATAGATACAGATAGATAGATAGATACAGACAGATAGATAGATACAGACAGATAGATAGATAGATATAGACAGACAGATAGATATAGACAGACATAGACAGATATAGACATAGATAGATAGATAGATAGATAGATAGATAGATAGATAGATAAAAAGAGGGATAGATAGATATATAAAAAAGGGATATATAGATAGATAGATAGATAGATAGATAGATAGATAGATAGATAGAGGGATAGTTCAAGGGATAGATTGATAGTTCGAGGGATAGATAGATAGATAGATAGATAGATAGATAGATAGATAGATAGATAGATAGAGGAAAAGATAGATGATAGATAGATGGATAGATAGAGGGATAGATAGATAGATAGATAGATAGATAGATAGATAGATAGATAGATAGATAGATACAGTGGATATAAAAAGTCTACCCACCCCTGTTAAAATCATTTCAGAACTTTTTCCACCTTTAATGTGACCTATAAACTGTACAAATCAATCGAAAAACAAACTGAAATCTTATAGGTGGAGGGAAGAAAAAAAAAGAAAAATAATGTGGTTGCATAAGTCTGCACACCCTCTTATAACTGGGGATGTAGCTGTGTACAGAATTAAGCAATCACATTCCAAATCGTGTTAAGTTGGAGTCAGCATACACCTGCCATCATTTAAAGTGCCTCTGATTAACCCCAAATAAAGTTCAGCTGCTCTAGTTGGTCTTTCCTGAGAATTTCTTAGTCGCACCCCACAGCAAAAGCCATGGTCCACAGAGAGCTTCCAAAGAATCAGAGGGATCTCATTGTTAAAAGGTATCAGTCAGGAGAAGGGTACAGAAGAATTTCCAAGGCATTAGATATACCATGGAACACAGTGAAGACAGTCATCATCAAGTGGAGAAAATATGGCACAACAGTGACATTACCAAGAACTGGAAAAGACGAGAAGAAAACTGGTCTGGGAGGCTACCAAGAGGCCTACAGCAACATTAAAGGAGCGGCAGGAATATCTGGCAAGTACTGGCTGTGTGGTACATGTGACAACAATCTCCCGTATTCTTCATATGTCTGGGCTATGGGGTAGAGTGGCAAGACGAAAACCTTTTCTTACGAAGAAAAACATCCAAGCCAGGCTACATTTTGCAAAAACACATCTGAAGTCTCCCAAAAGCATGGGGGAAAAGGTGTTATGGTCTGATGAAACCAAGGTTGAACTTTTTGGCCATAATTCAAAAAGATATGTTAGGTGCAAAAACAACACTGCACATCACCAAAAGAAAACCATACCCACAGTGAAGCATGGTGGTGGCAGCATCATGCTTTCGGGCTGTTTTTCGTCAGCTGGAACTGGGGCCTTAGTTAAGATAGAGGGAATTATGAACAGTTCCAAATACCAATCAATATTGGCACAAAACCTTCAGGCTTCTGCTAGAAAGCTGAACATGAAGAGGAACTTCATCTTTCAGCATGACAACGACCCAAAGCATACATCCAAATCAACAAATGAATGGCTTCACCAGAAGAAGATTAAAGTTTTGGAATGGCCCAGCCAGAGCCTAGACCTGAACCCGATTGCAAATCTGTGGGGTGATCTGAAGAGGGCTGTGCCCAGGAGATGCCCTCGCAATCTGACAGATTTGGAGTGTTTTTGCAAAGAAGAGTGGGCAAATCTTGCCAAGTCAAAATGTGCCATGCTGATAGACTCATACCCCAAAAGACTGAGTGCTGTAATAAAATCACAAGGTGCTTCAACAAAGTATTAGTTTAAGGGTGTGCAGACTTATGCAACCATATTTTATTTTTATATTTTTTCTTCCCTCTACCTAAAAGATTTCAGTTTGTTTTTTAATTGAGTTGTACAGTTTATAGGTCACATTAAAGGTGGGAAAAGTTCTGAAATTATTTATCTTTGTTTCATTTTTTTACAGCACAGAAACCTGTCATTTTAACAGGGGTGTGTAGACTTTTTATATCCACTGTAGATACATAGATAGATAGATCGAGGGATAGACAGATAGATAGATATAGACTAGCAGCTAGCTTGCCCGTAAAAAAATGATGGCAATTAGATTGTAAGGCGGGTAATGGTGTTTGTTTGCTGTTTTGTTGGTGTTCCGAGATCCTTCGGCGCTCATTGCGAGGCTGTTGGTTATTTGTGTGCTATGAGCAGCGTTGGCGCTCTTTTTTTGTATGCTAATTAAATAATTAATACAATAATAAACGAATATACTTTACCAATTTGTAAGTAATATATGCAGGAAGCATTGTGCTGAAGAGCTGACAATCTGTTTTGATGTTCCTGCAGCATATAATGTAGATTTGCAGTGTTGTGGAGCTGAGGTGTAAGTGTAAGCAAAGTGCGCAGTGTGTAGTGTAAATAGTGTGCGTGCGCAAGGGGAAGCCGTTAGGGTAGCTGTGTACTTCCGGATTGTATAAGTTAGTGTTGTAAAATGGCGTTGAATGTGTATGTGGTACGCGGCTGTGGATGATTTAGCGTCCTTGTTCTTGGACCTCGTCCAGCTTTTTTTTTAAAATCCGTATGTGTTTCCTCTCGCTTAAGGAATTTTCGGGTGTCTAAACTCTTGTATTTAAACTTAAATTGAGGTGTTATGTCACTTTTAGAGGTGCTGGGTTCCCCCCTCTTGCTGTGAGTAACCTTGCTATGTGTTTGTTGTGTGTATTTATTGTGTTTTTTCTTTTTTCCTGTCTGCGAGTTGCGGACGATTTTTGCGAGGTCGTAATGTGTGGTAACGTGTCTCGTATGTTTTTTGCGTTGCGAGGTAAAGTTTGCGAGGGTCGCGGTTGTTGTGTCATGTTGTTTGCGTTTTAACGTAAATTTTGCGAGGGTCGCAGTTGCTGGCAAGGAGCGCTTTGCGAGGGCCTCAGTTGCTGGCATGGAGCGCAGGGCTGCGGGCTCGCTACGCAAGCCCGCAAGCGTTAGCAACAACTCGTACACTCAAAACTATATATGTGATAGATAGATACAGATAGATAGATATAGACAGACATAGATAGACAGACATAGACAGACATAGGCAGATATAGATGGATAGATAGATAGATAGATAGATAGATAGATAGATAGATAGATAGATAGATAGATAGATAGACAGATAGACAGATAGATAGATAGATAGATAGATAGATAGATAGATAGATAGATAGATAGATAGACAGACAGACAGACAGACAGACAGACAGACAGACAGACAGATAGACAGACAGACAGACAGACAGACAGACAGACAGACAGACAGACAGACAGACAGACAGACAGATAGATAGATAGATAGATAGATAGATAGATAGATAGATAGATAGATAGATAGATAGATAGATAGACAGACAGATAGATAGACACATAGATAGATGGATAGATAGATAGACAGACAGATAGATAGACACATAGATAGATAGATAGATAGATAGATAGATAGATAGATAGATAGATAGATAGATAGATAGATAGATAGATAGATAGATAGATAGACAGATAGACAGACAGATAGATAGACAGATAGATAGATAGATAGATAGATAGATAGATGGATAGATAGATAGACACATAGATAGACAGATAGATAGATAGATAGATAGATAGATAGATAGATAGATAGATAGATAGATAGATAGATAGATAGATAGATAGATATACAGATAGATAGACACATAGATAGACAGATAGATAGATAGATAGATAGATAGATACATAGATGGATAGATAGATAGATAGATAGATAGATAGATAGATAGATAGATAGATAGATAGATAGATAGATAGATAGATACATAGATAGATAGATACATAGATGGATAGATAGATAGATAGATAGATAGATAGATAGATAGATAGATAGATAGATAGATACATAGATGGATAGATAGATAGATACATAGATGGATAGATAGATAGATACATAGATAGATAGATACATAGATGGATAGATAGACATAGATAGACATAGATAGACATAGATAGACATAGATAGACCTAGACAGATAGATTCTAATCTGTTTATAATTGTATAGGTGACATTACTATAAATTGTATATTATCATTGTCTGTATACAATGTGATCTCTGACTCTTTATGTCTCCCTTTAGATTGTAAGTCTGCGAGTTTCAATCCTGCGCAGTGCTTTAGGGAAAGCGCTATGGACACTGGATTCTAAGCTCAAAGACAGGGCCACCCACTCTTTGCAATGTATGAATCTTTAACTTGTCATTGCCTGTAACTTAACTTATGTATAGCGCTACGGAATATGTTGGCGCGTTACAAATAAACGATAATAATAATAATAGAATGTTGTATAGAGGACTGTAGGTGCTTGTAATATCCATGTCTCACCACTAGATGGTGATATTTTCATCCCTGAAGTTTTAGCTTTTTATTTAGGTGCCTATGGGGGATTAATAAAACAATATTTGGTATGACTCAGAAATAGTAAGTAATAATATAAAGACGTGTGCAACAGGATTACTACATAACTGTTTATGCTGATATTGTAGATTTTAATAAAATCACTACAAATTAGACTATGGTCTCTATTCAAATGCAAATTTGCAACACTTACAGAGCGATTCAATTAATCAAGCCCGCAGCTACCTGGCAGAAAGCCTAAACCATAAACCATGCACCCGTAAGTAGCATTTCAGGTCATGATCATGATCAATTAAGCAAGGACGTAACTACAATAGTAAATGGAGCAATATCACTAAGTGCTGCAATTCTCCTCTCCAGATCTCTAATTTGAGCTTCCGGAGAGGCCACATGATCACACCTCTTCACAGAGGTATGGACCCTGGATCATCTGTTCCAGTATTGCATACATATGACAGGATGTACACTCAGTGAGGTTGCCACTGGACTGACTCATAATTATTGTCTACAAAATTTCAGTGCGAAAAATAAATAAACAACAATAACACAGGCCAAACCACACCCACTCTCCTCACCTGGACACTGATTACAGACCACAAGACAGAGAGATTCAGTAAGTTCCCAGCATCCTCTGGGTTTCAGGTACTTTCAGGGAGCACAACACAAGAGGCTTCAGATACTTTTCAAAGTTTAATAGAATTTAGGCAGTGATACAAAACTAACAAACCAGAATAAATCAATGAAAATAATAGGCCAGGCATCAACTGAAGCACAACTTTAACTAATATACAGTTTTCCCACTAATCAGAGCTCATCCAGCTAAACCTGGGTGGGGCAAAACAAAAAATAAGTGAAAAGGTCAGATATGCTGGTACCGTCAAATAAACTATCCCTTTAAATTAAAGGACCAAGACATTGAATATATCAGTGTCGGGTTTCACATTATAGTTAATGAAAGATATAAGTCTGAAAATAAAGCACAATATTAAGCACTTATACTTTATATGGGTGAAGCACATTAAAGTCTTAAGTATGAAGTATTTACACTCTACCCAGTCAAGAAAACCATTACAATTTGGAAATCTCCTTACACCAACACCGTGTCCACAAGAGGGCGACGCCCTGACAATAAAGCGATAGCTCTATAAAGGTACGTTTAGTAACATAGAATTATGTATCAATGGAAGAAACTTTAAAATCATGAATGAGATAAAAAATAACTTACTAAGTAACATTTATTTAAAAACAACAATTTCAATTCTGCAACAGTTAACAAAATTGAGAAGAGTTTGAGCCAGATAATAACAAAATATAGAAAAGGATTGCAGTCTCTATTTCAAATTAGACCAAAAGTGGGTCATGGCAAATTTAATAGAAATTACAGGTTGAATACACTCGTCGTTGAACTATATTTCTAATTTTAAATTGGTCATATTTTTTTTTTAAATTAAGATTAATGAATAAAAAGTTAAATTTTACGGACTAAAAAATATGCTCTCTGATAAAAAATAAAAATAAGGGTATACTATTTTACAAGATACCAGCATTAACAAAAGTTACTAGATTAGTAAAAATAATAAACTGATGTGTGGCATACAGGGGGGCCCCAAGAGTTTGTGGACTGTTGGACTTTTGGGGCCTCAGATCAATGTGGACTAATGCTATTCTTTCTTCCCTCTCTCCCCTGACCCTGTCCCACTAGTCTGGAGCCTTGAACTGTGACAGTTACATTATTATTGTGTGCCATATTGTGTGGGTAAGCCAGGTTGTTAATAGAGAGGGCCACAATATGGGGGTGATCAGAATTATTGCATTATCGATATAAAGGTGGTAACCAGGCATGTTTGGTATTGAAATGCTGCATTTTCCTCGGGATCAAAAGACGTAACCGTTTGAAGACAGTCACAAAGAGATTGGGGAAGATGCAAAAGATGGGGAGTCATCAGCCTATGTGAACATCTGCTATGCCAAATGCCCCCTGCCAAGTACAGATACCAGGAAATAAATTCCTGATATGGGCCTGGGCTCACCACTCCCTAAGTGTTAGTAATGAAAATGATTGGACTGTGTTGAGCATAAAGACACTGTACCTCTTTCAATAAAGTTGTTGTCAGTCTGGACTAGACAAATGATGCGTAGGTTTCATTCCGAGGGAATAATAACCCTATTACTGGGTTTATTGCTGCTGAACCTTCACGGGGCTCTGTTACAGTTGGTAACATTTGATGGGTGGCTTTCCTGATTCTTATGGTTTGCTGAGCATTTTGGTGGTTGTAAGCTGGGTTGGTTCTAATTCTGCTATTAGAGATATACAAAGAACCAGACAGTCCTACTTGATAGCTTTGAACTAGGTTCTTACCAAGCCCAACTGAAGCAGTAGGTTATTATAGCCTGCCTCTAACCCCCTGTGTAGGATAGAGCATCAATCAGGAATTAATACACACGTTGGTTATGTGTTTTCAAACAGACAACCCTTTTTCTGTTTTCCCCTTTTGTGGGGAAAACAGAATATATTTATACGAACAGTAACCAATCATATTGGGACCCTTCCGTCAGCAAACAAAATATTGAGTAGTCGCAATAGTGTATTAACTGTTTCACACGGGGTAACGTTACTGGGATGATGTCAGGGCTATTAACCTCCCCCCTGAGCTAGGAGCCTGGACGTCTGAGAGAGTTATCCATTTGGCTATTCTTATGTCTCCCTAAAGCTCTGTACTGGGTAATGAGCCAACAGATGGTCAGAGACAGTAAGTCTGAGTGGCCAGGTGGCCATTTAAGCATGTGCAGAGACTTGGGGTTAACCCTTTGCTGCCACAAAAAGGGGTGTTGGCCCCTCACTTGGTTCTACATAGTACAGTCAAATGGGCACAACACAGAGTTGCAATCTCTCATGTTATGGCTCAGGTAGTGTATTTTCCATTGGCACATATGATGGCCATAGTAATAAAGTAATTCAACATCTTGATATTCAAGTGTATAGTCTCTTAGTGATATATGCTTAGCTGTGAAACAGTCCTTGGGATATGGGGAAGGCTGTTGTTCTATTGCTAGCCGTCTATTGTGAGGGTTACATACAGATCACTAAAGGATATAAACAGTCAGTTCTCCAGTTGGTTCCTACAGATACATATACAATGCATTATAGCTTTTTCCAGCAACTTGGGCATACATACATAGTAACCCACACCTACCCCAATTCAATTCATGGATATCCGAGTGCATAGTCTTTTAAAATCCAAAATTATAATTCTGTACAAATATTAAAGAGAGGTTATTAATTATGACAGTAACACTCTCCTATTATGCCACTTATTCAGTGATACTAATATAGGATTAATTAGACTAACTAAACTCTTCCCCAATCTATGCTAAAATATTCTAATTGTCCTCTTAATCTATCCCTACCCACCTCCTATGGCAAGACTTAACATGCCAATGGGTTAATTAGTGAGCAAAATTAGCAACAAAGTATTCCTGTTAGTTACCTTTAAATAATGTGTTGCAGTGCAGTGTTGTCATCCCCGCTGCTACTAGCTTACCCATGAAATAAAGCCCTTCAGCCAGTAATAAGAGACACTTATATCCTAGACCAATGCTTCTAAATATTACAACATGACCCTGAGCCTGTTACACCCCAATAATTACAGAAATGAATCCTAGGGCACATGATCAGGGACAACAATACAATATATTACACATAACTGAACAAAATGCTTTGCAGCTCTTGTAAACTAATATGCATCTAAGAGTGCTTGATAGGGGTGGGGGTCTAACTGCAAGATAACATTAGATTAGTTCCCATGCCTCTGTGCTCATTTATTAATATAGCAAACATTATTATAATTTCTGCTTTTTTATTCAAAATATTCATAACGTGTCCATTAATATTTATGTTTATAGCTCTCTGCAGTTCAGGACAATCCTACGATACTAGACAAGCAGAGACAATAAAGAGCCAAATAAGCCGCAGTGCTTAAAACAGTAATAGAATTAAGTTTTTCAACATGAGCAGACCTTACGCTTGTTTCACCACAATTGCGGCTTGAATAAAAAACAAACAAACATATGTTTTCACAAATCAACCAGCCCTTAAGGTGTCTTCCTAATGTGATTTATTTATTAGTGTAAATGTTTTTGCCCCATAAAAGGTTTCTTAAAAAAAAAGGGTAATAAATAAAAAGCATTCCCCTGTCCCTCCCAGTTCCCTCCTCTCCCCCCTGAGTTCTCCCAGTACCTCTCAGTTATCCATCCCTCCTCAGTTCCTCCTGTTCTTCCTCAGGTCTCCCTGTCCCTCCTTAGTCCCCCTGTCCCTTCTCATATCCTCCTGTCCCTCCTCAGTCCCACCTGTTCCTCCTCAGTTCTCCCTGTTCCTCCGCAGTTCTCCATATCCCTCTGTGACGGACCCGCTGGCTAGAAAGGCTGAGAAGCCTCAGGCTATCCCATTGTTTCTGGGTGCCTGCCTGTCTGCTCTCCAGCTGTGAGCTCCCCATTGTTAGTTCTATGCTGGACACTTAGCTAATGGGATTAACAGGCCTTTGGGAACAAAGGAGGTTTGGCTGTATTCAACAGACTTCCCCTCTACAATATAATAACATACTAATATAATACCATACATTCATATTTACAAATATAACACCCAATGTTTCACCCACATACAACCAATATATCCCACCAGCTCCCTCACAGGATACCCATTACAATGAGCCTAAACATGGAAGGGATGGGAATATGCTAAGGGGTAAACTTATAATACTTTATCCCCTAGACCACAACATAACAATATATCCATAACAAGTGGGCCCCAAACCTTTTCTTCCACAGCATGAGCCATGAACTTTGTCCAAACACAATATGGCCACTGGCTGATTCATGACAATCAGCACTGCAGACTTATCACATTTCCCCAAGCATGAGCCAAGGCTTCCAGAAAGGGTCTAGCAGGTCTGTTTAATGAGCACCCAAAGCACCAGCACTCACACAGCCAGAGCAACTCCTCCTCAGACAGAGAAAACTGACAGTATTTGAAAATATGACAGTTATTAAGGGTTCTTAACTGGTGTTCTAAGAGGGAGGGGAATAAAACAGTCAAACTAAGTCCATAAAACAGGGTTTTTCTTCACACTCTGCATCCGAAGTGCATAACAAAACTGCAGATCCCTTGTCAGAGCATTTAAAAGGGCCAGAACCAGTCTAATAAAATCCACTATGCTCAAATAACATACAGTTTAAATACAGGCAATAATCAAGGCAAAAGTCTCTTGTGGCTGCTTCTGCCACACCCTCCTCAGTTCCCCCCTGTCCCTCCTCAATTTTCCCTGTTCCTCCTTAGTCTCCCTGTCCCTCCTCAATTTTCCCTGTTCCTCCTGTCCCTCCTCTGTCCCTCCTCAGTTCCTTCTGTCTCTCCTCAGTCTCCATGCTCTTCCTCCGTTCCCTCTGTCCCTTTTACGTTCCTCCATTCCTTCTCAGCCCCCCCCGTCCCTCTTCAGTTCCGCTTGTCCCTCCTCCATTTCTCCTGTCCCTTCCAAGTCCCCCTCCCTCTGTTCTCCCTGTTTAGTTGCCCTTGTCCCTCCTCCATTTTCCCTGTCCCTCCTCAGTTTCCCCTGTCCCTCCTTAGTCCAGTGGTGCACAGTTTGCTGCTCACTGCCAGGCCTCTCCCAAGTTTCCCTGTTCCTCCTTACTCTCCCTGTTCCTCCTCAGTTCCTCTGTCCCTCCTCAGTGTCCATGCTCTTCCTAAGTTCCCTCTGTCCCTTTTACGTTCCTCCATCCCTTCTCAGCCCCCCCTGTCCCTCTTCAGTTTCCCTTGTCCTTCCTCCATTCCTCCTGTCCCTTTCAAGTCCCCCTCCCTCTTCAGTTCCCCTTGTCCCGCCTCCGTTCTCCCTGTTTAGTTGTCCTTGTCCCTCCTCCATTTTCCCTGTCCCTCCTCAGTTCCCCCTGTCCCTCCTTAGTCCAGTTTGCAGCTCACTGCCAGGCCTTTCCCAAGTTTCCCTGCTCACCCTACTTGGCCGTGTCCTTCCTCCATCCAGCCTGTGCCACATGAAGACATGATGAGGCCTGTCAGTGTGTAGTGGTCCTGGACCTCTCACTGTGTCTCCTCAGCCTGTGATGGAGTTGTGTCCCCTATTGGGCTTTGTGTCTTTAGCTCAACCTGAACATTGTGCCTCCTTTAGGCCCTGTGTGTGCGGCCAGCTCCACTACTTGCTGCCTAGACCCCTCACACCAATTTAGGCCATATAAGCGACCTATAAGCTTGAAACAGCTGTATGTGGGTGGGATTCCTGGCTTGTGCATAATCCATCCTTAGCTTTGCTCAAAGCTGTGCAATACAGCAGTCCTATGCTCAAAGGAAGCCAAGTTTAAAATGGCAATGAATTACAAGAGTAAAGCCTTTGTGGCCACATTTGCATGTCCCTGTCCAGCTTCCCAGAATGCAGTGTAATTCTGAGCAGGACACAATTTTTTTAACTTGTTTTACACATTCAAATTTTAACACAAATGTACTATTACTAATATATATATATATATATATATATATATATATATATATATATATACTAGCGACTTGTCAAAAATGACAGCAATAAAATTTGAAGCCTGGCAATGCTGTTTGCCATACAATGCAATGTTCTACCCCCTCTGAGCACCTTCAGTGCTCATCGCGAGCCTCTCCTCTGCTCTACTTTACGGTCCTCACGATGAGCGCCTTTGGCGCTCATTGCGAGCCCAGCAATGAGTGGCTTCACTGCTCAGTACAGACCTCGGCAACCTGCAAGTTTTGTGCTTGGGAATGCCATGTGTCTCTTTCCACCATCTCCCCCCTGTCCCTTCCCTCTGTGTTTCTCCTCTGTGTCTCTGCTGAATGTTTGCATGGCGCGCGCTGCCTGCCGCTGGATTTTTTTTCAAAGACCTGTGGGCCTGGCATTATTCGGGTAAGTCTTAATGGCTTTGGCCTCATTTAGAGAATTTTTAATTTTTTTCGGCCGCCATTTTTTTCCTCCCTTTGCCGATTTTTGATATACGAATACGCCAAATATGGCTCGGCTCAACTTAGTGTCATTGTCTGGGCCTGCAATTTTTTTTTATTATTTGGCTGGTTTTGGGTGCTCATTGCAGCCTAAGTCCCACTGGCCTTCGATGAGCGCTTTGCGAGGCCCGCAGTTTTTAACTTTAGGTGACGACAATTCGCAGTACTATATATATGTGGCTAGTGACTTGCCGGGCACAAATGACGGGGCAATAAAATTTGAAGTCATGGCAATGCTGTTTGACACACAATGTAAAGCTTTTTCTACTCTGAGGACCTTCAGCATTCATTGCGAGACTCTCCTCTCGTTTACTTTTGCTCGTCTGAGCGCCTTTGGTGCTCATCACAAAGACAGATATATATGTCTATTTTTGTAACTAATAATTAATAGTTACAAAAGTTAACTAATGTTTTTAGTTGCAAGGTAGTGTTGTAAAATAGCGGCTCACGAGCATTTTCCGTGCTTCCTGTGTATTTTTGTACCTCTTTCGTCCCTGGCAAAAGTTGTACGTGCCTGGCGGTGTTTTGTGCATTTCGGGGTCGTGTAGCCTCGTTTTTATTTTTTTTCAAGTTCCGAAACTCCTTAAATTCAACTTTAATTAGCGTACAACCTCACTGGCAGATGTAATGGCTTTCCCCCATGCTGTGTGTGATTTTTTATTGTTTTGTTTGTGTTTTGTAGTGTTTTTTTGTTTTTGGATGTACGCGTTTCGGCCCTTAACTTTGTATTTTTGTGGGTCGTAATTATATGTTGTACGTCCTTGTCAGTGTTTTCAGCGATTGGGGCTCATGTAGCCTCGTTTTCATATTTTTAAGCCACCATTTTTTTCTCTCGCTAAGCCGATTTTCAAGTGACGAAACTCCTTAAATTCAACTTAAATTTGCGTGCCACCTCGCCCCCAGACGCCCTGGCTGTCCCACCGTGCTGTGTGTGATGTTTTTTTATGTTTTTTTTATTTTTTCTGGTTTTGGTGTTTTTTTATGTACGCGTTTCGCCAGTTAACTTCGTATTTTTGGGACCTTGTATTTTTTTATTTTTCCAAGTCTCGCGGGTCCTAATTTTTTTTGTCTAAGTCTGTATTTCCTCATTCCGCGTGTCGTATATTTTTTTTTAAGTGGAAATGTACAAATTGGGTCCAATTAGCCATTTTCTGTCCCGGGTGTCATGTGACTCGTTAGTGTTACAAGGTCTCAGGTGTGAATAGGGGGCAAGTGTGTTAAATTTGGTGTTATCGCTTTCACACTCTCTCATACTGGTCACTGGAAGTTCAACATGATACCTCCTGGCAAAGAACCCTCTGAGGATCTGAAAAAAAAAGAGTTGCTCTTCATAAAGATGGCGTAGGCTATAAGAAGATTATCAAGACCCTGAAACTGAGCTGCAGCACGGTGGGCAAGACCATACAGCCGTTCCACAGGACAGGTTCCACTCCGAACAGGCTTCAACCAAAGAAGTTGACTGCACGTGCTCAGCGTCATATCCAGAGGTTGTCTTTGGGAAATAGATGTATGAGTGCTACCATCATTGCTGCAGAGGTTGGAGGGGTGGGGAGTCAACCTGTCCATGCTCAGACCATACACTGCAGTCTGCATCAAATTGGTCTGCATGGCTGTCGTCCCAGAAGGAAGTCTCTTCTAAAGATGATGCACAAGAAAGCCCGCAAACAGTTTGCTGAAGACAAGCAGACTAAGAACATGGATTACTGCAACCCTATCCTGTGGTCCAATGAGACCAAGATAAACTTACTTGGTTCAGATGGTGTCAAGTGTGCGTGGCGGCAACCAGGTGAGGAGTACAAAGACAAATGTGTCTTGCCTACAGTCATGCGTGGTGGTGGGAGTGTCATGGTCTGGGCCTGCATGAGTGCTGCCGGCACTGGGGAGCTACAGTTCATTGAGGGAACCATGAATGCCAACATGTACTGTGACATACTGAAGCAGAGCATGATCCCCTCCCTCAGAGACTGGTCCGCAGAGCAGTATTACAACATGATTACAACCCCAAACACACCTCCAAGACAACCTCTGCCTTGCTAAAGAAGCTGAAGGTAAAGGTGATGGACTGGCCAAGCATGTCTCCAGACCTAAGCCCTATTGAGCATCTGTGGGGCTCTCTCAAAAGAAAGGTGGAGGAGTGCAAGGTCTCTAACATCTGCTAGCTCAGTGATGTCATCATGGAGGAGTGGAAGAGGACTCCAGTGGCAGCCTGTGAAGCTCTGGGGAACTCCATGCCCATGATGGTTAAGGCAGTGCTTGAAAATAATGGTGGCCAGTCAAAAATATTGACACTTTGGGCCAAATTTGGACATTTCCACTTAGGGGTGCACTCACTTTTGTTGCCAATGGTTTAGGCATTACTGGCTGTTTTGCTAATTTGTTAATCTCCTATAGGAGATTCAATCTCAGAACTGGACATTCTATCGAGGTGAGATCTGAGCAGGGACCTATCTGACTTTTTATTTGGTTAACCAATGGCCCTACTGGCTTTTTGTTGCATTGTTTGCCAACTTTAAATCATCATATATAGAACTTGTCCTCCTCTGTTGCTGTCATCAAAATATCATAAGTATATATTGTAATCATGTGTCTTGTATTAATTGCATAATTTTACAGTATGATAAAAAAAATCAGATATTAGCCATGTCAGACTGCTAGTTACTCCAAGGCACCAAGAGTAGTACTCCAAGGCACCCAGCATCCATCCCAACTCTTTATCCCATTATGAACTGGTGGTCCTTTAAGACTGATAACAAACTTCTGTGTGAAGTGTAATCTGGAAATCTACACATAAAATATCATATTCCAAACCCCAAGTGAAGAAATAGGAATGATGACAAATTACAGGCGCAATGAAGGTACTGGCCGGTGGACAGGTCATTGTCGGGGACTTATAACATCTCCAGAATACCATGGTGGGGTCAGTTTATATTTATGCAGAAAATTCATGGATATTTTCACTTTCCTCATAGAAAAACAGACAAAATGTAACACTATGAATTGTTTGAACTGATTTATTTCTTTTTTTTTTACCATTGATTCTCCAGTTTTGCAATCACCAGTACACCTGGATTGTGATATATATTTTTTACTGGTTTAATGTTGGCCTCATTGTAATCTTATCGTATAACCCTTATCTGTTACCTGCGAGTTTCCTTTTAACTGGCACAGTATGTAAAAAATAGGCAAAGCAAATAAACATTGGTTTGAAAAGCGTCTGCCATTGCGTTGTACAGTAAATGGGATAAACAACTAGACATATTAATATAGACCTGTGACGTCAAGACATACATTTATGTTTTATTTTGTCCTAGGACCAAATATCCACCCGATTTCATTTCAATAAATCCCCACGTTCATATTCCCATTATTTGCTCTCCTGGTCCTCTTTTTGTCTCTTCTCCAAACCTAAGAGATGGTGGTATGGGAATGGAAGCGGAGGTCTCAAGCATACAGTACATATTATACTGTATATGTATATGAACGTGTTATATTGAATATTAAAGCATTTATTCACCATTTGGTGTGCTTTTGGAACATAATTCATCACATATTTTTTCTACAATGCCGTAAATTTTAATCCTTGCTTTATTTTCGTGTCTTGCACTTTTTACCCATTTATCTACCAAATGTGTAATGGTCTATTCAGGTGGCGCTATATTCGTATATCTACGGTAACAAAGCAGGCAGTGGCTTGAAGAGAACACTGAAGAAATAAAACAAAATGGCAGAGGTTTGAATTCATAGCAATAGTCTGGCTGATTCCTTTTCATGGTGCGCCCTGCCACCACATTTTCCGATGATAAGAGAACCATGTGTTGATCAGTAGTTATCCAACGGACATGTTACAATGACAGATTGTTACAAAGTATGAAGGACTTGAAAGGCGATGGAAGTCAGCAAGATGATGAAGTGACCAGAGCCGGAGAGTCCAGCGGAGTCTGAGAAAGACACAAAGACATTAACAGAAATCTGTCACGTACAGCATAATTACACGTTATTAATAAGAACACGGAACAGGCGCTACACATTGAGTATTGAGGAAGGTCTAAACACTAAAATAGTCTTTAATATTATGCTTTAAACAATAGTTATACCTTAGATATATCCTGAAATCACTATATGTGCTCCGCACCATCAGATAGAGGGTGGAAAAGCATATGGAAAAAGTGATGTCCTTCTTAAATGTGCTGCCCTTGTATCTTGTGAATACATAATGATCCGCACCGTTCACTTTTGGAAGGAAATTTAGCAGCAATTTTAAGAAGGAAAATTATTTTTCTATATACTTTCCCCCTCTATCTGATGCTGACTTCAGAATCGCTTTAATAGTTAACATAATATTTGGAGACACAAAGATTTACTTAAAAAATGTGTGTCTGGTAGGGTAGGCGGAGCTTCTCATTTCCTCCATTGAATCCATCGGCAGGACTCGTGTCTGCTGAGGTCACTAAGCATCTGCCAAGCGGAGTATCTGTTGGAGGCTGGTTATCTAAACTTCTTTTCTTATTGTCAAGCTAACAATGCTTGCTGTTTTTTACATAGATTACTTTTTTAAACTAATTTAATGAAAGACCAAAGAAAAGGTGATAAATGTAATGGATCTGAATATTTGATAAGTAAATAACAGGAATGTCCAATGGTCAGTGATTATCACGCACTTGTTCTAAACATAAGTTCTTATTACATAGTTATATAGTAATTGAGGTTAAACAAGACTTTAGTCCATCAAGTTCAATCTTTTAAGATCCCCTCTGATCTGCAGTATCAGGATTAGTTTTTAATTAATCCAGAGGAAGGCAAACAAAAAAAAAGCAGTAAAACTTAGCCAATCGTCTCAAAGGAAAAAAAAAAATTCCTTCCTGACCCCAGATACTGGTGATCGGATTTCTCCCTGGATCAATACTATCTCTCTAATTATCCAGGATAACCCTGAATTCCCTTATTAATTAGAAATAAATCCAGTCCTCTTTTAAAGTCCGCTGTCACCACCTCCTTTGGTAGAGAATTCCACAGATTAACCACCCTTACTGTGAAGAACCCTTTTCTTTCTTTGAGGTGGAATCTTTTTACTTCTAACCTCAAGGGATGTCCTCTTGTCAGTTGAAAACCTCTTGGCACAAAAAGCTCCCCCGACAAATCTTTATACTGACCCTGAAAGTATTTATATAAGGTAATCGTATCTCCTCTTAGACGCCTTTTTTCTAGAGAAAATAAGTTTAATTTGGTTAGTCTTTCTTCATAACTTAGCCCCTCCATTCCCCTTATTAGTTTTGTTGCCCTTCTCTGTACCTTTTCCAGCTCTAAAATGTCTTTTTTATGAAGTGGTGCCCAAAACTGTCCTCCATATTCCAAATGAGGGCGTACTAGGGATTTGTATAGTGGCAGAATTATATCTTCTTCCCTGGCTTCTATACCCTTCCTAATACATGCTAATATTTTACTTGCTTTATTTGAAAGAAGAAAGTTTGCAAAATTTAAATATGTAGGAAAAACTGACCACTAAGTGCCAAAAGTGTGAATGTTAGAGGAGCCGGGAGGGGAGATTAGGAGTAAATAAGTAACCTTACCATGGAAGTAGGAGCAGTTCTTCCAGCTCTCTCCAGATTCTGCACCTAATAGTAAAAAAGAAAGTTACACCACTTACAGCAGCTCTGCTATTTTGTCTAGTCATATAGATAATATAGTTGTCGCACTGCGAGTTGTCGTCCCGTTGCTGCCCGTAAGCACTCATTGCACGTTGAGGCATGCGGGACGTAGGAGCGTAATTTTGACGGGCAAGTCGCTAGTATATATATCACTTATAATATGTTTTTGGATACGCTTGTTTCTCCACTCATTATATACAGCAGTTTCACGGTTGACCCATTTCTGCTGACATCATTGATCAAACCCGTATGGTGGACACTCTGCTATAAGGGGGAGTGATGTTATGTTGTGGGATAACCAACAAAACATGACTGGTCATCACAACTGCTTGTCTCATTTCCAAGGAAGAATGTTCAGAGTACTAGTTTGATTAATGACTACAGCAGGCTTAGTTCTCACCCATGAAATAAATGAAAAGAGTGCATGAGAAAGTGCATAGATTGACTGCTACACCTTTAATTAGCAATTATTAATACATACATTCATTTTAAGTACTATTTATACACTTTATCTGATGCATGTAAGTATTTACTATTAAAGAGACATGGACTCACATATACAGTACGTATGTCATACTTTTAATCAGAAGGCGCAGATGCCTCCAGCCAATCACCCTGTGGAGGTATATCCCATTGTGATTGGCTGAAGGCAATAGAGCCTTCTGATTGATTTGAAAAAGATTGACAGGTCCATTAGCCAATCAGAATGGCATATAGGGGTGTATCCCATTCTGATTGGCTCACACCTTGGCACCTTCTGATTGGCTGAAATTTGATTGACAGCCTTTTCAGCCAATCAGAATCTGCCAATGCCAGTTTTCTTGCGGAAGAGGCTCTAGGGGCCTCATTAGTGTCGGGGAGCTCTGCGACTGCGGAGCTCCGTTATTTTTTTTTTTTTTAGGTAAGTTGAATGTATATTATGTTTATCCTATTTTATTTTGTGTGAGTATTCATGTGTACTAATCTAATGTTTATTTTTAACAGGGGCCAAGCCGGAGAAGAAAATAAGAATGACGGGGACATGCTGGAAAGGTGAGTAGAATATTTAGAATATTCAGAATGTTTATTTATTGTATATTGTGTTATGTTCTAATTAGATTTTTTTTTGGGGGGGGGCATCTGAAGGGACATCTGCAAAGGTAGGTGGTCTTAAATAGAGGGTATTGTATTTAGATGGGGTATTGTATTTTAGATAGAGGGTATTGTATTGTATTTGTATTGTATTGCAATGTGATGAATATATTTTGTATGTATTTCCTTTTCCGGTGTGCAATATTTTAAAATTTTATATAGTAGGGGAGTCTAATTTGTATTTTTTTTTATTTTTTGTAATGTAGCTTTTTTTGTAATGTAGCTTTTTTTGTAATGTAGCTTTTTTATTTTCTGTGACAGGTTTTATAATTTTTTGTGAGCTAGGTTTTATTATTTTCTGCAATTAGTGGGGTGGGGGGTTTAATATGGGGTATTTAGTGTTGGTGTTAATCGGTTAGGGTAGGTTTATTGGGGGGTATTGTGCAGTGTAGTGTTTGTTCTTAGTATCATGAGGGTCCTGAGGACCCTCATGGCACTGATGGAGTTAATATTAGGGTTCTAACTGCCCCATGAGGGTCTTTATATACCCTTATGGGACTGATGGGTTAAATTGAGGCTTATGAGGGTGTGTATAGACCCCCATAAGAGACAGGGTTAAATAGGCTTAGATGGGGTTAAATGGGGCCAGTTAGGGTTAAATAGGCCCAGTTAGGGTTAAATAGGTACTGTTAGGGTCAAATGTGTAGTGTTAGGATTAAATAGGGCAATGTTTGGGTTAATGGGGTATAGTTAGGGTTAATAGTGTAGTGCTTACACTTTGGGTCATGAGGGTCCTGGATGACCCGTATGGCACTTATAGTGTTATTACATGGGTTAATTAGTGTCCTATAGGGGTCTATATAGATTGGACTGATGGGGTTAATTAGTGGTTTATAGGGGGCTGTATTGACCCCATAGGTGACAGGGTTAATTAAGGGATTATGGGGGACTGCGAGGGTTAATGTGTACCCCCGCTGCCGACCTTGAATCATTGTGTGTCGCGGGCCCTTTAAGGACCCGCTGCAGGGAATTTATTCCTTTTAAATGCAGTGGAGGTCACAGGGGAGGGAGGGAGGAGGGGACCGAGATACAGGGAGAGAGAGGAGGAGGAGAAGAGAGACACAGGGTAAGGAGAGGAGGAGGGGAAGAGAGACACAGGGTAAGGAGAGGAGGAGGGGAAGAGAAACAAAGGGGAGGGAGAGGAGATGGGGAAGAGAGACACATGGGAGGGAGAGGAGGAGGGGAAGAGAGACACGGGGAGGGAGAGGAGGAGGGGAAGAGAGACACAGGGGTGGGAGAGGAGGAGGGGAAGAGAAACAAAGGGGAGGTAAAGGAGATGGGGAAGAGAGACACAAGGGAGGGAGAGGAGGAGGGGAAGAGAGACACGGGGAGGGAGAGGAGGAGGGGAAGAGAGACACAGGGGTGGGAGAGGAGGAGGGGAAGAGAAACAAAGGGGAGGTAAAGGAGATGGGGAAGAGAGACACATGGGAGGGAGAGGAGGAGGGGAAGAGAGACACGGGGAGGGAGAGGAGGAGGGGAAGAGAGACACAGGGGTGGGAGAGGAGGAGGGGAAGAGAAACAAAGGGGAGGTAAAGGAGGAGGGGAAGAGAGACACATGGGAGGGAGAGGAGGAGGGGAAGAGAGACACAGGGAGGGAGAGGAGGAGGGGAAGCGAGACACAGGGTAGGGAGAGGAGGAGGGGAAGAGACACAGGGGAGGGAGAGGAGGAGGGGAAGAGACACAGGGGAGGGAGAGGAGGAGGGGAAGAGACACAGGGGAGGGAGAGGATTTTTTTCTAAGTCCTGCATGTTTCTTTGGCTCCACTACTCGTCTCGCAGATGATGAGCGCCTTTGGCACTCATTGCTTAAGTGCTGCGATTTAACGGCTCGCCTCGAATGCGATGAGTGCCTTTGACTCTCATCGCCTAAGTCGCAAAGCGGGACGTCTCTCAGTTTGACAATTATAATATGTGATTACTGTATATAATTTGTTCGGTCTAAAAATACATGCAATACTAAGCATGCCCAAACCCCTAATCAGCCTACATGCTCCACTGCGGTCTGGGCATTCTCTTTTCATTTGCAGATGGCTTTAGACTGAACACGATAAGTTCAGACCCAAGGGAAGTTAACAGTGAATCAGAAAGGCTGTGAGATAAGATAACATAATTTAATGTAAGTTATTAGCATTTTTTTCAAAACAAACAAAGTACTTGTTATTCCCAGCAGTTTTAGTGTAAATATGTTACGTTCTGTGAGGTCCTCACACGAGACAGCCTGTGAGCACCAAATGTTTCCTACTGCTGTCTATTTCAATAGTATTTCTCTAACTAGTATCTTGCCCATTATGAATGTAGAAAAGAATGTTATCTCAAATTGTCTGTGCGCTCTCTCTCTGTGCGCTCTCTCTGTGCGCTCTCTCTGTGTGCTCTCTCGCGCTCTCTCTGTGCTCTCTCGCGCTCTCTGTGTGCTCTCTCGCACTCTCTGTGTGCTCTCTCTGTGCGCTCTCTCTGTGTGCTCTCTCGCGCTCTCTGTGTGCTCTCTCTGTGTGCTCTCTAACGCTCTCTGTGTGCTCTCTCTGTGTACTCTCTCTGTGTGCTCTCTCATGCTCTCTGTGCGCTCTCTCTGTGTGCTCTCTCGCTCTGTCCTATCTCTCTCTCTATTTCTGTCATTTTCTCTCTCTCTCTCACTGTCCTGTCTCTCTAGCCCTATCTTGTCTCTCTCTTTGCTGTCTCTCTCTCTCTGTGTTCTATGTGTGTTTCACTCTCTCTGTTCTGTCTCTCTCTATCCCGTCTCTCTCTCTCTCTGCCCTGTCTCTCTCTGTTCTGTGTGTCTCTCTCATTCTCATGTCTTTCTCTCTGACCTCTATCTATCTCTGTGTCCTGTCTCTCTCACTCCTGGAGCTTTCTCTCTCTGTGAGTGGTCTGTCTGTGCACTCTCTATCCCTCTGTGCATCTGTCTACGTGCGCTCTCTCTCTCTCTCTCTGTGTGTACCTCTCTCTCGGTAACTCTCTATTTATCTGTATCTCTCTCTCTCTCTGTGCGCTCTCGCTCTATACCTCTCTCCCTCTGTGTGTATGTGTCTCTCTCTCCCTTTCTCTCTTTCTCTCTCTCTCTCTCTCTTTCTCTCTTTCTCCCTCTGTACCTCTCTCTCTCTGTGAGCTCTCGCTCTGTACATCTGTGTGTGTGCGTCTCTCTCTCTGTACCTCTCTCTTTCTCTCTGTACCTCTCTCTCTGCGATCTTGCTCTGTACCTCTCTCTCTCTCCCTCTGTGCGTGTGTCTCTCTCTGTACCCCTCTCTCTTTCCGTAACTCTGTATCTCTCTGTACCTCTCTCTCTCACTCTGAGCTCTCCCTCTGTGTGTGTGTCTCTCTCTTTCTCTGTACCTCTCTTTGTATCTCTGTACCTCTCTCTCTGAGTACCTCTCTCTTTCTCTGTACCTCTCTCTCTCTCTCTGTGAGCTCTCCCTCTGTGTGTCTCTCTCTGTACTTCTCTCTCTCTCTGTCTCTGTATCTCTCTTTCTCCCTCTGTACCCCTCTCTCTCTCTCTCTCTCTCTCTCTCTCTCTATCTCTCTATCTGTACCTCTCTCTATATCTCTCTGTACCTCTCTTCCTATCTATGTACCTCTCTCTCTCTCTCTCTCTCTCTTTGTGTATCTCTCTTTCTCCCTCTGTACCTCTCTCTCTCTCTCTCTCTCTCTCTCTCTCTCTCTCTCTCTCTTTGTGTATCTCTCTTTCTCCCTCTGTACCTCTCTCTCTCTCTCTCTCTCTCTCTCTCTCTCTCTCTCTCTCTCTCTCTCTTTGTGTATCTCTCTTTCTCCCTCTGTACCTCTCTCTCTCTCTCTCTCTCTCTCTCTCTCTCTCTTTGTGTATCTCTCTCTCTCTGTATCTCTCTCTCTATCTCTCTGTACCTCTCTTCCTCTCTCTGTACCTGTCTCCCTCCATCTCTCTCTCTCTCTCACTCACTCACTTTGCTGTCTGTCTCTCTGTGCTTTCTCTGTAATTGGTTATATTGTGACTATTACCAGCTTATTATCTTCTAAATATAAAATGAATGTTTCCATGGGTGATTTTATCTGACTAGCTACTTGCCCGTTACGGCAATAAAATGTTAAGCCTGGCAATGCTGTTTGCCACACAATACGAGGCTATGGCCCTTCTGAGCACCTTCGGCGTTCATCATGAGCCCAGCGATGAGCGCCTTAAGCGCTCATTGCAAGCCTCTCCCCCCTCTGTAGTTTAAGGGCCACGCAACGAGTGTTAATTGTTACTGCCTTGGGTTAAGTGGTACTGCCTTGGTTTAAGCGTTACTGTCTTGCGTTAAGTGTTACTGCCTTTGGTTAAGTATTACTGCCTTGGGTTAAGTGGTACGGCCTTCGTTTAAGCGTTACTGTCTTGCGTTAAGTGTTACTGCCTTTGGTTAAGTATTACTGCCTTGGGTTAAGTGGTACTGCCTTGGTTTAAGCATTAGTGGCTTTTGTTAAGTGTTACTGCCTTCGGTAAAGTGTTACTGCCTTGGGTTAAGTGGTACTGCCTTCGGTGAAGTGTTACTGCCTTGGGTTAAGTGGTACTGTATGGTTTAAGAGTTACTGGCTTGCGTAAAGTGTGACTGGCTTCGGCCTCTTTTTCATCCTGTTAGTTTTTTTTGGCTGCCATTTTTTTTCACGCTTAGGCGGTTTTGCAATTGTGTAAAAATGCAGAATATGGCTCAAATTAGCCTCTCCCCCCTGTGTAGTATAGGGGCCTCGCAATGAGTGTTAAGTGTTACTGCCTTGGGTTAAGTATTACTGCCTTGGGTTAAGTGGTACTGCCTTGGTTTAAGAGTTACTGGCTTGCGTTAAGTGTTACTGCCTTCGGTGAAGTGTTACTGCCTTAGGTGAAGTGTTACTGCCTTAGGTGAAGTGTT
Source organism: Discoglossus pictus (assembly GCA_027410445.1). NCBI lineage: Eukaryota > Metazoa > Chordata > Amphibia > Anura > Alytidae > Discoglossus > Discoglossus pictus. Next base: position 131,468 of record JAPZIH010000658.1, read on the forward strand.
ACTGCCTTCGGTGAAGTGTTACTGCCTTGGGTTAAGTGGTACTGCCTTGGTTTAAGCGTTAGTGGCTTGCGTTATGTGTTGCTGGCTTCAGGCTGTTTTTCATCCTGTAAGGTTTTTTCGGCCGCCATTTTTTTCTCGATCGTGTAAAAATGCCAAATATGGCTCAAATTAGTTGCAATACAAATATAAAGACACAGCCACCAGTTAGGGGTTATTTTTCTCTTTTCAATGAATGATTTGCTCACAGTCTCTTCCCATATTAGGGTTTGGCTCATTTATGGTTGGATTTATAGCTAGGCAAACATGGCATCTGCCTAGGGGTGCCTCCCTGGGATGGGTGCCTCAAAATAAACTTACCTTTCAAACATAGGCTCTGCCTTTTCTAGCCAGGTGCCATAAGCATGTTCTTCTGTTAGACCTATGTCTGCTGGTGGACAACATGGTGGAGGAGATGCACACACATATGCGCACCCAAGGAAAGCGTGCCTAGGGGAGCTAGATGAGTAAATACAGTCTTGAGACATTGGGAAATGATCACTTACCTCTGATGTAAGCGCAGTTAAAGTTACTGCAGGTTTTGTTGGTGCTGCTCAAAATAATTTCCCGGCTCTCTTCTGAAACAGAGACTACTTTAAACACCTCGTATCCTGGCACCAGAACCTCCTTTTCCAAAGGAAACTGTGAGAATCCCTCAATATCAACGCCATAGCAGGTGGATATTGTAAGGAACGTGTCATTGCCAGAGCTTCTTCCTTGTTTAATGTCTCGGGAAGTTGATAGAAACTGACCAAACCTGACATGTAAATCAGGAGAAGATCTATAATGGATTCCTCGTATCCCACTATATACCATATTCTTGTTTTCCTTACAACCTCCTGATAAAAGCTCTAATGCACCAGTCAGGTAAAAATGGAGGAATTTAAAATGGAATTTTTCCATGTAATCTTCATAGGATTGGTCGGCTGACTTCAGGTCGTTGTTAAATTCATCTCTAATAAAACCAGAAGATGCCACCAAGGAGATGCCATGAAGGTCCTTGAATCCATGCGGAAGCATTGCCATCACCTTCTGCTTCTTCTGCTGTTGCCATATACTTGTTGCTTCTTCCCACGCTCTTTTGAATTTCTTACTTTTCATTTTTTCTTTGTCAAGTATTTGGTCTTCATCAAGTTTATTCTCCATTTCTTCTATACAGCCAATATATTGGTCATCAAACACCTCATTGGCCATGTCAATGTCTTCCCCTGGGACGTCACCCTGTGAGCAGCAAAAGAAAGAAACATCACTAGAGGTAGATAATGGCTCAGTCCTCAGTGCCTTGCAAAAGTATTCACCCCCTTGGCATTTTTCGTGTTTTGTTGCCTCACAACCTGGAAGTAACATGGATTGTCTGAGGATTTGCATCATTTAGTTTACAGAACTTGCCACAACTTTGAAGATGTTTTTTTTTTTATTGTGAAGCAAACAACAAATAGGACAAAATAACAGAAAAAGTCCCTGTGCATAACTATTCACCCCCCTAAAGACAATACTTGTAGAGCCACATTTTGCGGCAATCACAGCTCCAAGTCGCTTGGATAAGTTTTGGATAAGTCTCCCTTCTTACCACTGGGATTTCTGCCCATTCCTCCTTGCAAAACTGCTCCAGCTCCTTCAAGTTGGATGGTTTGTGATCAGCAATCTTTAAGTCTGACCTCAGATTTTCTATTGGATTGAGGTCTGGGCTGTGACTCGGCCATTCCAACACATTTACATGTTTCCCCTTGCTTTAGCCGTGTGTTTGGGGTCATTGTCCTGCTGGAAGGTGAACCTCCGTCCTAGCCTCAAATCACACACAGAGTGGTACAGGTTTTGCTCAAGAATATCCCTGTATTTAGCACCATCCATCTTTCCCTCAACTCTGACCAGTTTCCCAGGCCCTGCTGCTGAAAAACATCCCCACAGCATGATGCCGCCACCACCATGTTTTTATAACCTAACCCTGACTTGTACTTCTTAACAACATTGTCCCTTACTTGTTTGGAGAGTTCCTTGGTCTTCATGGCAGTGTTTGGTTAGTGGTGCCTCTTGCTTAGGTGTTGCAGCCTCTGGGGCGTGTATATGTAATGACAGATCATGTGACACTTAGATTGCACACAGGTGGACAACATTTCACTAATTATGTGACTTCTGAAGGTAATTTTGTTGCACCAGAGCTTTTTATGGGCTTCATAACAAACGGGTGAATACACACGCACATACCAATTTTCTGTTTTCTATTTCTAAAACATAATTTTATTCATATATTTTTCTCATTTCACTTCACCATCTTAGACTATTGTGTTCTGATCCATTACATAAAATTCAGATTATCAGAACAAACTTGAAAAAAAAGATTGGTTGCCAACGGTCAAGGTTAGTGTAGAAGAAATTATGGCGAGAGGCACATTCTAAGATGGAAGAGCTGAGAAAGCAGAGGGCATATAACGGTAAAGCTGGTTGTTTTTAGAAAACATCCAGCTGTATGAGATATAAATATGGGAAGGAGGGATAAACAAAAATCCCTAGTGCAGAAAATGATTACATTTAATATGAATCTGCAATAATTAATTATAGAAGCACAAGTGACCCAACAAAAAGTAATCATGGATGGTGAGGATCCATCACCTCTACTACACTTCTCCTCTCCATATGTATTTGAGTTTCACTTATACTAGCTGGTTGGCCATTGATGCTCTGGGCCCACTAATTCCATCTAATTAAGATAAAATGGGCTTTTGTTCAGCAGAAGGTCGGCATCTTAGTGGTGGAAAGTTTGCTTCTCATATCATGTGGGAGGAAGGCCGGGGGCCGGGGGCCGGGGGCCGGGGGCCGGGGGCCTGGGCACTTTTTCCTAAATAATTGAATTGTAAGTGGATGGAATTGTGGAATTAATGAGATTTCACTGATATAGACACTTAAGTTATGATCATTCACTTGGTGCAGGGCTTGGTGGGATACTGAAGCTCGAGACTGCAAGGAAAGACTAGAGGATAACGGGGAAGAAGAGACCACGACACAGTAAGAACTCTCTACCAAAGGAGGTTGTGAGAGCAGACTCAATAGATACATTTTAAAAGGGGTTGGATGTATTTTTGAATGAAAAGAGCACTCAGGTTATCCTGGATAACTATCGAAGGAGGAGTATTGATCCAGGGAGGAATCCGATCGCCAGTATCTGGGCTCAAGGAGAATTTTTACTTTCCTTAAAGAGACAATTCTTAATATTTCAATGTTTTTTCCATTTGCTTCCTTTGGATCGATTAACAATTAATCCACAAATTACAAGGGTCAGAAGAGATCTTGAAAGGTTGAAATTGATGACCTACGAGTGTTTTTTTCAACCTCAATTAGTACGTAACTATATAACTATGTAAGAAATAAGAAGGCTGGGCCCTATATAGATCATATAGTGGAACATGGGTAGTATATGGGAACCAACCATGCCTAACCTTAATAACCAGAATGAGGGTGAAACAGCAAGATTTAGACTTAAAATTAGATATTTCAGTATTAAAAATATAAAGATTATTTATCAAATGATGTAAGGTGAGGATAAGAGGTTTTTTTTGGGTCAATGAAATACAAACATCAGTTTTTAACCCCACTTACGCTCCTTTACCCCAAAGATCCAATTTCTGCCATGAAATGATTATACAAATGGAGGAATATTTCAGGGCACGGTTAGTTGCGTCACAAACGTTAGGAAACCGCAGTATAAGATCATTTGTATTTATTGTCTAAACTACAATGAATGGGTCTTATGTTTACTGTCTTTGTCTTAAGGAAATAGTTCCCCTTTAATTACTGTAAATATATCTTCTTTAAGAGGAAGTTTGGAGTAGAAAATTGCACATAGTTTATTATGTATATTTATCTCTGTCATTATGTGCTGATAACAGGATAACCATGAAATAACCCAACATAAACCAATGGAAATCATAATGGGAACCTACTATATTTTAATAAGAATGGACATTTTTGTTTTGCTGCATAGTATTAAAAATGTGCTCCCACAATCCAACTGAGCATGCTCTTATGAATTATCAACCTCACATTAGATAAAGTCATTAGGAGATATGGAGATATGGAGGATTTTTTTAATCTAAATTATGCCTAACCTTCTTAGGGCCTCATTCAATTAAAATGAATGGAAGTAGCTTGCTGCCGGTCCTTGCGGCCACGTATCTCCTACGAACGTTAATTGAATGAGGCCCTTAGTGTTCATTGAGCTAATTTTAATTTGCTGAATTTTAAAGCTCAAAGCATGGGAGGACATTCAAATTAATTGCAGAACAGCCTCAAAGCCACAAATGTGCAATTAAAAAATAATATTTTTAAATGTTATTTCTGAGTAATATCAAGGGGTTAATACATATCATGGACTAGAACAGATGCTCTAGTGCATTTTTTTAGAGTGCTTGATTGTGCAGATTGCTTATTACCTAACACTTTCACTTAAATAGCACCAATAGAAATTATATTTATTTATATTTCTACTTTTTGTTCTTGCTAATAATTGAGAAGTTTAAATAAACACAAAAGTCCCTTATATGTGCTCTGTACCATTTGATAGAGGGTGAAAAAGAACGTGGAAAAAGTGTTTCCATTTTTAAAATTGATGCTTAATTCATGGAGTTATGATGAGTTGAAGTCAGACTATTTCACTGTGTTGCCTCTGCCTGACTGAGTAAGGAGCTCTGTACCTCGCAGAACAATGAATATTTATTAGAATCAAGTGTAGGTTTGAATGAAGCAGTGGCTGAGTCATTGACTACATGATTATATTACAGCACTTAGTCTAATAGGTGACTCTGTGGCACACAGTTAGTGTGTCTGGCTTTGGTGGAGATGTTACTAGGTTCAATTCCCACCAGGAACACTTTTTCTTTACTGTTTAAAAAAATCTGAAATGTTCTTTGGTTTATATAATAAAGTTGTTAACTGTCTTGTTTTTGTTTATTTAAAAAAAAAAAATATGTGTACTACTTTTTTTTAAAATGCACACACACACATATGTTCTTTTTAAATAACTAGATCACATTATTTTTCAATATACAGTAATACCCCGTTTTTCACAACTCCACTGAGCGCTCTCTTTAGTTCCAGCCCCTGGAAAATGCTAAATCTCCTGATATTACTTAAAATTGCGTCATGGTCATTTAAATTCCTGCTTAGTTCACTTTTTTAAAATGCCCCATTTAGTGCGGTTTTCGTATCGCGCTCCTGCATGCAGGGTCGCATATACCTCGCTAAACGGTATTCCTGTATACATAGTTCAAATAAAATTATTTTACTTTAACAATTATTTGTTTTTTAGTTATTGGCCAAATCGTATTTGAATGAGGCCCCAAATTTATAAATACACATGGCCAAACACACATAAACATGACCACATAAATAGCATGACAACCAGACACATACATGACACCAACATACATGAAGTCAAGCTCTACTGGGTTATTCCAGAACCCTAGACAGACGATATTAATGTCACGCGTTCTGTACCTGCGCCTGGAGCTCCAGAATGAGTATACAGAGGAGGGAACTGAGCTTCAGGAAATGCCTCATCTTGAGAGATTATTTATGCAACTGAAAGAAAAAATATATAATTTAGAATGTAATGGGCCCGGAACATGTTACACGTCATATACAGCAGTGTAACACGGCAAGGCACTATCACACTGAAAAGATATAATAACATTGTTCAATGTAGCAAAAAACTAATGGGTGTGTTTCAGCCCAGACCCCCAAGGCCCAGGCCTAGGGCGGCACATTGTCAGTTGGCTGCAATGCCATAGAATATGCCCAGGAATACCTATAGGCAGATGATATGTTGTCTTTAAGTGTACCTGACTTTCTTATGATTGGGATATAGCAAGAGGAAATGAGGAGGAATAGTTACCGGTACATTTTTGGGGCACAAAGTTGAACGGGTCTATAAACACCCCCTGAAAATACAGTATCATTATAAATTACAATAAAGATCAATAATTTGACCCATTCAAAAATCATTCATGACATCACACATGACAAGATTAATGTTAGCATTAATGACATCAGCTGGGTTACCATTGATATGACCATGTATGATATCACACGGCATTACTGATGAAATCTTACAAGAGCTCCCGGGGCAGTGATTATGAACCAGATTATGTATGTGCCCTATGTATGTGCCCTATGTATGTGCCCTATGTATGTGTCCTATGTATGTGTCCTATGTATGTGCCCTATGTATGTGCCCTAAGTATGTGCCCTATGTATGTGCCCTATGTATGTGCCCTATGTATGTGCCCTATGTATGTGTCCTGTGTATGTGCCCTGTGTATGTGCCCTATGTATGTGCCCTACGTATGTGTCCTATGTATGTGTCCTGTGTATGTGTCCTATGTATGTGCCCTATGTATGTGTAATATGTATGTGCCCTATGTATATGCCCTATGTATGTGTCCTATGTATGTATCCTATGTATGTGTCCTATGTATGTATCCTATGTATGTGTCCTGTACTTGTGTATCAATAACTCATCTATACGTACACTGAACTGTGGTTGGTCTGTCCCATACTAACAACTAACCCTAACACCCCTCACCCTGACACCCCTCACCCTAACACCCCTCACCCTAACACCCCTGACCCTAACAACCCTGACCTTAACACTCCTCACCCTATCACCCCTCACCCTAACACCTAGCCCTAATACCTCTCATCCTAACACCCCTCACCCTAACACACTCACCCTAAAACCCCTCACCCTAACACCTCTCTCCCTAACTCCTAACCCTAACACCCTTACACCCTTCACCCTAACACCTAATTCTAAAAGCCCCCACCCTAACACCTCTCACCCTAACAGCTAACCCTAACACCCCTAAATCTAACAACCCACACCCTAAAACCTCTCTATCTGACATCTAACCCTAAAACCCCTCATCCTAATGCCGCCTGCCCTAATGCCCCTCACCCTAATGCCCCTCACCCTAACACCGCTGACCCTAACACTCCTCACCCTAACACCCCTCACCCTAACACCTAGCCCTAACACCTCTCACCCTAACACCCCTCACCCTAACACCTCACCCTATCACCCTCACCCTAACGCCCCTCACCATAACACCCCTAGCCCTAACACCCCTTACCCGAACACCCCTCACCCTAACACCTCTCTCCCTAACTCCTAACCCTTACACCCTTCACCCTAACACCTAATTCTAAAAGCTCCCACCTAACACCTCTCACCCTAACAGCTAACCCTAACACCCCTCACCCTAACACCTAAACCCTAACACCCCTCACCCTAACACCTAAACCCTAACACCCCTCACTCTAACACTCCTCACCCTAACACCCCTCACCCTAACACCTCTCATCCTAACACCTAACCCTAACACCCCTCACCCTAACACTCCTCACCCTAACACACCTCACCCTAACACATCTCACCCTAGCACCCCTCACCCTAACACCTCTCATCCTAACACCTAACCCTAACACCCCTCACCCTAACACTCCTCACCCTAACACCCCTCACCCTAACACCTAAACCCTAAGAAATTCCTCAGCCGAGCCACCTAGTGGTCAATAGTGACCGCAGCGCACGACCAGGCAACAGGTAGGGTCCCCAATATATATACAGCAACACACAATGACTAATGAAATATCTTAGTCACTAAACTGTTGCCATCCACCAGTTTTGCGAGAGGTTACCTCATTTCTCTAGTTCCCTTTTCTATAACTAGAGCTTCCTCACTTTCCCCCGTGGACCTTACACTTTCTTGCTTCAGTGCACAAGATCTGAGCCAACGTCTACAATAAGGACCATCTGGCTCCATTCCACTCTCACCATCTGTGCCATTATGCATATATTTTGTTAGAGATTTTCACTCCTTGCAATAATATATGTTGGATATGTCACTCATGTCTAATCCAAACAATTAGCATTTTATGTCCTCATATTCCTATACCATATCATTGTGTTACTTCCAAGGCGGTTCCCAAAACTAATCTATCACATATATAGTTCTCAGCAATACAGGCTGTTGCTAACGCTTGCGTAGCGAGGGCCACAGTTGCTGGCAAGACGCCCCGAAGGCGCTCCTTGCACTGGTGGAGATGAGGTCATAGGCGCTCTTCCCTACGGTCCCCTACGACTTTTGGACCGCAAATGCAGAACCTTGCAAAGTGTGGGGCCGCATTTGTGGAGGTGGAGGCTCTACAACCGCTTGCAAACGCCCACACACGCGGGACTTTGAAAAAAAACAGCAAACACGCAATGACAAACTACGGACTTACACAAAAAAATACGAGCCGTAGGACTTAGAAAAAATTCATTATGGACTCGCAAAAATATGACCTTAACGGACAATCCGCGCACGGCGGAAAACATTAAAAAGACACAAAATAAACACAAAAATAAAAACCTTACCCACACCAAGTGGGGACACCCAGGACGTCTGGAAGTCAGGTTACACCACCATTTCAGTATAATTTAAAACGTTTACACACTTGAAAATACCTTAAGTGAGAGAAAAAATGGCTGCAGAAAAAAAACTAAACAAGGCTAAGGACGCAAAATTACAAAACGTACTCACACATTATGCGGGACGTACCACACACAAAATCAAAACCATTTCACATGCAACAAATAACTACTTTCCGCAAATTGACGTCTGGAACGCAAATAGCGCATGCGTATTGCGTCCTAACGGTTTCTACTTAAACTGCAAGTCTATAAATACTGCACACTTTCCAGAAATGTCTCCATTTCTCCTCAGGTGATGAGGAGTGTGACCGGACATGTCTCTGGTGGCGCTACTTCATTATCACTTTAGAAGTTTACAATCTGCAAATTACACCAAATCGGTAAGCTACAATACATGAATTAATTAATAAATCCATAATAAAAAAACAAAAAAACATTTTGATTTAAAATATTGCCAACAACATCCGTATTCATGTATAGTAAGATCTCAAACAAAGTTATATGTGTACGTGCCCTAAAATAATCTCAATTTAAAAAAAAAAGACAAATTTAAAAAATAACATAGCTTTTATTCAAATCTATTTTAAAACATAATTTATGCTTTTACCAAAAAAATATAGACACATATATAAATTTATGCTGCATTTCAATATTTCACCTTTTTTTTTCACATTTCCAACACTCGGCCTCTGCAGCGTCACTGAATAATTTGCAGCGCTGCGCGGTTTCACACGGACTGTCAAATCTGCAGAATTTTACACACGACAAAAAAAAGAACAACAGGATATATACAAAAATACATTTGCTCACAAAAATAATATGCTCTTACTAAAAAAATATATATATATAAAATACAACAATAAAAACATTTCTCTGTCTCTTTTTCAACAGACACTGCCTGAAGACTGTCGCAGGAAGATTGGCCCCTCTGTCATTTATACACAACTAATAATTCAACAAAGGTATAGTATAACAAGTAAAAAAAAAAAAATCCTGTTTGGTGTACGCCAATGTCAAAATGAAAAACAAAAAAAACACAGAAGCCCCGAATGCCAATAATGGTGCACACAAAACAGGATACTAAAACAAATGTTGAAAACACATATAAAATGCAAGAATGAATCCTGTTTTGTCTGTACCAACCTCTAAGCCTAACCCATAATCCTAACCTATAAGCCTAAACCCAGAACCTAAACCTCTAATGACAAAAGTGGTATACACAAAACAGGATAGTACAACAAACATTGCTACAAGATACAAAATGCAATTACAAATTATGTTTAATGGGCCCTAACCTATAAGGCCAACACCAGAACCTAAACCTATCATGTCAACAGTGGTGTACACAAAACAGGATAGTACAAAAAAGATTCAAAACACATACAAAATGGAAGAATGAATCCTGTTTTCTCTTCACCAACCTCTAAGCCTAACCCATAACCTAAACTTATAATGACAACAGTGATGTACACAAAACAGGATAGTACAACAATTATTGTTAACACATACAACTATAAGAATAAATTGTGTTTTGTGTGCCCTAACCTATAAGCCTAAACCTCTAATGCCAACAGTGCTGCACATAAAACAGGATACTACAACAAATATTCTTAAAACATAACACATGCAACCATCTATCCTCTTAAATATGCACCACTCTCTAAGCCTAACACCATAACCTAAAACTCTCTGAATACATACAAAATCAAACTATATATTCTGTTTTACATGCTCTTAGTCCAAAAAAATTACTTACATTTTAATGCAACATTTGCATCTCTCTCTTTCAGTTTCAACAGATACTGCCTGAACACTCTCTGCATCACTACAGCAATTTCCACACAACAGATTTCAAGACAAGAGGTACAGTATTACACGTTAAACTACAAATAAAATACTGCTATTTACACATATCAAATAGAAGGACCTATCCTGTTTTATGTCTGACTTTGTGGAAACGTAGTGAAACCTAACTAACAATATAAGTGTAACCCCAAAACCAGAAAACTCTAATAACAACATTGGCGCATGCAAAATAGGATAGCAACAACAACAACAAGAACAAAAAACCCTAATGCCAACAGTGTTGCACACAAAATAAAAACAAGATATATACGCTTTTTCCTGCATAAACATTTAAGCCCAACTCCATACCCTAAACACGTAATGACAACAGTAGTGCACAAAAAATCCTATAAAACATATAGGGCCTCATTCAATTGCAATTTGGCCAATTGAATAGGGCTCTATATAAGCACACAGCATATGTTTTTTCCAGAAGTTTTTAGTTAGTGACCTTTTATCCAAAAGCAAGGTCTTCACTAACTAAAAACTTCTGTAAAAAAATATGCTCTGTGCTTATATAGAGCCGTATTCAATGGGCCAAATCGCAATTGAATGAGGCCCATAGAAAATAGAAGGAACTATCATCTTTCATGTGCCACTTTCACAAAATACACTGCAACCTAACTAAGGCCCTCATTCAATTGCAATTCACCCAATTGAATAAAGATTTATATAAGCACATATCATATTTATTTTACAGAACTTTGTCTTTACTGAACTTCTATCCAAAAGTAAGGTCTTCGCTAGCTAAAAACTTCAGTAAAAAATATATACTCATTGCTTATATAGATCCTTATTCAATTGCCCAAATTGCAATTGAATGAGGCCCTACATTGCTAACTCCAAACTCATAAAGCTAACCTCATAATGGAAACCGTGCTGCACACAAAACAGGATAGTGGACAAAAAAAATAGCCAGTTCAAAAAAATAAATAAAATGAGAAAAAATACTAATATTATATTTTTATTTACAGATTAATATGGCAGATACTGTCAAGAAACAGGAAAAGTAAGGACGGCAAACTAGAGAACGTCAAAAAACATGGGCAGAGCATCAGACGCCAGAGCAGAAGGAAATTCGATGACAAAAAGAACGCAAAAGACTTGCAAGCAAAAGACTATCAGCTGACAAACTAAAATCTACCCCTAAGAAGGCAACTAAAAAACAAAAGCATTTAGAAAGTGTTGCTGAACAATCAGATAAGAATTGACAATCAGATAAGAAATTATGATTTAGAGAGTCATTTTGATATACCTTCTCAATTGTCCTTTACTTCAATCTTTAGCAAAAGAGGTTCATAATTGTGGTAACATGAATATTGTCTGTCAGTTTTGTGGGGCTTATCATTTCCAACAGGAAAGACCCAGAGATGGCGAGTTCGTTAGCTTCTGTCAAAAAGGCAAGGTAAGACTTCCAGAAAGACAACAATTCCCAACATATGTACAAAACATTATGACTGAACCTACTTTCCCTAACTACAACAATTTCAAATTAAACATAAGATCCTACAATAGTGCCATATCCTTTGCATCTATGGGTGCAACATTAGCTGCTAATGTACCAGGACATGGCCCTTACAGCTTTAAAGTACAAGGACAAATTTACCATCGTACTTCTCATTTACATCCAGAGGAAGGAGAGCAAATTTGCTTAACTATATGTCCTAGATACAATGGAAGCTGTTGAACAACATATGCAGCTTCCAGACAAAAAAAAAATGCTTACCCAGTGTTTTTATAGAGCTTGATAAAAGTATAGCTCAAAACCCATATTCTCAAGCGTATAAAAATTGGCAAACTTAGAAATGGAACAACAAATTCATACAGAAATACATCAATTGCCAATCCCAAATGTCAATATGGTGCTTAAAGAGAGATCTCATACTGATAAACACCGGTATAACTTGCCAACATCAAATGAAGTGTTGCAATGGTCTTTCAAAATAACGAAGGAGAACCACCATTTCAGAGAGATATTAGAATATATCCCAGAAATGATGAGCAACCTTTCATTAATATACGTATCTTAAGTACCAATTTGGATCCAATGACATACCCCATATTTTTTCCACATGGGGAAGCAGGTTGGCAACCCAATTTAACATTTGAGAGTTACACAAATTCAAAAGTACATGTGAGAAATAATATTTCCATGCTTGAATTTAAAGTGGGTCAAATTGCCATTCGAGATTGACTCAATCCCATTTTATGTGATGAAAACTGACACAACAATGGATCATTGATTCATATTTGCAAGTTGAGGCCAATAATTTAAACTTCATCAAATATCAAAAAGATAATCTATGTGTAGAACAGTATTGTGGTTTTATGGATTATGTTGCTGAGGCAGCTACAACCAGATAGCTGCCAGCCGGCAAAGCCATCATATTACCTTCTTCTTTCTAACGATCTGAGCCTGAGTCTGAGCCTGAGACTAAGCCTGACACTGAGTCTGAGCCTCAGACTGAGCCTCAGACTGAGCCTGAGCCTGAATCTGAGCCTGAATCTGAGCCTGAGGCTGAGCCTGAGGCTGAGTCTGAGACTGAGTCTAAAACTGAGTCTGAGCCAGAGACTGAGCCTGAGTCTTAGCCTGAGACCGAGTCTAAAACTGAGTCTGAAACTTAGCCTGTGTCTGAGCCTGAGACTGATGCTGAGCCTGAGACCGAGCCTGAGTCTGAGCCTGAGACCGAGTCTAAAACTGAGTCTGAGCCAGAGACTGAGCCTAAGACTGAGATTGAGTCTTAGCCTGAGCCTGAGTCTGAAACTTAGTCTGAGACTGATGCTGAGCCTGAGACCGATTCTGAGTCTGAGCCTAAGACTGAGCATCAGTCTGAGCCTGAGTCTGAGACTGAGCCTGAATCTGAGCCTGAGACCGAGCCTGAGATTTAGTCTGAGACTGAACCTGAGCCTAAGACTGAGTCTGAGCCTAAGACTGAGCCTGAGTCTGAGCCTAAGACTGAGCCTGGGTCTGAGCCTAAGACTGAGCCTGAGACTGAGCCTGAGTCTGAGATTAAGCCTAAAACTGAGCCTGAGACTAAGACTGAGCCTCAGTCTTAGCCTGAGTCTGAGCCTGAAATTGAGACCGAGCCTGAGATTGAGACTGAGCCTTAGACTGAGCCTTAGACTGAGCCTGAGTCTGAGCCTGCATCTAAGACTGAATCTGAGCCTAAGACTGAGCCTGAGACTGAGCCTAAGACTGACCCGGAGCCTGAGTCTGAGATTGAGTCTGAGCCTGAGACTGAACCTGAGATTGAGACTCAGACTGAGCCTGAGATTGAGCCTAAGACTGAGTCTGAGATTGAGACTGAGATTGACCCTGGGACCGAGTCTGAGTCTGAGTCTAAGACTGAGACTGAGGCTGAGCCTAAGACTTAGACTGAGCCTGAGACTGAGCCGGAGTCTAAGATTGAGCCTGAGCCTGAGCCTCAGACTGAGCCTCAGACTGAGCCTCAGACTGAGCCTCAGACTGAGCCTGAGCCTCAGACTGAGCCTGAGCCTCAGACTGAGCCTGAGACTGATGCTGAGTCTGAGACTGACACTGATGCTGAGACTGAGATTGAGTCTGAGCCTGATACTGAGCCTGATACTGAGCCTTAGACTGAGCCTTAGACTGATACTGAGCCTTAGACTGAGCCTTAGACTGAGCCTTAGACTGAGCCTGAGCCTCAGACTGATGCTGAGTCTGAGGCTGACACTGATGCTGAGACTGAGCCTGAAACCGAGCCTGAGCCTGAGCCTGAATCTGAAACTTATCCTGAGCCTGAGATTGATGCTGAGCCTGAGATTGAGCCTAAGATTTAGACTAAACCTGAGACTAAGGCTGAGACTGAGTCTGAGATTGAGCCTCAGACTAAGACTGAGCCTCAGACTGAGTCTGAGCTGAGTCTGAGCCTCAGACTGAGCCTCAGACTGAGCCTGAGGCCTGAGGCCGAGTCGTATCAAGTTTATAGTTGAGAAGTTTAATTCGGCTGCAGCTCATTCAATCATTGCACCTGAACTCAATAAGGAAACCGACACCCAGAATGAGAAGGTTTTGTTTGTTTGTTGTGGACCTGGAGTTGCTGAAAGGAAGACTAAGGACCCTATTCATATCTTGAAATTTGCAACAGTTACAGAGCGATTTATCCAAGCCAGCAAATACCTGGCTGAAAGCCTAAACCATCAACCATGCAATCGTAAGTAGCATTTCAGAGCGTGATCATTATCAATTAAGCAAGGCCGTAACTACCAATTTAGACACAGCCAATAGTAAATGAGCCCGCCATCATACCCGCCATTTGCGGGTACCTAAAAGGCGCCAATTGAATAGCAAATTAGTTTTACGGGCTACATTACAGGCTCCAGTAACTGACAATCGCTTAATTTAAAAGGGGCCTAAATGATTCAATTTACTGGAAGTAGGAACTGTGGAGAGAGAAGACTTGCTGTAAAGATATCTACACCTGCATTTGAGGAAAGCTGAGACAAACAACCTGGAGACTGTTTTTGGAGGAATGGTACCTTTTCAAAAGAAACTATAATTTTTCCCCAGGGAGTAATCTGTTTTGTGTAAAGAAAATAATAACAAAAATTCTGTTTAGGATCACTGGAGTGGAGCATTTGGAGAGAAATATGGGCCAGTGCCCCACCCATATATATGAGAGGCGAGAAGAAACTCCAGGGCTAGTGGTACATATACATCTTAAGATAGGGGCATCTCAGAGTGCTTGTTAATGGTGGGGGAGGGGATCTAACTGTGGAAAAGGGGGTGATATTGTTGTGATTAAGGGCAAGAAGGTAGTTATACTAATTAGCTCATCCATTCAGCTAATGCATGTTCATATTAATGCAGTACAAATTATAATAAATATCTCAGAAATGTGTCACTTTACAAAACAATATACAGTACATTTGTCATGATCTCTAAGAATAACTTCAGTTTGGGGTGATAGTCGCATTAACTGACCAAAAAATTACCCCCTTAAGTCCCCAGAGGCCCTGTAATTAACCATTTATTAGAAGCATTACTCTGTGTATCACACACTGCTCTCTATGTTTTATTATTTTTGCATTATTATACTTTGCCTTATTGACATATTTTATTATTTTTTTTAACCATACAATGGTATTAATTATATTCCATAAATGTTGGTATTTTTACACCAAATAGGAAGCATTTGCCCATTTTTATATAAAAAAACCCAGACCCACCACGTACACCAAGGATATATGGATCAAATACTTCACCCTTAAAGGGATATGGCAGGATCCTGGTATTACTAGGTATAAATTATACCTGAGTATCTAGTTACTGACATGTACTTTATTTTTTTAATAAGTGCTTAAAAGCTCTGTTTGTACTGTCTAAAATCATACAAATTGTCCCTGTATGAGTCTGCCCTCTGCAGTGTATTCAGACACAGACTCTGTAGGTATTGTACTGTGTCTCATACTAACCAATAAGTGACAATCTCTTAGCAACATTCTGCAAAATGCATCTGGGACATGGTCCCTGATTGGCTAAGACACTACTTTGCACATCTCGCACTACAGAGTCTGTGTCTGCATATGCTACAGTGGACAGACCCATACAGGAACTATTTGTATTATTTTAGGCAGTAAAGACTGAGCTTATATGCACTTCTTAATAAAATAGGCTGTAAAATTATCCAAAAATATTTAAAAAATATTATAAATGTTTATGGCAAAGATTCAAGAAGAATCAATGAGAATTAGGGTGGGAAAAATATGCAAAATAATTTTATAAATAAAAATTAAAGTAAGTTAAATGTCTCATAGAATCACCTAGAAGATATCACTGGATAAAACAGAATGAAGACTGGCAGCTTGTCTTAAGATGGCTCAGTGGGCTTTGTCACCTAAGGTATGATCTGCCTGGTGATTGTATAATCACAACCTACATATAAAACAATGTGCCACTTACCTCCAAAGAGTGAATGGAGATCTGACAGAGCCACCACAAGTCCCCGAGATCCAACTTATGATTCATTTACTTTCACTTCTGAAATTTCTGTCACACAGCCTGATACTCCCATCTCGGACAGCGGAGGAGGAGGAGGGTTATTTGCTCTGTCAGCACTATATTTAGCTGGAAACCAACAAAAACACTAATTTTGCTAAATTTTGGATATTTGTTTATCCAGGTTTGATATGTGACAATGCAGTGACAATTGTAATGTACCAAACTTGTAGATTGGAAAAACTTCCAATCAGTGACTAAGCGTCAGTGGATGGCTGACCACCTAACCAATATCTGATACTGAGTGCAAGTGGATGGCTGACCACCTAACCAATATCTGACACCAAGTGTCAATGGATGGCTGACCACCTAACCAATATCTGACACTAAGTGTAAGTGGATGGCTGACCACCTAACCAATATATGATACTGAGTGCAAGTGGATGGCTGACCACCTAACCAATATATGACACTGAGTGCCAATGGATGGCTGACCACCTAACCAATATCTGATACTGAGTGCAAGTGGATGGCTGACCACCTAACCAATATCTGACACCAAGTGTCAATGGATGGCTGACCACCTAACCAATATCTGACACCAAGTGTCAATGGATGGCTGACCACCTAACCAATATCTGACACTAAGTGTAAGTGGATGGCTGACCACCTAACCAATATATGATACTGAGTGCAAGTGGATGGCTGACCACTTAACCAATATCTGACACTGAGTGCCAATGGATGGCTGACCACTAACCAATATCTGACACCGAGTGTCAATGGATAGCTGACCACTTAACCAATATCTGACACTGAGTGCCAGTGGATGGCTGACCACTTAACCAATATCTGACATCAAGTGTCAATGGATGGCTGACCACTTAACCAATATCTGACACTGAGTGCCAGTGGATGGCTGACCACCTAACCAATATCTGATACTGAGTGCAAGTGGATGGCTGACCACTAACCAATATCTGACACAGAGTGTCAATGGATGGCTGACCACTTAACCAATATCTGACACTGAGTGCCAGTGGATGGCTGACCACCTAACCAATATCTGATACTAAGTGCAAGTGGATGGCTGACCACTAACCAATATCTGACACCGAGTGTCAATGGATGGCTGACCACTTAACCAATATCTGATACTGAGTGCAAGTGGATGGCTGACCACCTAACCAATATATGATACTGAGTGCAAGTGGATGGCTGACCACCTAACCAATATATGATACTGAGTGCAAGTGGATGGCTGACCACTTAACCAATATCTGACACAGAGTGCCAATGGATGGCTGACCACTAACCAATATCTGACACCGAGTGTCAATGGATAGCTGACCACTTAACCAATATCTGACACTGAGTGCCAGTGGATGGCTGACCACTTAACCAATATCTGAAATCAAGTGTCAATGGATGGCTGACCACTTAACCAATATCTGACACTGAGTGCCAGTGGATGGCTGACCACCTAACCAATATCTGATACTGAGTGCAAGTGGATGGCTGACCACTAACCAATATCTGACACAGAGTGTCAATGGATGGCTGACCACTTAACCAATATCTGACACTGAGTGCCAGTGGATGGCTGACCACCTAACCAATATCTGATACTGAGTGCAAGTGGATGGCTGACCACTTAACCAATATCTGACACTGAGTGCCAGTGGATGGCTGACCACCTAACCAATATCTGATACTGAGTGCAAGTGAATGGCTGACCACTAACCAATATCTGACACCGAGTGTCAATGGATGGCTGACCACTTAACCAATATCTGACACTGAGTGCCAGTGGATGGCTGACAACTTAACCAATATCTGACACCGAGTGTCAATGGATGGCTTACCACTTAACCAATATCTGACACTGAGTGCCAGTGGATGGCTGACCACCTAACCAATATCTGATACTGAGTGCAAGTGGATGGCTGACCACTAACCAATATCTGACACTGAGTGTCAATGGATGGCTGACCACTTAACCAATATCTGACACTGAGTGCCAGTGGATGGCTGACCACCTAACCAATATCTGATACTGAGTGCAAGTGGATGGCTGACCACTAACCAATATCTGACACCGAGTGTCAATGGATGGCTGACCACTTAACCAATATCTGACACTGAGTGCCAGTGGATGGCTGACCACCTAACCAATATCTGATACTGAGTGCAAGTGGATGGCTGACCACTAACCAATATCTGACACCGAGTGTCAATGGATGGCTGACCACCTAACCAATATCTGACACCGAGTGTCAATGGATGGCTGACCACTTAACCAATATCTGACACTGAGTGCCACTGGATGGCTGACCACCTAACCAATATCTGATACTGAGTGCAAGTGGATGGCTGACCACTAACCAATATCTGACACCGAGTATCAAAGGATGGCTGACCACCTAACCAATATCTGACACTGAGTGCCAGTAAATGGCTGACCACCTAACCAATATCTGACACTGAGTGCCAGTGGATGGCTGACCACCTAACCAATATCTGACACTGAGTGCAAGTGGATGGCTGACCACCTAATCAATATCTGACACTGAGTACCCATAAATGGCTGACCACCTAACCAATATCTGATACTGAGTGCAAGTGGATGGCTGACCACTAACCAATATCTGACACCGAGTGTCAAAGGATGGCTGACCACCTAACCAATATCTGACACTGAGTGCCAGTAAATGGCTGACCACCTAACCAGTATCTGACACTGAGTGCCAGTGGATGGCTGACCACCTAACCAATATCTGACACTGAGTGTAAGTGGATGGCTGACCACCTAATCAATATCTGACACTGAGTGCCCATAAATGGCTGACCACCTAACCAATAACTAATACTGAGTCTGAATCTGAGTCTGAGTCTGAGCCTAAGCCTGTGACTGAGCCTGTGACTGATGCTGAGCCTGAGACCAAGCCTGAGTCTGAGACTGAGTATGAGTCTGAGACTGAGCCTGAGACTGAGCCTGTGACAGTTGCTTTTCAGACGTCTTTTTTTCCATCTTCTAGTGTCTCAAGCAGCCAGACAACTGGGTTTCCCATAAATTTCTGTGAACAGAGCTCCCACTGTTGCTAAGGATTCTGGATAGTGACATGTAAATGAGGCTCAAAATATATAACTTTTTAACCTGTAGCCGGCTCATCATAGTAACCCATATAGGGGCATCTGCCTTCAGATATTGCCTTGGATTGGGGCAGAGCACCAGACCCCAAACCCAGACTGCTGTTTCGTCTTATACTGGATATATATATATATATATAATATATATATTATGGGTCAAAGCTTTCAAATAAAAGACATACAAGACATACTGTTCCTTAGCGCTTCTAGAAGCCAAATCTGGTAATGCATGATTATGATTAATCATGCTATTGTTTATGTTCCCTATCCATTTAATCTGGGGCTTTGTCCCCCCATCCCCCCAGTTTGTATGCCCATGGGTCTGGCCCTGTTGCCCAATCCGAGGCTATAACTGAAGCTGCCTGAGAGCAGGGCACATACGTGTAAATCTTTTCCATGTTGTAGTACATGTTTAGGTTAATTTTGCATGTGATTATCCACATGTAATGGGATCTCTGTGCATGCCGAACTCTCATGTAAATGATTCTGTTTTCTCTTCCTCATTATTTTATATTTGGCTGTTTACAGGAAATTTGAATGAATATTAAATTAAAAGTCTCCATTGTATTTGGATTATTATGATCATTTACTGTTACAGTCTAGTTTTGTTCAGACCATCCTACAATAAATTAAGTAATTACTTAAAATAATTAGTGAAATACGTATATTGTTGGGTTTCCTGCTGTGGATCCCATGGTCACAATGAGCACTACTTCTTGTTACACACAATTAATAACATTGTAATATTTGTCATTTACTTAAAGTCATTAGTGATGTCGCAAACATAACATTTTCCGCGAACGCGAACCGCCGCAAATGTTCGCGAACCGGCGAACCCGGCGAACCGCCATAGACTTCAATGGGCAGGCAGATTTTAAAACCCACAGGGACTCTTTCTGGCCACAATAGTGATGGAAAAGTTGTTTTAAGGGGACTAACACCTGGACTGTGGCATGCAGCAGGGGGATCCATGTCAAAACTCCCACGGAAAATTACATAGTTGATGCAGAGTCTGGTTTTAATCCATAAAGGGCATAAATAACATAACATCCCCCTCCATCATCATCCTCCCCTGTATCTCTTTACCCCCTCCCTCATCATCCTCCCCTGTGTCTCTTTCCCCCCTCCCTCATCATCCTCCCCTGTGTCTCTTTACCCCCTCCCTCATCATCCTCCCCTGTATCTCTTTACCCCCTCCATCATCATCCTCCCCTGTGTCTCTTTACCCCCTCGCTCATCATCCTCTCCTGTATCTCTTTACCCCCTCCATCATCCTCCCCTGTATCTCTTTACCCCCTCCCTCATCATCCTCCCCTGTGTCTCTTTCCCCCCTCCCTCATCATCCTCCCCTGTGTCTCTTTACCCCCTCCCTCATCATCCTCCCCTGTGTCTCTTTACCCCCTCCCTCATCATCGTCCCCTGTATCTCTTTACCCCCTCCATCATCATCCTCCCCTGTATCTCTTTACCCCCTCGCTCATCATCCTCCCCTGTATCTCTTTACCCCCTCCATCATCCTCCCCTGTATCTCTTTACCCCCTCCCTCATCATCCTCCCCTGTGTCTCTTCCCCCCTCCATCATCATCCTCCCCTGTGTCTCTTTCCCCCCTCCCTCATCATCCTCCCCTGTGTCTCTTTCCCCCCTCCCTCATCATCCTTCCCTGTGTCTCTTTTCCCCCTCCCTCATCATCTTCCCCTGTGTCTCTTCCCCCCCCTTCATCATCCTGCCCTGTGTCTCTTTCCCCCCTCCCTCATCATCCTCCCCTGTGTCTCTTTCCCCCCTCCCTCATCATCCTCCCCATGTCTCTTTTCCCCCTCCCTCATCATCTTCCCCTGTGTCTCTTCCCCCCCCTCCCTCATCATCCTGCCCTGTGTCTCTTTCCCCCCTTCCTCATCACCCTCCCCTTTATCTCTTTACACCTCCCTCATCATCCTCCCCTGTATCTCTTTACCCCCTCCATCATCATCCTCCCCTGTGTCTCTTTCCCCCCTCCCTCATCATCCTCCCCTGTGTCTCTTTCCCCCCTCTCTCATCATCCTCCCCGTGTCTCTTTTCCCCCTCCCTCATCATCTTCCCCTGTGTCTCTTCCCCCCCTCCCTCATCATCCTGCCCTGTGTCTCTTTCCCCCCTTCCTCATCACCCTCCCCTGTATCTCTTTACACCTCCCTCATCATCCTCCCCTGTATCTCTTTACCCCCTCCCTCATCATCCTCCCCTGTGTCTCTTCCCCCCTCCATCATCATCCTCCCCTGTGTCTCTTTCCCCCCTCCCTCATCATCCTCCCCTGTGTCTCTTTTCCCCTCCCTCATCATCTTCCCCTGTGTCTCTCCCCCCCTCATCATCCTCCCCTGTGTCTCTTTCCCCCCTTCCTCATCATCTTCCCCTGTGTCTCTTCCCCCCCTCCCTCATCATCCTGCCCTGTGTCTCTTCCCCCCACCCTCATCATCCTCCCCCCTCCCTTGATGATAAGGGGGGGAAGAGACACAGGGATAAGTGTGAGGGGTGTAAGGGTAAGGGTTGTTAGGGATAAGGGTGAGGGGGTTAGGTGTTAGGGTGAGGGGTGTTAGGATAAGTGTGAGGGGTGTTTAGGTGAGGGGTGTTAGGGATAAGTGTAAGGGGTGTTAGGGTGAGGGGTGTTAGGATGAGTGTGAGGGTTGTTAGGGTGACGGGTGTTAGGGATAAGTGTGAGGGGTGTTAGGTCTTAGGGATAAGTGTGAGGGGTGTTAGGGTTAGGGTGAGGGGTGTTAGGGATAAGTGTGAGGGGTGTTAGGGTTAGTGTGAGGGGTGTTAGGGATAAGTGTAAGGGGTGTTAGGGTTAGGGTGAGGGGTGTTAGGGATAAGTGTGAGGGGTGATAGGGATAAGTGTAAGGGGTGTTACGGTTAGGTGTTAAGGTTAGGTGTTAGGGATAAGTGTGAGGGGTGTTAGGTTTAGGGTGAGGGGTGTTAGGGATAAGTGTGAGGGGTGTTAGGATTAGGGTGAGGGGTGTTAGGGATAAGTGTGAGGGGTGTTAGGGTAAGGGGTGTTAGGGATAAGGGTGAGGGGGTTAGGTGTTAGGGTGAGGGGTGTTATGGTAAGAGTGAGGGGTGTTAGGGTTAGGGTGAGGGGTGTTAGGGATAGATGTTAGGGTGAGGGGTGTTATGGATAAGTGTGAGGGGTGTTAGGGTTAGGGTGAGGGGTGTTAGGGATAAGTGTGAGGGGTGTTAGGGTTAGGGTGAGGGGTGTTAGGGATATGTGTGAGGGGTGTTAGGGTTAGGGTGAGGGGTGTTAGGGATAAGTGAGGGGTGTTAGAGTTAGGGTGAGGGGTGTTAGGGATAAGTGTGAGGGGTGTTAGGGTTAGGGTGAGGGGTGTTAGGGATAAGTGTAAGGGGTGTTAGGATGAGGGGTGTTAGGGATAAGTGTGAGGGGTGTTAGGGTTAGGGTGAGGGGTGTTAGGGATAGGTGTAAGGGGTGTTAGGGTTAGGTGTTAGGGTTAGGTGTTAGGGATAAGTGTGAGGGGTGTTAGGATTAGGGTGAGGGTGTTAGGGATAGGTGTTAGGGTGAGGGGTGTTAGGGTTAGGGTGAGGGGTGTTAGGGATAAGTGTGAGAGGTGTTAGGGTTAGGGTGAGGGGTGTTAGGGATAAGTGTGAGGGGTGTATGGGTTAGGGTGAGGGGTGTTAGGGATAAGTGTGAGGGGTGTTAGGGATAAGTGTGAGGGGTGTTAAGGTTAGGGTGAGGGTTGTTAGGGTTAGGGTGAGGGGTGTTAGGGATAAGTGTAAGGGGTGTTAGGGTTAGGTGTTAGGGTTAGGTGTTAGGGATAAGTGTGAGGGGTGTTAGGGCTAGGGTGAGGGGTGTTAGGGATAAGTGTAAGGGGTGTTAGGGTTAGGTGTTAGGGATAAGGGTGAGGGGTGTTAGGGTTAGGGTGAGGGGTGTTAGGGATAAGTGTGAGGGGTGTTAGGGTAAGGGGTGTTAGGGATACGGGTGAGGGGGTTAGGTGTTAGGGTGAGGGGTGTTATGGTAAGAGGGAGGGGTGTTAGGGTTAGGGTGAGGGGTGTTAGGGATAGGTGTTAGGGTGAGGGGTGTTAGGGATAAGTGTGAGGGGTGTTAGGGTTAGGGTGAGGGGTGTTAGGGATAAGTGTGAGGGGTGTTAGGGTTAGGGTGAGGGGTGTTAGGGATAAGTGTGAGGGGTGTTAGGGTTAGGGTGAGGGGTGTTAGGGATAAGTGTAAGGGATGTTAGGGTGAGGGGTGTTAGGGATAAGTGTAAGGGGTGTTAGGGATAAGTGTGAGGAGTGTTAGGGTTAGGGGTGTTAGGGATAAGTGTAAGGGGTGTTAGGGTTAGGTGTTAGGGATAAGTGTGAAGGGTGTCAGGGCTAGGGTGAGGGGTGTTAGGGATAAGTGTAAGGGGTGTTAGGTTGATGGGTGTTATGGATAAGTGTGAGGGGTGTTAGGGTTGGGTGCTAAGGTGAGGGGAGGATGATGATAAGGGGGGGGGAGAAACACAGGGGTGTCCTTGCAGCAGAGATCAAAAGAGTCCTTCAGGACTGTATTGCACACTGTGTACAGTAGCCTAGCTATGGTTTTCCCTATTGATGCAGTATCACCTACACTCAGCCTCCTCTCAGTAAGACTGCAAGTTAGTTGTGATTCCAAAATGGCTGCTGTCCATGAGTTAGAAGGCTCTGGATGGAAGGGAGTGTATGCTGCTGATTGGCTGGATTGTGTCTGCTGACTGTGACATGCAGGGTCAAAGTTTGCTCAATGATAAAGTATAGGGGGCGGGTCGAATATCGCATATGTTCGCAGTTCGCCGCGAACGCGAACATGCTATGTTCGCCGGGAACAGTCCGCCGGCGAACTATTCGGGAGATCTCTAAAAGTCATTAGTTGTACAAACAATAATGGTCCGGAGCTGTGGCTTTATTTAAAAACAATTCACTTATTTAAATACGCTAGAAATCTCTGCTCAGTTTGTAGGTCCCATATGTGTATGATCACTTCATGACCCAGGGGAGGGGTCCAAATAAGATCCAGAATTCCAGAACCATCAGGATGCAGAATAGGGATCAAGGGGTTAAAAATAACAAACAGAGGTTATAACCTTTAAATTAAAGCCAGACCACCATGATTATGTTCCCTAGAAAATACTTTATTGGGGAATTTATAGTCAGACAGAAAAATACATCTTTGGTTCATCCCACAAACCTGATTACAGTATATTACCTGCCCTTACCCAGATATCTCAATCAGCCCCTGTAATACCTCACTGGTCAATCTGGGGGTGAGAGAGTTAATCCCATCCCAGGGTGAGCTGGTAATTACATCACAAACTTGATTACATTCAAAATTACCTTCTAAATTAGTTAACTCACTTATACTACCCCCCAATGTAAAGTCAATGGGGGAAATGGAGAGGACATAGCTCTTCCAAATAGAGGTTTGCAGTGGCGTTCATCAAGCTCCAAGGATGTCTGGTGTATATGTAGAGGCCTCCACAACAGAGACATAACATGACACACCAAGTCAATTTTAGGTCCTTACATTGTACCGACATATAATCAGGATCTTACTATAGTATAGTATGTGTAGGTTGTTACGCCCGACAGATTTGGGGGACTACGTTCACCCCAATTCTATCTGTCTATGGGTCACAACTTTTTGTTCAGATCTCGACACCAGCAGACACTTCAGATGGCAGCCTCATTTCTGAAGAGACAGGCACCATCAGACCCCTTTTCTTAGGATCTAAGAAGCAGACTCTGACACTACCTTTGTTTAGTACAAGCAGACTCTGACACCACCTTTGTTTAGTATGTCCAAAATCAGACTGACACTTCTTTATTGTTACAGAAATAAATAAAAACACAAAAGATCTCACTCCCCCCACATGAATAACCCCTCCTCTTGTAGGCAATAGCTTCTTACACTCTCACCACCTGGGAGATGTCTATCCCATGAGACACCCCCCATCTCTTACTTGCCAGATCTCAACTTACAGGGTTATAACACTAAACTTCCCCCTTCCAGACTAAAGCCAGAGGATTCGTGCGTGGCTGCCTCTCAAAGCCAAATAAATTCTGTAGAATTCCTTAACCCTTTGTATATCCCAGATATGACTGCATTAACGTTATTATCTACGCATAGCCTACTATCCTACTTCTAATACAGATCCAGTATTTTAATGTTAACCAATGACAGTACTATATGCACTTATTACATCCATGATATGACTGTTAAGCAAGTTGCTAGTACCTTCTAACCACACATATAATAACTGATTAACCCCAAACAGTCTAGTGGGCCCTTCTGTTCATAACATAGGTCCATCCATAGAACACCATCCACTGGGGGAGGAGGGTGGAGGTCATATCAAGCAATCCCTCTCCTACCCTCCGAGATATCCCATGGTCACCTGATTCAGGGGCCACAGTGGATGTAGAAGATGATAATCAATGTTGTCTTATCCTGAAGCCCTTTTTCCTACTCTGGTAATAAAACCACTGGAGTTCCATATTAACAATTTGCATTTTTATGTATTTTAAGTTGTTATTTGTTACTTTGTAACTTTGTCTATCAGCTTCTGTAAATCATTTCAAGGAATTAACCCTTAGAGTGTCTGGATTTTGGGGACTTTTTTAACACCCCAGAGGCCAAACATGTTTTATTTTATATATTTTTATTAGGACGTATTTTCCTTTGGATCTCCCACACTGTCAAACAAATGCCCCTTGATCACCACCTCTGCCCTCTAATTAATTCTGAGTCTAATGTTCTCAGATGTATTAAACAACAATAAGCAAGTAAATCATTTTGGATCCTATTAAGTTTAGTGGTAACTATATTTCACCTTATTATATGTGATAGCAGATACTTGTTGCAAAGTATAACGAGTTAATGAAGCAAAATTACTTTGTATCAAATCTTCTGCAACTCAGTTTTATTTGGTAATGTAAACACTGTAGGTAGTTTATAAGATTACTAGGAACTTGCCCATCAAAATTGACGGGATTGAAATTGTAAAGCTGGCAATGCTGTTTGCCACACAATGTGAGGCTTTTGCTCCTCTGAGTAACTTTGGCGCTCATCACGAAGGAGCCTCCTTCCAGGAGAATCCCTAGCACCGATAAACAGAAACCTGCAGAGGGGAGGATCTAACCGATGGGATCCATTCATTGGCCGGTCAAGCTGGTCCCTGCTCGTAACAACTCATTTTAAGATACAATACATAGTAAAAAAGCTGATGTGATACCTAAATGTAAAAAGGGAGCAAGAGCAAATCCGGGGAATTATAGACCAGTGAGCCTCACTTCTGTAGGGGGGAAGCTTTTAGAAGGGTTAATAAGGGATAATATACAAGAATATGTCTACTTGAACAGGATTATAAGTAGGAGTCAACATGGATTTATGAGGGATAGGTCATGTCAAACAAATCTAATTAGTTTTTATGAGGAGGTTAGAAGGAACCTGGATCAAGGCAACTCAGTGAATGTAGTCTTTTTGGATTTTGCAAAGGCTTTTGATACAGTGCCACATGGCAGACTATTGTGCAAACTAAGAGATACAGGAGTTGCAGTAAATATCTGCTCATGAATTGAGAGCTGGCTAAAAGACAAGAAGCAAAGGGTTGTTGTAAATGGAACATACTCTTATTGGACTAATGTGGTAAGTGGGGTTCCTCAGGGTTCAGTATTAGGTCCTCTCCTTTTTAACATATTTATTAATGACTTAGAGGTAGGATTGGAGTGTGGTGTCTCCATTTTCGCTGATGACACAAAGTTGTTCAAGGTACCGTAATTAAATCAGATAGTGATGTGCTTTCCCTCCAAAGGGATTTACATAAAATTGAGGAATGGGCATCTAAGTGGCAGATGAGATTTAATATGAATAAATGTAAAGTTATGTATCTGGGAAGGAAAAATAGCCATGCAATTTATAATCTTAATGGAGCAAATCTAAGTATATCAGATATTGAAAGGGATTTGGGAGTTCTTGTGGACAACCATGTAGGTAACAGTGCTCAAAGTCAAGCAGCAGCTGCAAAGGCAAATACAATATTAGCATGTATTAAGAAGGGTATAGAAGCCGGGGAAGCAAATATAATTCTGCGACTATACAAATCCCTAGTACGCCCTCATTTGGAATACGGAGTACAATTTTGGTCACCACTTCATAAAAAGGACATTTTAGAGCTGGAAAAGGTACAGAGGAGGGCAACAAAACTAATAAGGGGAATGGAGGGGCTAAGTTATGAAGAAAGACTAACCAAACTAAACGTATTTTCTCTAGAAAAAAGACGTCTAAGAGGAGATATGATAACCTTATAAATACATCCAGGGTCAGTATAAAGATTTGTCAAGGGAGCTTTTTGTGCCAAGAGGTTTTCAACTGACAAGAGGACATCCCTTGAGGTTAGAAGTAAAAAGATTCCACCTCAAAGAAAGAAAAGGGTCTTCACAGTAAGGGTGGTTAATCTTAGGAATTCTCTACCAGAGGCGGTGGTGACAGCGGATTCGATAGATAACTTTAAAAGGGGACTGGATTTATGTCTAATTAAAAAGGGAATCCAGGGTTATCATGGATAATTAGAGAGGCAGTATTGATCCAGGGAGAAGTCCGGTCACCGGTGTCTGGGATCAGGAGGGAATTGATTTTTTTTTTTTTTTTTTTTTTATTATTTTGTACATATAAAAGAGTGATACAGCTAATAATATATATGTAATTACACCATACAAAAGAGAATAATAAACAGTACAAAGGTATGACAACACACAATCTTATTATCCCAACGTCTTTGATATCTCTCAAGTTTTAAATATATTTTAAGATCAACAAGCACAGAGAAAGAAATAAAAAAAGAACAGGGAAGAAAGAGAAAATGAGAGAAAAAAAAAAAAAAAAATCGTCATAGAAACACTATCAAGGAGAGATCCATCACCATAGATTTTCTAACTCAATGTCAAGTATTGGTCCCAGAGCTGCCATTTTATTAGACGAGTGGCCTTGGGGATATTATCTCGGACATTATCCGGCGTTTCTGATCTCATCATTTCTCTATTCTTTGAGATGGTGTTCTCTAGTTCTTTCCAAAAAGGTACTTGAGGTTGTTTCCAATGTTTCACCAATAGCCATTTGGCAACTAGGCATATGTGTGATATTAGATATCTTTCTCCTAATGGGAACATTTCCATTTGTGAGTGTAGAATAAATATTAACGGATTGCAAGAAATTTGTTTCCCAGTAAGAGCCGAAAGTTCTTTGCTTACTCTCATCCAGAATATTTTAATTTTTTTACAATCCCACCACATATGGATGGTTGTGCCTGGTAGTCCGCATTGTTTCCAGCATAGACCATCTAAGTTACTATATATATTTTTTAGTTTATTAGGTACATAGTACCATCTATGGATTATTTTTACCATCATTTCCTTATATGAGGAGTTAATTGATGAATTCTTAATGGTACTGAAAATTTTAGTCCAGTCTTCCTCTAATATTATAATTTTCAAGTCAACTTCCCAGGCTAATATACCCAAACTCTTTTCAAAGGGAGTGTTTTCATCAATTATATTACTAAATCTGGAAATTATATGTGACGGTTCACCTTTGATTAAATATTCTTCCATTTTCCAAATTTTGTTCATGTTATTGATTTTATATCCTAAAAGAGTAAGATATCTTTGTAAACTTTCATACTCTAACCACGTTATTTTATCTAGATTAAATTTCTCTTTAAGTCTTTTCAGTTCCATTAAATTTCCTTTTTCGTATAGATCTCCCACATTTCTAATGTTATGTAGTTTTAGTAAAGATAAAAATAATCCATTTGAGTTATTGTTAAGAAAGTCTATTGGTGCTGCCAAAGAAGGAGACTGTGTCAATAAGAGTTTTATTTTATTTTTATGCCATGTGTTAATAATATATTTAATATTAGGAAGTAATTCTGAGCTCCCCTTCTGTTTATACTTATCAATCCATAGTATATTTTTTATTGGTGATCTTCCCAATAGGGAGTCCTCTATTGTTAACCATCTTGGGATATTTTGTATGTAGTTATATCCAGCTGCTTGTGTAAGTATAATTTTTTTATTTAGCTCTTTAATAGAGGGAGAGCTTAATCCCCCTTTCTCGGGTTTCTTGCATATTATAGATTTTTTGATTCTTGGTTTTTTCCCCTGATATATAAAATCATCTAATGTTTCTTGAATAATTCTTATATGATAAGCTGGTATTTTACCCGGAAGACATCTCATTATATATGTGATTTTAGGGATTAGACTCATGTTAACTGCATTTATTCTAGATAACCAAGATAACTGTAGAGATCTCCAATCATTCAACTGTTTTCTAATTTGTTTCAGTATATCATTATAATTATCTTTAAAAATATTTTTTATATGATCTGGGAATCTTATCCCCAGGTGTACTAAATGAGAGGACTTCCAACAGTAAGAATATAAATTCTCTAACCTGTTTTTTTCCTCTAATGATATGTTACAGGTCAAAACTTCCGTTTTCTGTTGGTTGATTTTAAAGTAGGAAAATTTACCGAATTCTTCAAGAACAGTCTGTAGGGCTCTACAGGAGTGTTCAGGGTTTGTTATTGTTATTATAATATCATCTGCATATGCCATTATTTTATATTCCTCTTGTCCCATTTCAATCCCTTTAATTTCTGCAGAGTCTCTAATATTTATCAATAAAGGTTCGAGGAATAGGACAAAAAGCAATGGGGATAATGGACAGCCCTGACGAGTCCCATTCGATATTAGAAATTTGCCCGAGTTAAATTGTGGAGATGAGATATGTGCTATAGTATTTGAATAAAGGGGTTTTATTGCTGATAAAGCAAAACTTTTCAAGCCAAAACTCTCCAGAACACCCTCTAGGAAGTCCCAACTGACCCTGTCAAAAGCTTTCTCTGCATCTAATGACAGGGTCAGGGAGGAGATCCTCTTTTTTTTTATATAGTTCAAGGTGTCCAACAATCGCCTGGTATTATCCGACGCTTGTCTATTCGGAATAAATCCTGTTTGATCTGGTTGTATTAAGGAGGATATAATCTTGCTTAATCTATTAGCCAAAATTTTAGAATAGATTTTAATATCGACATTGATTAAGGAGATTGGGCGATAGTTTTTATAATCTTCAGGATTTTTTCCTTGTTTCAGTATATTAACTATTTTTATTTCCGTTAATTCTGATGGTATCACTCCTTCTTGTTTTATCTCATTAAAGAGATTGCATAAAGTACTATTCAATTCTTTACTAAGATAACGATAAAATAGGTTATTAAATCCATCTACCCCGGGTGTTTTATTTATTTTATTTTTGGACACAATTTCTGTTATCTCTATACTTTCTATTTGTTTATTCAGAAAGCTAAGCTGTACTTCCGATACTTTGGGGAACTTTATATTATCTAGGTATTGTTTAATCTCTTCTATTCCTGGCTTAACTATTTGATGATCTTTCTCTAGATTGTACAGGTTACTATAATATTCCTGGAATACTGATCCTATCTTGTCTGGATGGAATTGGGGAATGTTATTTGAATCTAGAATTTTTTCAATATGGTTTTTAATATACTGTTTCTTCAATTTGTTAGCTAGGAATTTACCTGATTTGCCCCCTTCGAAGAATTGTGTCCGCTGAAATTTCCATAATATTTTGTCTGATTGAAGCTGAAGAATCTTTTGTATTTGAGAATTTATGTCTTTTATTGCTTTACTATTTTCATTGTTTGGAATCTCCCTAAAGATATCTTTCATCTTATTTAGTTCCAAATAGAGGGTCCTTAAGGACTTACCTCTTAACCTTTTCACTTCAGCTGCTTTTGCAATAAATATGCCCCTCATGTATGCTTTATACGCGCACCACAGAGTTATATCCGAATTAACAGATGGCTTGTTAATTTTTAAAAATTCCAGGGTTTCTTTTTTCAGGAATGTTACAAATTCTTCATCCTTCAGGAGCCAAGAGTCCATCTTCCAACTATTCTTTTTTCTTTGGTTATTTGTATTTAGATCTTGTATAATTAATTCATTTAGAGAGTGGTCTGACCATGGCGTAGGACGGATGTTTATCTTTTTAATTACTTTTAAAGTTGGAAGATCAGTTAATATATAATCTATTCTAGAAAATGAGTTATGTCTGTATGAGAAATGGGTATATTCTCGTACACCTGGATGTAAGATCCTCCATGAGTCAATCAAATTATTGTCTTCTTTAATTTTACGGAATGCTTTTGAAATACAGTTTGTTTGTGATACTGATTTCTTAGGTCCGACTATTTGTTTATCTAAATTGTCATCCAATATCATATTAAAGTCCCCACAAATTATTAGCCAACCTCCTTTGATTCTATTAATCTCTTTAAGAAGCTTCCTAAGAAACCCTATTTGACCTTTATTTGGTAGATAGGCATTAACCAATGTTATTAAGCGCCCATCAATCTGTCCTATCCATATTATATATCTACCCTCTGGGTCGATCTTTCTACCTTCTTCTGATATTTTCAGGCTATTTTTAAATAAGATAGAGACCCCTTTTGATTTTTTCTTAAAGGTAGAGTCTATTCTATTTGTAAATTTTGTATTATTCATATATTTTAGATTTTCCTGTTTTAAGTGTGTTTCCTGCAGACATAGGATTTCAGCATTTAATTTGTAGTACTCTAAAAAAGCTGTTTTTCTTTTTGTTGGAGAATTAAGACCATTAACATTATGTGAGATTATTTTTATTTGCATTTTGATTTGTTAAAAAGGTATATGTGGTATTCCTTGATTGTTTCCATGACTCGAGAAAAAAAAAAGAAAAAAAAAAAAAAAACACATATAATAAAGAATAGCCCCAAAAGGCTGTCAGAATAGTCTTAAAAGCCAGCTGCAAATTAAGAAAAAATGTCAGCTGATATTTTGCAAGACGCATTAGGTATTGAGAAGTGAAAATATATCGCTCAGTTACTGAGCGAGGGGGTGAGATCTAGGGTACAGATAATATGAGTAAGGGTTCAGGAAAATATAGAAAATACGTCATCATTAAGATGGTTATCTCTTAGTCCTCGGACAGTCTAGATGGGAAATCTCCTCAACCATATACTTTAAATTTATTAGTTTTTACTTGAGCATAACTCCCCCTAGTGTAGTCATATCTATTTAATTCAGAATACCTCCCTTCCATCTAAAAGTAAAATGCATTTATTACATTTCAACCGTCCGAGGAAGAAAAGATCCCACAGGTAGTATATTTTTTAAATGCACTGAAATCTTCCATATATGACTCTATTTTTCACCTTATCTTTTCTAATATTTTCATATAGTGTACAATATAGTTTCCATTCTGGAGACAATTACTTACGAGTGTTCTATCATAGTGAATGTGACTAATCTTAATTTGGTTACTAAGTACTACTATTCCAGTGATTTTACTTTTCTTAAAAATAAGAGGTTTGCTTATTTGTCCTATCTAACTATTAAATTATCTTTTATGTGATAGATTAATATTAAAAAAAAAATTGTCTCAGAGTCACATGGTCGTGAATCTTTACGTTTGATAGAAGAAAAATCTATTTGTGCTGAAAATACTTCTATTATTATTGTGACCTTCTAACTATAATCATCTTTATAATAATCTTTGTGTTTAATAGGTATCTACCTATCACCCTTCACCTTACTACTGATTTTGGATTCTATTCTTCAAACGCTATATACTAGTATTACTAATTTTACCCTACACCCAGAGTAAAACAAAAAAAAAGAAAAAAAAAGAAAAGAAAAACAATCCATTTGTGTTAAAAATATTTCTATTGTCATTATAACCGTCTAACTATGACCCATTTATTTAAAAATCTTTGTGTTAGTGAGTATTTATCTGTCCCCCTAACCTTGCTACCTATACGGAGTCCTATTCTTTTCTCTATCCCTTTCATTATACCTCTTACTCCCAAACTTATCAAGTACCCATGTCTCTATTCTACGGTTTCCAGAGATTATTTATCTCTTTTTTTTTTTTTCCAGTCCAGATTTCCTGCTCTCAGTTCTAATTTTTTAACAACCTCTATATTATTCTCTATATGTATATCCCATTCCTTTAATATTTCTATAGCCTCTTGAACTGAGTTTATTTTAACCCATTTTAAATCTTTATAGATTAATAAGCCTGATGGCTGTGCCCACTTATATCTAATTTCTTTTAGCCTAAGTGTACTAGTTATTTGTGTAAATTCCCTACTTTTCCCCAACGTATATGCCGATAAATCTTGAAATATTTTTATATTATCATATGGATGGTCTAGTTGTTTCTTTAAAAAGGCATTTTTTAAGACCATTTCTTTTGAAGATAAATAGTGTAGTTTTAATATAATGTCTCTGGGGATGGATTTGTCCATTGTTTTAGCCAAAGGGAGTCTATGCAATTCATCCATTTTCCATTGGTCTTTCTGTAACTCCGGTGCCAGGTAATTAAACAGTCCTTTAACGTATGACTC
This sequence comes from Discoglossus pictus, assembly GCA_027410445.1. Lineage (NCBI taxonomy): Eukaryota > Metazoa > Chordata > Amphibia > Anura > Alytidae > Discoglossus > Discoglossus pictus. The sequence continues at coordinate 165,384 of JAPZIH010000658.1, forward strand.
CAAGTCTTCTCCTTGAAATGCTTCAGGTATCCCTCTTAGACGCAAATTATTCTTTCTGGATCTATTCTCCAAGTTGTTAATTTTTATGCATAGTTCCTCATTTTTATTTTCTAAGGCAGTTAAACAGTTGAGGATAGCATTATTGTCCATTATAATTTTATCACAGACATTTTCATTAGCTTCAATTCTTAAAGATATATTGTTAATAGATTCGGTAATTTCAGACATTTGTTTTGAAAGGTCCCTTGTCAGGTTAACTTGAAATTCTTTTAAGATGGACTTTAATTTAGAGCATGTGAGTATTTCCTCTTCTTGAGTGGAGTTATCCTCCAGATTTCCCTGGGGAGGTTTTTCGGGGTACTGGTTTTCTACAAGGTCTAAACTAGTATCCGCATGAGAGGAATCTGAGGTATTACTTTTGTTTCTAGGGGAGAAGAAGTTTGATTGTTTTGTTGAATCTTTTATTTTCTCCTTTAGTCTTGTTTTATTGACTGTGTTACTTTTTTTGTTTGACATTGTTAGACCTTTTGTAATCTTCTTGTTTTTACTTTAGAACTTTTCTTTCCTCTTTTCTTTCTCCTTTTTCTTCTTTTCTTTTTTCTTCCCCCCTTTCCACCCTTTTCCTCTTCACTCCTTACCCTTTGTCCTCCCCTTCTTTCCTCTCTTTCCTCTCTCCTTCTCCCCTCTTTTCCTTTTTTCCTCTTTTTTTTCTCCCCTTTTTTCCCTTCCTTCCTCTTTTCTACTAATTTATCTATGGGGAGAGTGTCTTTTAAAGGAGAGTAGAGTTTACTTTCTTACTTTCAGAGGATATAATACTTCAGTGTTAATTGGAGATTTTGTCTGTTACTTTTAGGGACATATTTATCAACTTTCCAAGGCGGTTGTTTCACTATTACTTAAAGAAGTTACAACGTTCTAATTTTCCGGGGTCTTTAGCTTATAAATTGTATAATAAACGTCTTTAGGAGAGGTTCTTTAACCAACCTTCCTCTTAGTCTTTATCCAAGGAATATTTAATATGCTAGTTTCCGCTTATTATACATTTTTTCTTTTTCTTACATTTCCATTATCTATACACCGTTATATAGAAAAGTAAAAGGCTGTATCAGCCACAGCCGAGCCACTTACCCTTCCACCCAGACAGGACAGACCCAGCACGCAGCGCTATAGGCGCTTCTTCAACTTCAACAGACCCAGCACGCAGCGCTATGGGCGCTTCTTCAACTTCAACTCACCACACACAGTCCATGCTCCAATTGGAGCTCTTAACTTGCGAGGTAGAGGGTGAGTAACAATGAATATTAGTTATATGCCAGCTGTGCTAGCTCCTATTTGGTGTAGCCTTACCGGGTAGCTCTTTCTAGGCCCTGCTGTGTAGGGCTATGAATATGGCGTTTCCCAACGGTTCTGCTTCAGCTGCTGGTATTTATTTCGCGGGGGATTTCCCTCCACACTGTTGTACCACGCCAGTCTTTATTTTTCAGGCTATCCGGAGTTAATTACCTCTTGGCTCTTCTTTAATCTTTATAAGTCTTGGGGGGTCTGTCCTGGGGGGGGGGGGGTCCCAGGCTTCTTGCTTAAATGGCTGTTCGCTCCCACATCGGGCTGTATCGGGTTCACAGGTTCAGAGGCATTATTCACTCGTTAGGGTAATATCTCCTTGCAGGAGAGAAACATGTCTCTCTGGCGTCCGTCCCCCTGCAAACTGACACGGCAGTCTCACGCTGACGTGCACATCACTTCCGGCGCCTCAGACATGATTTTTTTTTTTTTTTTTTTTTTTTTTTATACAACTAATTAATTAATAGTTAATCCGCATGTTGCAGATCAGAGGAGATCTTAAAAGGTTGAACTTGATGGACTGTAAGTCTTTTTTCAACCTTAAATACTATGTAACTATGTAACTCATTGTTAAGATCTCATTTGTGGAAAAGCACAAAAATGGACAGATGCCAAAGTAATAGAAGAAAGGGAATAAATAAGAGACCATGCAATATCAATGGCACAATAACTAACAATTCTGAAAATTGATTAGAATATAGGAACAATGGATATTAAATAAAGACACTATTTAATTATAAATGTTCACTTAAGAACAATAAGGCCCCTAATCAATCAGGCATTTGTTGGTTACCGGAGTCCGTAATGTAGCCCGTAAACTAATTTGCTATTCTATTGGTTTTTTTTTAGCCAGGCGCAAACGATCTATGGGTTACAGGCTGAAAATCCCTGCTGTTGTCAAAATATGGCCTTGCTTAATTGATCATGATCATGGCCTGAAATGCTACTTACAGGTGCAGGGTTTATGGTGTAGGCTTTTGGCCAGGTAGCTGCAGCCTTGTTCAATTGAGCCGCTCTGTAATTGTAGCAAATACTGTACTTACGGATGGCATGAAGGCAACTGCGGGCTTGCAATTGAATCATGCCCCATGTATCATGCTATTAAACGTTGTTTTATCTTTTCCAAAAATGAAATGACTGCCCTTTTGTATATTCCCAAAATGAAATGTCTACCCAAGGTGGCAGTCTACAGCAATGTATCCCCACAGTATTGTTCTTCCTGAGAACCTCACATATGAGTTTGTTGCCATCTTACCTGGGACCAGAACTGATAACAATAGGGATAGACTGGTTGTGCCCTCCAAGACAAGTCAGCGCCAGCAAGTCAAGTAATACACTGTACAGGAAACTTCTAGTCATCGAGTCTTCACCCCATGTATACATACTTATATACTTACATACATACATAATTACATACTTACATACATACATACTTACATACATACCGGTTGGTTTCATGCTGTTGGTCCTCTCTACCAGCCTGCCTCTTGGATTATACTTCAAGCACTGTATATAAGCCTTGTGGACCACCCCATATACGACTGAAACAACTTTCAATATTTTACACTTACGCCAAGGAAAATGATTTTTTTTAATTATAAAATAAATAGATACTGTTGTCAGGATGTAAATTGTATTAGAATAATTTTAATGGTAAGTATATTTTTGTAGTGCACCAAGATATGTATATATTGTATATAAGATATGAGGAACTTCTGGCACAGTGATAGCAGAAGAGCAAGGAGGGTTCTGCGCACGTATGATTATTTTAGTAGGACAGCTCGTTGCCAAGAGCAGAGTAAAATTACATGTATCCTGCCCATCCTTTTATCCTATTTTATATATTTATCCTAACCACACATTTATCCTACTAATACATTTATCCTGCCCATAAATGTATCCTATCCTATATACATTCATCCTGCCCATAGATGTATCCTATCCTATATACATTCATCCTGCCCATACATGTATCCTATCCTACATACATTCATCCTGCCCATACATGTATCCTATCCTAGATATATTCATCCTGCCCATACATGTATCCTATCCTACATACATTCATCCTGCCCATACATGTATGCTATCCTACATACATTCATCCTGCCCATACATGTATCCTATCCTACATACATTCATCCTGCCCATACATGTATCCTATCCTACATACATTCATCCTGCCCATACATGTATCCTATCCATACATTCATCTCGCCCATACATGTATCCTATCCTACATACATTCATCCTGCCCATACATGTATCCTATCCTAGATATATTCATCCTGCCCATACATGTATCCTTTCCTACATACATTCATCCTGCCCATACATGTATCCTATCCTACATACATTCATCCTGCCCATACATGTATCCTATCCATACATTCATCTCGCCCATACATGTATCCTATCCTACATACATTCATCCTGCCCATACATGTATCCTATCCTAGATATATTCATCCTGCCCATACATGTATCCTATCCTACATACATTCATCCTGCCCATACATGTATGCTATCCTACATACATTCATCCTGCCCATACATGTATCCTATCCTACATACATTCATCCTGCCCATACATGTATCCTATCCTACATACATTCATCCTGCCCATACATGTATCCTATCCATACATTCATCTCGCCCATACATGTATCCTATCCTACATACATTCATCCTGCCCATACATGTATCCTATCCTAGATATATTCATCCTGCCCATACATGTATCCTATCCTACATACATTCGCCCTGCCCATACATGTATCCTATCCTAGATACATTCATCCTGCCCATACATGTATGCTATCCTACATACATTCATCCTGCCCATACATGTATCCTAGTCCTACATACATTCATCCTGCCCATACATGTATCCTAGTCCTATATACATTCATCCTGCCCATACATGTATCCTAGTCCTATATACATTCATCCTGCCCATACATGTATCCTATCCTAGACACACTTATCCTGCACACACAGTGAATTTGCCCAATACATTGAGTGAGATACTTCTTCTTCTACTTTGCTTGCTTCATATTTTAAAAGTAGATTTTTTAATGAGTTAATATATTCACCACTGCATGGTAACACTGGGGTACATCATTTTAATCACACATATGAAGCTGAACAGATAAGGCTGAATATCTCAAGAATAATTTACTGTAGAGAAATGCTTGTATGTATAGTCAATTTAATGAATTTAAGAAGAGTTTGTAATAATAAATGTAATGTGACATTCGCCCGGACTGATGGCACAGGCCCGGTTATTATTCTGCATTATTGCTGGACTTTCCTTTGCAGGGTTTAGACATGAAGTCACCAGCTGTACTGCACCCGTCACATGGTGTTATACCACAAGCACTTCCATGATTCCTCCTCTCACGCCCTTCATCGAGGTCACTTCTCACTTCTCAAGAAATGAAACCAGCGTTCAGCAAAATAGAAAAAACATCAGGGAATGGGAGAGTCAGTGGTGTGGATATTATATAGGAGAGAGTCAGTGGTGTGGATATTATATGGGACAGAATCAGTGGTGTTGATATTATATAGGAGAGAATCAGCTGTGTGGATATTATATAGGAGAGAGTCAGCAGTGTGGATATTATATGGGACAGACTCAGCGGTGTGGATATTATATGGGCGAGAGTCAGTGGTGTGGATATTATATAGGAGAGAGTCAGTGGTGTGGATATTATATAGGAGAGAGTCAATGGTGTGGATATTATATGGGACAGACTCAGCTGTGTGGATATTATATGGGCGAGAGTCATTGGTGCATATATTATATGGTACAGACTCAGCGGTGTGGATATTATATGGGAGAGGCTCGGCAGTCTGGATATTATATGGGCGAGAGTCATTGGTGAAGATATTATATGGGACAGACTCAGCGGTGTGGATATTATATGGTTAGAGGCTTGTTAGTGTGGATATTATATGGGATAGGCTCTGTGGTGTGGATATTATTTGGGAGAGACTCAGCTGTGTTCAAAAATAATCTTTGAGAAAGTCGCTTTTAGTGCAGCAAAACGGATGTCAGGCACGTTACAATTACTTATTTCAATGCTGCCCATACAGGGCTTGTTAGTCAGTCTATATTAGAAAGTACATTCTTTGTATTAGGTTTCAATGTTGTTTATCAGCCCTAGAAATATACAGATATAAATGTTGGTGATAATCCTAGGCTGACAAATAATAACAGTCTCAGGGTATATATATATGGTTGGTATATGGTTGGTAAGTTCAATAGGAGTTTTTATTGGTGTGAATATATATGTTTTTGATAAGGTTTAAAAAGAATCACAGTGTAAGGACAACTATTTACATTTATGTAACAAATCATTAAGGTAAATGCACAATAGTAATCGTTTAAGCAAGTACCTAGGATTAAAAAATTTACTTTGAGTATTTTTTGACGTAGTAAGAAAATCTTAGAATACATACGGTACATTAATTACTTTGGGTACTTTATGCAGCAGTTTACTTATACTTAGATACCAGTAATAGGGAATCAGTTAGATAAGTGGCCAAGAAATGTTCGGACCCTGTGTTGTGATTCCATTGTGTCACCAGAAGTAGGGCGTTGAAGCAAGCTTGTAGAGATATAGGCCTTCCAGTGAGGAGGATCCTCTCAGGGGACATAGACTCTCTCTCTTTCTGTCCCTCTCTTTAATGTATATTAACACTGAGGAAACTTTGGACTGGCAACAAAATCCCTGTGTCCCAGAATATATAACCATGGGCAATTTCTAGTAATGCTGCATTATCAATTTTTTAAATAATAATAATACATTCAGTTTTTTTTACTTTTTAGTTGTGGTTAAATATGTGTTAGGCACCAGATTAAAAACTGTGTTTAGTTATATGAATATTATGTGAGACGCTCAGTGGTGTAGATATTATATATGAGAAGTTTAGTAGTGTGAATATTATATGGGAGATGCACAGAGGTGTGGATATTAGATAAGAGCCTCAGCAGTGCAGATAATAATATATAGGAGAGACTCGGTGATGTGTATATTGTATGGGAGAGCCTCAGCAGTGCAGATAATAATATATAGGAGAGACTCGGTGATGTGTATATTGTATGGGAGAGCCTCAGCAGTGCAGATAATAATATATAGGAAAGACTCAGTGATGTGTATATTGTATGGGAGAGTCTCAGCAGTGCAGAAAATAATATATAGGAGAGACTCGGCAATGTGGATATTGTATGGTAGAGTCTCAGCAGTGTGGATATTGCATGGAGAGATTTAGAAGTTCAGCAGTGCAGATAATATTTGGGAGAGACTCAGTGATGTGGATATTATATGAAGATAATCAGCACTTTGGCTATTAAATAGATAGATTCAGCTCAGAGAGAGGCTCAGTGGTGTGGATATTATATGGGAAAGACTCAGAGGTGTGGTTATTACATGGGAGAAGCTCTGTAGTGTGGATATTATATGGAAGAGGTTCAGAAGTGTGGATATTATATGGGAGGATCAGCAGCATAGATACAGCAGCATAGATACACTGAAGTGAATATGCTCAACTGACACATAAGGAACAGACAGAGTAAAAATAATGATTGTCTAAAAGTTAGAATGGGATGAGCTCTTGAAATGTTCAATATTTTAGGTCTATTTTTCTTTTTTTAAACATGATGGGAAATTGCAGTGACCGGGAACAGATCTGTGAGCTGACATCCACTGGGAAATGGTAGAAGAAGCTTCAGGTGTCGATATCCGGGGCCAAGAATATATTCCTTGTGGCTGTGAGTCTATTTCTTGTGAACTGTGAATCTATTCCTTGTGGGCTGTGAGTCTATTCCTTTAGGGCTGTGATTCTATTCCTTGAGAGCCATGACTCTATTCCTTGTAGGCTGTTAGTCTATTCCTTGAGGGCCATGAGTCTATTCCTTAAAATACCAAAAGGCACTTAATATAGGCCCCAACCGGACCTTAAAAACCCACATTACACCAATCAGGACTGTATAAGCCCAAACCGTACCTAAAAAACATTAAAGTACCAAAAGGGACTTAATATAGGCCCCAACCGGACCTTACAAACCAAAATTACACCAATTAGGATATATATATATATATATATATATATATAGTTGAATAATCAGAGTATTGCAGTGAATAGTGATACCTTTTTTATTGGACAAACATATTCATAATAAAGCTTTTGTAACATTAGGACTCCATAGGATTGTGGGCGCTCAAACAGAACGGTCAGAGGGGATGTTCATAGCAACCACCCATCCTGCAACACTGATTGGTTGAAGCTGCAAGCTGCCAGTCAGGAAAATAGATACATTTAATTGAACACTGAATTTGTATACACCGAATTTGAGCGTTAGAGCTCAACGCTCACAGAGGCTCACAGACACTCACACTGTAATATAGCTGCACTAGGAAGAGAGACACCAGGCAAGGGGGAGGCACGCAAAGGGTTAATTTAAAGTGATAGATACATATTCTTAACAAAATAATATGAAAGAAGACATGAAAGCTGATATAATTAAATTGTATTATCTATATAAATTTAAAATGCAATGTTAAAGTGATTGATAATTATTGGGGGCTCCTGCTCCTTTGTCCTTATGCACCAGCCGCCTCTGGTTGTGAATTTATTCCTTGTGGCTGTGAATCTATTACTTGTGGGCTGTGAGTCTATTCCTTGTGGGCCGTGAGTCTATTCCTTGTGGGCCGTGAGTCTATGCCTTGTGGGCTGTGAATCTATTCCTTGCGGGCTGTGAGTCTATTTCTTATGGGCTATGAGTCTGTTCCTTGTGGGCCGTGAGTCTATTCCATATGGGCCGTGAGTCTATTCCTTGTGGGCCGTGAGTCTATTCCTTGTGATCTGTGAGTTTTTTTCTTCTTGTGGGCTATGAGTCTATTTTTTGTGGCTGTGAGTCTATTCCTTGTGGGCAGTGAGTATATTCCTTGTGGGCCATTAGTCTATCCCTTGTGGGCTTTGGGTCTATTCCGTGTGGGCCGTGAGTATATTCCTTATGCGCTGTGAGTATATTCCTTGTGGGCCAAGAGTATATTCCTTGTGAACAGTGAGTATATTCCTTGTGGGCCGTGAATCTATTACTTGTGGGCTCTGAATCTATTCCTTGTGGGCTGTGAGTATATTCCTTGTGGGCTGTGAGTCTATTCCTTGTGGGCCGTGAGTATATTCCTTGTGGGCCGTGAGTATATTCCTTGTGGGCCGTGAGTATATTCCTTGTGGGCCGTGAGTCTTTTCCTTGTGGCTGTGAATCTATTTGTAATGATATAGAAATCACAAAGTTGTGGAGACCAGTAGCCAAGGTCAGCAATAATCCAGTTCTGCAAACTTGTAGGTGAAAACAGGAACAAGGTTTATTGAAGTGATCAGAAACCACACAATAATCTGGCCAGGATCAATAGACAGGAAGTGCCTTATATAGGCCAAGGACCAGACACCTGACCAGACACAGCTGAAGAGACTGATAGGAGACTGATAGGTGCTAATACAATTGCTAGCAGAGTCAAGCTTATAAGGTCTCAATGGAATTCACAACAGGCAGGCTGGCGCAGTGGTAGGGAAGAGGTATAGCAGCCTGGGGACCAGGGTTCAAAACCCAGCAGAGTCAATTCCTCACATTACCCCCGCCTCTATAGGTGCAGCCTCTGGATGCCCTATTACCTGGTTTAGCAGGGTACTGCACATGAAAAGACCGAAGGAGATCAGGAGCGTGAATATTGTCCACTGGTTCCCACGAACTCTCCTCCTCACCATAGCCTTTCCAGCGAACCAGATACTGAAGATTGCCACGGAAGATCCTGGAGTCAAGAATTTTGTCCACTTCGTACTCATTCTCACCATCCAGGACTGGAGGTGGGGCAGGCAGGGCTCGGCCAGGGAAAGTGTTTTCATGAAAAGGTTTAAGCAATGCAACGTGAAACACTGGATGTATTTTCATGGAATTCAGGAGTTGTAAACGGAAAGTGACAGCATTGATCTGAGCAATGATCTCAAAAGGTCCCATGAACCTTTGACCCAATTTATGAGAAGGAATCCGAAGTTTGAGATTCCTTGTTGACAGCCACACCTTGTCACCAACGTGATAGACTGGGGCCTCCTTTCTATGCCTATCAGCAGCTCTTTTGTAACATTCCTGAGCCTCCAAAAGAGTCTCTTTTCAACAGGGCTTGGGAATCACATAAGGCCGTTAGCCGGTCAGCGACAGCAGGAATGGAAGTAGTAATTGGGAGACTGACTAGAAAGGTCGGATGGTAACCATAGTTGGCAAAAAATGGGCTCAAAGAAGTGGAGCAGTGTTGGGCATTGTTATAGGCAAACTCCGCCGTTGGTAGAAAGTCCAGCCAGTCATCCTGCAGGTAACTAATATAGCACCGCAAATATTGCTCCAAAGTCTGGTTGGTTCGCTCAGTCTGTCCATTACTTTGCGGATGAAAAGCTGACGACAGATTTACATTAATACCTAGATTAGAACAAAAATGTTTCCAAAAACGAGACATAAACTGTACTCCCCTGTCAGAAACTACTTCATCAGGCACTCCATGCAAGCAAAATATTTCCCGAATAACCAGGTCAGCCGTCTGTTTAGCTGATGGGAGACCACAAGCTGGTATGAAATGACCCATCTTAGTTAACCTGTCCACAACAACAAGAATGGTAGTGTGTTCCTTAGAGGAAGGTAGTTCCACAATAAAGTCCATGGATATAGATCCCCAGGGACGATGAGGAATCGGAAGAGGCTGAAGCAAGCCAACAGGGGATGAGCGAGGAGTTTTATGTCTGGCACACACATCACAAGAGGACACATACTTCTTAACATCCTCATGATACTTCGGCCACCAAAAGGATCGGGCAAGTAGCTCTTGTGTCTTTCGGATTCCTGGATGACCTGCTGGTTTTGAGTCATGGTAGAGACGTAAAAGGTCCAGTCGCACTGACTCGGGAGCAAACAGACGTTGTTGAAAAATCCAAAACCCATTACGCATCGTCATATGGAGGTCACGAGGAGGATCACGAAGAACTGGGTCTTCAGCGTAGCCCTTTTTAATGCGAGACATCAGATCAGAAGGAAATGTAACTCCTATAAATATATCCTCTGGCAAGATGGTGGTCTTGGTTACGGTAGTATGGAGGGGGTCAGCTATTCTAGACAAGGCATCCGCCTTACCATTCTTGGAGCCAGGACGGTATGTAACCAAAAAATTAAACCTTGAGAAGAATAGGGACCAGCGTGCTTGTCTGGCTGACAGTCTCTTAGCTGATCGAATACATTCCAGATTTTTGTGATCTGTGAGGACAGTAATTGGATGGGTAGCTCCCTCCAAGAGATGTCTCCATTCGGTGAAGGCAGCTTTTATAGCCAATAGTTCTTTATTCCCTATGTCATAGTTTCTTTTTGCTGGCACCAGCTGGCGGGAATAGAAGGCACACGGATGTAACAGCATCTTAGGTCCAGTCCTTTGAGACAGTATAGCACCAACAGCTGAATCAGAAGCATCAACTTCCACAATAAATGGTAATTCCGGCTGAGGATGTACCAGGACAGAGGTAAACAGAGTCTTCAATCGGGAAAATGCGTTATCCGCCTTATCGGACCACTGAAAAGGAGTCCCTTCACGTGTGAGTTCAGTGATCGGTGTAATAACGGCAGAGAAATTCTTAATGAAACGCCTGTAAAAATTGGCAAACCCCACAAATCTCTGAACATCTTTTTCATTCTTGGGGATGGGCCAGTCCAGCACAGCTTTAATTTTACTTGCGTCCATACTTAAACCTTTGGGAGTTATGACATACCCCAGGAATTGAATTTCTGTTTGTTCAAACTCACATTTTTCTAGTTTAATGTATAGGCGGTGGGTACGAAGGCGCTCTAGAACTATACGGACCTGTTTTCTGTGGTTTTCAAGATTATCAGAGAATATTAGGATATCATCCAAATATGCCACAACAAACTGATCCAGGAGATCTCGTAGTACATCATTGATAAGATGCTGGAAAGTTGCAGGGGCATTACACAGCCCAAAAGGCATTACTAGATATTCGTAATGCCCGTACCTGGTTCTGAAAGCTGTTTTCCATTCATCATTGGGTCTTATGCGAACCAGATTATATGCCCCCCGAAGATCAAGCTTCGTAAATATTTTAGCTGAGCGGAGTCTCTCCAAAAGTTCAGAAATGAGAGTCAAGGGGTAGCGGTTTTTAACAGTGATGTTATTAATATCCCTGTAATCAACGCATGGCCGTAGGCTGCCATCTTTCTTTTCTACAAAGAAAATAGGAGCTCCTGCTGGAGAAGTAGATGGTCGAATAAAGCCTTTGGCAAGATTTTCTTGTAGGTATTCACGAAGAGCTTTCAATTCAGGCTCAGAAAGGGAATATATACGGCCAAATAGAAAAGCAGCCCCAGGCAACAGCTCTATTGGGCAATCATAAGGCCTGTGGGGTGGAAGCTGATCAGCATTCTTCTTATCACAGACATCTGCAAAATCCTAATATTGTAGAGGAAGCTTAGTCAAGTTTGTAGCAACCATTTCATTAATTGTTGTGGCAACAGGTGTTACCTTAGTGGGTTGACAATTCATTAAGCAGTGTTCTGAAGGAAAGGACAAAGTTCAATCTGTGGGTTATGCAGAGCAAGCCAAGGTACCCCCAAAATCACTGGAAACTGTGTTGAGGAAATTAGGTGGAAAGAGATAGCCTCATGGTGATTCACTTCCAGAGTCAACTTTAAGGGCACAGTCTCATGTGTAACCGGTCCTGACGTAAGTGGAGAACCATCAACTGTCTCCATTAACACAGGTGAAGAATTAGGGATAGACTGAATTCTATTTCCTGCTGCAAATTTAATGTCCATAAAGTTTCCACCTGCTCCAGAATCTATCATAGCGGTAGTTGAAATTTTATGATCACCACATTGCAACGTGATTGCACCACAAAATGAGGATGTTGAGTCAACATACCCTCTTCACCATGAGCCAGAGAAAACAAGGGTTGTGTGACAGAATCCAGTTGATCTGAAATGTGGGATTGGTGTCGAATCTGTGCACCCTCAGCAGCCATAGCTATTGTTCTTTTGGATTTGCTAGGGCAATTGATGGCATAGTGCCCTGCACTACCACAATACAGGCATAAATTGTGAGTGCGTCGCCACTGTTTTTCTTCGTTGGATAATGGCCCTCTTATTAGATTTACCTGCATAGCCTCAGGCTCAGAGTCTGTAGGTGTTTGTGGGATCGGAGTAGAAGTTCTTGAATAGGAAATTGGAGTAGTACTTGGTCTAAAAGAGACCTGTCTTTCCAATCTTCTTTCAGAAAGTCTCCGATCAATACGGATAGCCAAACGCACAAATGCATCAAAGTCAGCAGGAAGATCAACATGAGCTAGCTCATCTTTTATAGCTTCTGAGAGACCTTTTCTGAAGTGGAACCTCTGGGCTGATTGGTTCCAGGTAGTATCAGCAATCCACTGTCTGAATTCAGCAGCATATTCAGCCACAGAGCACCTCCCTTGATGCAAATGAAGGAGAGTGGCTTCTGCTGTAGCACATCGATTGGGGTCATCAAAAACTAGGCACATGGCCTCAAGAAAGTCATTTAGATTACCCAAGACTGGACTGTCTTGTTCCAGAAGAGGGGAGCCCCAAGCCAGGGCTTCATCTTTGAATAAGGAAAAAATAAATCCCACCTTCTCTCTTTCAGATGGAAATTGGTGAGGTAACATCATGAAGTGCAAACGGCATTGATTTAGGAAACCCCTAAATCTTTTGCGATCTCCTCCAAACTTTTCTGGCAGGGGCAAGCGGGCATCTTGTGCAGGTGTAACAGTAGCAGCCGCAGCATCACGTGCCCTGTAGCTGGTATACTCACTGTGCATTGACTGAAATTTATTTTGCAGTTCAGCTACCTGGTCCTGCAGCACCTGAATGGTCTGTGCCTGGGTCTGCACAGTTCTTGCAAATAAAGCAACCTGCTGGGCCAATGCAGAATCTGTCCCGGCGGTCTCCATGAAAGGGCCAGATTATTCTGTAATGATATAGAAATCACAAAGTTGTGGAGACCAGTAGCCAAGGTCAGCAATAATCCAGTTCTGCAAACTTGTAGGTGAAACAGGAACAAGGTTTATTGAAGTGATCAGAAACCACACAATAATCTGGCCAGGATCAATAGACAGGAAGTGCCTTATATAGGCCATGGACCAGACACAGCTGAAGAGACTTAGGTACTGATACAATTGCTAGCAGAGTCAAGCTTATAAGGTCTCAATGGAATTCACAACAGACAGGCTGGCGCAGTGGTAGGGAAGAGGTATAGCAGCCTGGGGACCAGGGTTCAAAACCCAGCAGAGTCCATTCCTCACACTATTCCTTGTGGGCCATGACTCTATTCCTTGTGGGCTGTGAGTCTATTTCTTATGGGCTATGAGTCTGTTCCTTGTGGCTGGGAATCTATTCCTTGTGGGCTGTGAGACTATTCCTTATGGGCTATGAGTCTATTCCTTGTGGGCTGTGAATCTATTCCATATGGGCAGTGAGTATATTCCTTGTGGGCCATTAGTCTATTCCTTGTGGGCTGTGCGTCTATTCCTTGTGGGCCGTGAGTATATTCCTTGTGGGCCGTGAGTATATACCTTGTGAGCAGTGAGTATATTCCTTGTGAGCTGTGAGTATTCCTTGTGAGCTGTGAGTCTATTCCTTGTGGGCTGTGAATCTATTCCTTGTGGGCTGTGAGTCTATTCCTTGTGAGCTGTGAGTCTATTCCTTGTGGGCTGTGAATCTATTCCTTGTGGGCTGTGAGTCTATTCCTTGTGAGCTGTGAGTCTATTCCTTGTGGGCCGTGAGTCTATTCCTTGTGGGCAGTGAGTATATACCTTGTGAGCAGTGAGTATATTCCTTGTGGGCTGTGAGTCTATTCCTTGTGGGCAGTGAGTATATTCCTGGTGGGCCGTGAGTTCTGATGTTGAGCCTGATGTGGCATCTGAGGGACTCTGGGAAAAATTAGTTTTTATAAAGAATATGTTATTCTTTGCAAAGCAAAAAACAAGAGCTCTAACTTCTAAATCATGTCCTATCCAAGCTTCAGGTCACTGGATATCACCTCATGGATATGTAGAAAAGGATATGTTTCAATTCAAGAAGCACCACCGGGTCCTCAGTCAACCCACCAGGGTTGCATTGCACTCCTCTGCACTTCTATGCACTTTTCTGGCAGTTGTTCTTGAGTTAACTGATTTTAAGACTTTTTTTAAATACTTCTGTTTAGATATTGTGTGGGAGAAGCTTAGAAGTGTGGATATTATATGGGATAAGCTCTGATAAGGACCTACTACCACCCTGGAAGTAGTCATGAGAGCCGGCTAGCATGGGGTGACTGCTAATGCATTAAATAAATGTCTTGAGAAAATGAGGGACATAATGACAGTCACTGTTGTCTGGAGAGCTCAATGGAAAGCTTTGATTGTTGCGGGAAATACTGCCTGAAACATCCAACTGTATTGATGATATAAGATCTCGTGACTAATGTAAGAGCGCAAAAAGAGGAGAAGCTGGTCTAGCCGGCCCGTAAGTGCTCCAGTGTTGGGAGAGATTGCAGCAGTTTCTGAAGAAGCCTCAAGTGCCCAATAACATTAGAAGTTGCTCTAGACAAACATTGTATCGTCTGCAGTGTCATCGGCCTTGAGTGAGAGCAACAGTTCCTGTAAAGTTGCCTAGGTGTCTAACTGTGGGGATAAATAGGATAATTGCCTGGAACAGTCGGATGCCTGGATGAGATGAGATCTTGTGACTGCTGCAAGACGTTGCCTTGGTTGGTCACAACTCCAGTAGAGACATCTGAGCATCTGAGCATGAAAACACTAATATTAAGGTCGGATCTATCTGGCATATGGGTGTTGGGTGCATATTGCAACAATTTCCCAACTAAATGAAAGGACTTGAATGCTCCCCAATTTTTAAATGAAGCAAAACATAAAAGGAAAAGGAGTGGGTGGGCAAAACTGAGCCCCTAACATAGAAATATCTGAACCAGCACCCTGATATCTGGCTTCTGTATCAGTCTGGGTCTCTCCATCAGGAATCAGCCCGTCCAGGAGTCTCAGTAACCTTCCTGTGGTAGTGTCTGGGGCAAGTTACTTGGAGGGGAGAGATAGGATAAGTAAAATAAGAGAACATACCATCTCTAAATATCTCAGGAGTGAACTAGTGAACTGATTTATTTATTATTTTTAAGGTCAACAATATTTATAAAGGTTAGATACAGAGGGGGGTGTATACAACACAACAATGACAGGGAGTGGCAGACAAACACAGGAGATTGACTCCACATGGTGTCTAATAGACTGGTATCTTGACATCCTGTCTGGCACCTGTGAACAATAGGCCAACATCCAAATACACACAATGCTGACTCCATGTCTAGTGGTCCAGATGTCAAATAGAGTACATTAACTTTATCTGATAAACAATGGGACAAGACAGATTACAATTCAATGGAAGTGTTTATGTACATAGTGCAGTGGCTGGAGCCAAGCTGTCTGTTCTTTATGGTGGCTCAATGGGCTAAGATCCAGGAACAGGAAAAGGGGTCCATGGCAAGAGGAATAGGGATGGAAATAATTGTAACCCATTATTTAACTGTTGTATCTTCCTCAGCCAATAGGAGAGCAGTGATGCCAGCTCCCTGGGATGTGACCCACCCAACTGCTTCCTTTCTCTGCTGGGTGCTGTGTACTGTCTGTGTGCTGTGCTGCTGCCATAGCACCTTCTAACATGGTGCCACACTACATATTCCAGGCTATTTTGCAGTACAAACAGGAACCCCTGAGTTTGATACAAATTTTTCAGCTAACCTCTTCTTTCTCCTGATTGCCCAACACAAATTATGAATTTTATGCTAATTTGGCCTGGGTTTGGAGGGGTGTTTACTCTAATTTTCGACTGTCAGGAATTACAAGACTGTTTGCAAACTTCAAGGTAAGTGTTTAAATGTTTATTTTGGTATTTTGTCATGCAAAAATGTGTTTTCATTCACAATGAATTCTCTTCTATCAGTCACAATATGCACTCACAGTCCAGGAAACTTAGAAATCCCTATAAAACAAAAAATGATAACCCAACAATAGCTCTCAATTAGATCTCTCCAAGCCCGTGGAACTCTATTCATCAAAGCTAAATAAAACAGAAGCTAAAATAATGGAATATCAAATAAATTGTATCTCGTTGCATTAAGATAAATTACTGTTAGCATTTTAAATGTCCTTAAAAACAGAAGTGAATAAGATAAGTCCAATAAGATGCTGGATATCGAGGCTTCTTATCAAGGCTATTCTTATATATGTTAAATCATTAGAAGAAGAATGAAACTCACTTAAAAATAGAATAACTCAACAAGAAGACAGTTCCAGACGGAAAACATATTAGCATCAGAGGAATCCCAGAATGAATACTAAGAACTGATTTTCATAAATTTCTTACTGAATTTCCTTCATCTCTGGTGACACCAGAATTCCTTGGAGACTACAGATTGGAGGACTCCACAGACTCCTCCATCTGGTGATTGTAAAACAGACATCCCCCGAGATGTTATTGTAAGACAGCATTTTCTCTGCTTTAAGGAAGCGATTTTCAAACGTTCAAGAGACAAGAGGATTTTTCATTTTTCCTATTGAGAATCTACAGATTTTTTCTGATCTTTCAAATATTACCATTTTAAAGAGGAAATAATTTATTAATATTACAAAGACTTTGACATGTAGATGAAGCTTACCCTCTAGATAAGGAGCCTGATAGAATTGCAAGGTCGCAACTCGATCTAAGTAGGTCGTATGTCTGCGGGCCATGCTGTTAGCCCGCAGCGGCGCAACTTATGGTGCTATTCAATTGGCCAGGCCCACAAGTTCCGGGCCCGATAGCGCACATCGCGTACCATGCTATTGAAAGTAACATTTGGGAGCTTTAACATGATCAATTAAGCAAGGGTGTAACTCCCAAGAATGAAACAGCCAATGGAAACGGAGATCGTCATCATGACATCAATGAAGTCCAACCTCCAAGCCCGTAACTCGTAATTGAAGCCAGAAGGACTTGGAAAAATGGAGTTTAAAAGAATTCTATTTTGGCGATTTGCGAGCTTGAGAATGTTGTGCTAATAATTTGAAGACCTAACATCACTTTCCTTTTTAATAAAAGTACAGTATTGCTTTTTTATGTGCTTTTACAGTGCTCCAGGCGTGTCTTTAAGTCCTTTGTGAGACCTCCTTGGTACCAATAACTTGGTGGTTTGACTTTTGCCATTTGCGGGCTTGATGGAGGGGTTAGCGAAGGGGAATCGGAGCAATTGAATTTTAGAGTTTGCAACTCTTGCAGCCATGAAAGATCAAGGGCTTGGAGGGTATTAACTTGCGATTTGAACCATTGCAGTGAATCGCAGCGAATCGCAGCTCAGAGCCCGTAACTTGATCGAAGGCCTGCAAAAAGACGCCTATTAATTAGCAAAGTAACTTGAGGGCTACATTTCCGAGCCCGGATCTCCCGAAATCCTCAATTGAATAAGGCTTAATCTCTTTCATCACTTTACGCTTATTTGCATTTTCAACGATACGATCAGGTGTTTAACCGCCTTGCGGGTCCTCTCTAGCACTCGTAGGATTTTCTTCTACATTTGCCATTTACGGATGTGAAAACATTTGCGGGCTTAAGAAATTGTAGCAAATGAATAGGGATTTGCAATTGTAACATTTACAGGCTTGTAAGATCAAAGGCTTAGCTGGGGTGTAAGTTACGATTTTAACAATCTCAGGGATTTTTATCCTGTAACCCGCAAATCGTAGCTAAAAGACGCCAATTTGTTTACCACATTACGGGCTCCGGTAACTTACAATTGCTGGGTTGAGTAGGGGCCCATGTCTCGGTTAGATGTAAGGAGAGACAAGTAGTCTCAAGGCTGTTAGCTATGTACTGAATGTTTTGTAACTGAAAACACAAAAAGATCAACATTGAGTAGAGAGGAGAAGACATTAAGACAAGATTATTAAACAGTGATTAAAATAATATCTTAAAATGTCCATGGATTGTATTCTACTTATAAGAGACCGGTATGTCCGAGCAAATGCAGATATAATATGGAAAGATCATTATCAGCCAGTTCTCATTAATGATACCCACTCTATAAGGATTAGTCCAACACTTAGAGCTATATCTAGAGGAGCATCAATCGTTGTTAATAAGAGATCAATGGCAGTTGAGGAACATATAGATGATGATATCTATGAACGATGTATTATTTGGTTACGCACCTCATTTGATCCCAGAGAAGGCCCTGTCTGACCTTAGAATCCGTGGTCCATAGAGCTTTCCCTAAAGCAGCCAGAAAGATTGAAAACTCACAAACGTACAATCTAATGAGTTTGGGTTAGGTGCCGGAGGGTGAGAGATACTTTGTGCATGTGATAGGCTTCATTAAACGGATGCATTTTTACTGGAGCCTGTAATTCAGCCCGTAAACTAATTTGCAATTCAATTGGCGTCTTTTTCTGAGCCGTAAACAATCTACGGGTTACAGGCTGAAAATCCCTTCTGTTGTCAAAACCGTAACTTACACCCCATCTAATCCTGTGATAGCAAATCAAAAAATAAATAAATACTTCTATTGTATCCACTCCGTGCCATAGATAGAGAGCAGTAGAATATTCTATAAATATTTGTTTGTCATCTAATGTGTGATTTAAGCCTCACATCTGCTTCCTGTCGTCATTTGCAGCCATCACTTAGTTCCCATTTTACTGTTTATGTGGTTTTTTTTATCTGATTTAACACAGAAATGGAGCTGAATATCGATTCCATTATCCACATGAGACATTTATTTCACAATTAGCCATTGTAATATATTATATGACTCGTTTATTACTCATGGAATGATCTAACTGCAGAAAATAACAAAAATTATGAGGAAGTGAAACTTTTATTGGGTAACTAAAAAGGAAAGAAATGCAGATTTCTGGGACACGGTGGTAAAATAGACATGTCCAAGTCAGATAAAATAGGCAAACACATTCAGATCCCATGTAACCAAAATGGGACTCGTAAGACTGGGGAATCTAACTGGCCAATAGCCTTCAATAAAAGTGATAAAGCCCTTTAAAGAGACGTTGTGCCCCCAAGCATCCACTAGCATCTCATCGCCGTTGTTCCTCAAAGTTCTCTGTATAATCTCTTTATCGCCCGTGCCTTCCTTCCCATTGAGAGCATTGGGCACCGTAGACCACTTGGAGATGGGTCTAACTGAATTTGCTGGTCTTGCCATCTCTAAACTGGTTGGTAGCTCAGGCCACTGCCCAGACCTAGAGAAGAAGTGCTGACATTGGCCTTCGTGGTAAAGATCCGCCCATCCAGGACAGGATACATGCAAACTATTCATTAGTCCCTTGCTAACCAAGGAAATACACCTCTGATGGTGCTGAGAAGATCTTCTTTGGCTGACATGTAGAGGAGCACAAGAACATCTGGGACAGGGGACCTGTGTCATCAGAACATACAGTAGATATATACAGTATATATATATAGTTACATAGTTACATAGTAATTAAGGTTGAAAAAAGACTTTCAGTCCATCAAGTTCAACCTGTTAAGATCTCCTCTGATCTGCAATATGCGGATTAGTTATTAATTAAATTATTGATTAAATAATTATTAATAGTATAGTATTGGAGGATGAATAAAGAGTTAGTCCATCAAGTTCAACCTTTTTAGATCTCTATTGATCTTTTTCCAAAAAAAAATTATTGACACAAACATAGGACAAGCACTTTTGTAAACAAGGAGTGACATGCAGGTCCCCCATGCTCGCTGGTAATCTCATTACACTTTCCTATTTGCCTTTAACAAAATATACATGTCGCTGTGTGTCAACCACTTCCCTTTTCCTTTTTCTATTATTGAAACAGTCTATGAAAACAACCCAGAACTGGTTAGATAGTTTATCCTCAAATCAGTGCACTAAATATGTCTAACATCCATTAGATAACCTGCTCTGGTCGTTCGATTTATTTCAACATAACTAAAATAAAACTTGTCATAAATTAACATGTGCCTTTCACAACTTCATTATATAGTTTTTACTTATTACCTTATCGACCTTCCACGCCTGCAGCGTCCTCTAAGGAGGAACCATGGAGAGCACTGTCCCGGACCGCTCCAGCACCCAACAGCCTCCCCCCCCATGATCAGAGCACTACTGTCAATGTATTTGGAATGAGTGTTCCGACCCGCTCCAGTCACCCCATATTTCTTTATAAATATCTACTGTATCATTTAGTGTAGCCGTCATATGTTCATAAGTCATAATAAAGTTAATTTTGTGAATAACCGAGTGGATATCAAGTGATTTTTTCCGCCAGTTCCCGGCCAGACTGCTCTTTGCAGCCAGCATAACAAATTGAAGCCATTTATTCTGGTGTACTCGTAAATTTTGTACCGGTAGCCCCAGTAGACATAGTCCCATATTGGGTAGTATTTTCGTGTTCAATGTCTTAGAGACCAGATCGGCCACCATTGTCCACATTGCTTGGGCCATTGGGCAATCCCACCAAATATGGCGGAAGGATCCCCCTGTGGTGCAGCCTCTAAAGCACTCGGGAGAGACTTTAGGGTCCATTTTGTGTAACCTATCTGGTGTGTAGTAGGATCTAAATAGTACTTTCATCGATGTTTCCAAATGACTAAAATACCTGGACCCCTTTGTCAATTCTAAGTGTACCTTAGACCATTTGCTCATGTCCCATTCCTCTCCCATATCCAGTTCCTAATGCTTGATGTGTTTAGGTTTGCTAGACATGTCACTTGAGTTGAATATTGCGTACAATTCCCCCAATATTCCCCTAGTAAGTGGGGCTTTATTACAGATTAGTGTGAACCAAGTTGATCTGGGCGGGCCCCATTTACGAAGTTTAGTGGATACATTATGTCGGATTTTATTATAGATGAAGTATTCACTGG
This sequence comes from Discoglossus pictus, assembly GCA_027410445.1. Classification (NCBI taxonomy): domain Eukaryota; kingdom Metazoa; phylum Chordata; class Amphibia; order Anura; family Alytidae; genus Discoglossus; species Discoglossus pictus. Next base: position 186,730 of record JAPZIH010000658.1, read on the forward strand.
ACGGAAGATTGTGTGTATCTATAAATTTCTCATTAGTTAGCACTGTGCCATCTCTAACCCAGCCATCAAACCTGTCAAGCTTTCTTGAGGTCCACCAGTCTTTGGATAGCAAACCCATCTCATCTAGAGTACTTGGGGAAGGAAGTGTTGTGGTTGCATAGGAAATATTGGGACTTAACTGTCTATTAGTATTGGCTTTTTCCCATTCATTCAGCGTTAATGCTATCATCGGGTTGTTACGGGCCAGATCAGGGGGTAACCGGGAAGATGGATCCCATATTAGAGTGTCCCATTTAAATGGCATAATTTGATAGTTTTCTACGAAAACCCAAAGTGGCTGATGTTCTGTCGAGTGTGCCTGGGGTAGAAAAGAAATCTGGGCTGCCCTGAAATATTTGAGGAGGTCTGGACAACCCAATCCTCCGGAGGTTCTATTCCTCATCATAATGGATTTCTTTATTCTTGGGCGTTTGTAGTGCCAAATAAATCTGAATATCGCATTTTGAAAACTATTCAGGTCTCTTTTGTTTTTTACGAATCGGCAGAGTCCTGAAAAGGTACAGAATCCTGGGGAGAATATTCATTTTTATTGCATTAATCCTCCCCACCATGAGAGATTATATTTATTCCATTTCAACAAGTCCTGATTCAGGGTCTTGTATAACGGGATATAGTTTGACTGATATAGGTCGGTGATCTCTGGAGTGATCTTGATGCCTAAATAATGTATATGTTTTTCTGGCCAAGCAAAGGGGTGTCGAGTTTTAAGAGTGTCCCTTAAAGTCTGAGGAGTCTGTGCCAAGATCGCTTCCGTCTTGTCCATGTTAATTTTGAGTCCCGAAATGACCCCGAAGGACTCCATCAGGGACATCAGGGCTGGTATTGACTGAAGTGGGTTTGTAAGTTGTAACGGTACCCCCCAAACATAGAAGGGGGTGCCCAGGCCGTTTTAGCCGATCCGCCCGTCCAGTGCTATAGGGACAGCTACTGCAGGACACCCATTCCCCCAAGCACGAGACACACGCTCTGTGGTTGAGGGTCAAGCAGAGAACACCCTTCTTTATTAAAACCAAAAGACATATATATAAAAACCCATTTCCACATACACCGTAGGGGCAGTGACTACCTTTGGTCAACCCCTAATTACCTATGGCCAATCAGACAGGGTAGGAACCATGAGACTCCTCCCATGGGCCACCCCCCAGGCATGGCTACCATGCTCATTCTCACCCAGACTGTCCTCATGGAAACTTCCTGTTTGCTCCTTGTCTATGCCCCTGGGAAACCCCATACACTGGCCCTTTGTTCAAGTCCTGGCGACACCCTGTGTTTACCTAATGGGGGATGGTCAGAATCTGTAACACATATCTACACATTTTTCATAACTTTAAAAGTATGCATCACATTCACATAAAACATACATTTTCAGAATCAGCATACTCCAAATACAAACATGTGTCAAAATTATACAAATTGGTCCAGTGGTTCAAAAGTTAGATCACAGTCCTTTCTGACCAAATGGAACATGGCTTCTATGTCTTTGTAGGTGGAAAGTCAACATGGGCCGTAGTCAAAAGGCAGAATGTGGGCCTCCAAGCTTCTCCAATTCGCATTGACAAGACTGATCTCGTCACATCTCTCCCCCTTTCCAAAAAGACTAACCGGATATCTGACCTCCTGCCGGTCAGATTCCGGGCTAGTCCAGAAGGCCACCCACAAAACACAATCAACAGTACAGCCCACCCACAATAACTGGATACTACACCTGGGTAGAGGAGAAACTTGTCCATGTCCAGGTGCCTCACCATGGCTGTGCTGGGCACTGTTAAGCTGCCTTGGTGGGTTGCTGAGTGGGCAGAGACCAGCGGTACTCTGCCCTGGTGCCAGCGCTACCACGGAAGTAGCCTGTTTGGGGCCTGGTTGTAGGGTGGGGAGACCGACGGTCTCCCCTTTGGCTAAACAGCCCTGTTGCTGGGGGACAGAACCGACCGTCTCTGCCCCTGGTAGCTCAGCCTGTTGCTGGAGAATGGAGTCTGAGCTCTCAATTCCCTGCAGCTCACCCTGACGCTGGGGAATGGAGACGGGGCTCCCAATTCCCTGCATATCACTCTGTCGCTTTGGAATGGAGACGGGGCTCCCAATTCCCTGCATATCACTCTGTCGATGGGGAATGGAGTCTGAGCTCTCAATTCCCTGCAGCTCACCCTGACGCTGGGGAGGGAGGACGCTGCTCTCTTCTCCTTGCAAGGTACACTTCCGCTGGGGAGGGGAGACAATGCTCTCCACTCCCTGCACTTCACACTGGCACTGGGGATCTGGGCTAGCCACCCAGCATCCCTGTAGGGCCGGTGGAGAGACCTCGGTCCCATCTCCACCTGCGGCCTGGGATTCCTCCCAATAAATTTCTACAATATCTTCCCAGCGGAAGGGGTCTGGATCTGGGTCTCTCACCTTGTTGTAATGCTGAGCCTTCCCAATGGAATGGAAGAGATCTCGGTAGTCCTTCTCCAGTTCCCACTCCAGGGTTGCTAGGTGAACAAGGTCTTGCTCTACCTCATGGGGGTCATCCTAGTCATGCCTAGCCTCCCTCTCATAGAAAATATCCTCAAGTCTGGTCTGCGCAGGGCTCCCGAAGTCAGGCTCTGCAAATGACTCCCATAACAAGCCAGGACCATCAAACTCCTCTCCCTCTGGCTTGTCATGCTCGGCTGTCCAGGGTATATACTGTGCCATATACCACCAGAGCGCCTGGTAGGCATCCTCCAGCCATAGCTCCTGCCATGCACGGAGCTTGAGTTCCTCCACCCATTCCTCAAGGGGCTGCTCTCCCAGGAAGGGCATGCGCAGGGCCACTTGCTTCTGCAACCGCTGCTCTTCACTGGGGAGACTCTCACCCCGCTGGTATTGTACATTATCCAGGGCCTGGTACCAGATGCCTTTCCTTAATGCATCCTGGCCATCCAGGTCCTCATCCTCGTATAGCACTGCTGGTTCCATTCTGCTGCTTTTAGGGTCGCTGTACTGGGACATGCGTTGCCCCCAACTTGTAAATCCACAGAATGGTGTCTCCTGTAGCTGTCCTTCTGGCTGTGGGAACAATTCCGCCGCTTGCCACCAGTGTAACGGTACCCCCCAAACATAGAAGGGGGCGCCCAGGCCGTTTTAGCCGATCCGCCTGTCCAGTGCTATAGGGACAGCTACTGCAGGACACCCATTCCCCCAAGCACGAGACACACGCTCTGTGGTTGAGGGTCAAGCAGAGAACACCCTTCTTTATTAAAACCAAAAGACATATATATAAAAACCCATTTCCACATACACCGTAGGGGCAGTGACTACCTTTGGTCAACCCCTAATTACCTATGGCCAATCAGACAGGGTAGGAACCATGAGACTCCTCCCATGGGCCACCCCCCAGGCATGGCTACCATGCTCATTCTCACCCAGACTGTCCTCATGGAAACTTCCTGTTTGCTCCTTGTCTATGCCCCTGGGAAACCCCATACACTGGCCCTTTGTTCAAGTCCTGGCGACACCCTGTGTTTACCTAATGGGGGATGGTCAGAATCTGTAACACATATCTACACATTTTTCATAACTTTAAAAGTATGCATCACATTCACATAAAACATACATTTTCAGAATCAGCATACTCCAAATACAAACATGTGTCAAAATTATACAAATTGGTCCAGTGGTTCAAAAGTTAGATCACAGTCCTTTCTGACCAAATGGAACATGGCTTCTATGTCTTTGTAGGTGGAAAGTCAACATGGGCCGTAGTCAAAAGGCAGAATGTGGGCCTCCAAGCTTCTCCAATTCGCATTGACGAGACTGATCTCGTCACATAAGTGTACACAGGATGTCATCTGCAAAGAGGCAACACTTAAACTGGTGCAAGCCTACATTTAATCCAGTTATTTTTGCGCTATTCCTAATAGCCTGCACCAAAGGTTCAATGGCCAGCGCGAACAGAAGGGGGGATTAGGGGCAGGCCTGTCTGGTTCCCTTTTCTAATATTAATAAAGGAATGGTCATCCCCTGGGATTCTAATGCTGGCAGTTGGATTATTGTAGAAAGACTTGATCACATTAGTTACCTACCAACCCAAACTTTGTCAGCGTGGCATGCAGGTATGGCCATTCAATGGAGTCAAATGCTTTCTCCAGGTCTAGTCCTATAGTACATAAAGGGGTATGATCTAGCTTAGCCAAATGGAATATGTTGAGGAGTCTTCTTATATTATCCCCCGCCTGTCTGTAAGGAATAAAGCCCACTTGGTCCTTATGGATCAATCTAGGTAGGAAGTTCGCTAATCTGGTGGCCAATATTTTTCCAAGAATTTTTACATCTCCATTCAAAAGAGAGATGGGTCTGAAGTTTTTAACCAGTAGAGGATCTCTGCCCGGTTTAGGGAGGAAGATTAAGCTCGCTTGGTTAAGCTCGGGAGGCATGGCCTTCCCCTCCATTATATCTTTAAAAAGCTTTTCCAACATTGGGGCAAGTTGCTTATCGAAAGTGGCATAATAGTTATTTGTAAAGCCGTCAGGACCAGGGGCTTTACCCTTCCTCAGGGTCTTAATTGTTTTACTGATCTCGTCTACTGAGATCTCAGCATTCAATAAACTTAAATCCTCCTCAGTGGCTGAAGGGAGGTCATAGGCGTTTAGAAATTTGTGTATTTTGTAACTGTTAGCCGTCAATTTGGACGAGTAAATATCTTGATAATAATTTCTGAATGTTTCTTTGATCTCATCTTGTTTCATAGTGATTACCCCTCTAGCATCCCTAACTTGGTGAATACGCGAGTTATGTCTCATGTTTAATTTCCTGGCTAACATGGGCGAGGGCTTATTAATTTGGCAATAAAATTTATGGCTCGTTCTTCTGATAGCCTTTTCAGTCCTTTCTGCCAATATGGCATCTAATTCTGCTCTGGTTCGATCTAATACAATCTGGGTTTCCCTCGTGTATTTATTCTGGTTTAACTTTTCAAGATACTGTAATTTCTTAAAAAGTTTGTTTTCCTTGTTGAGTAATTTTTTCCTATGGGCTGCCGATACTTTTATAATTATCCCCCTAATGTAGGCCTTATGAGCAACCCATGACCATCCTATTTCCGTCTCTGGAATATCGTTGAGAGCAAAAAAGGTGTTAATTTCCTCTTCTATTTGGGCCTGTACCTCTGGACTCGTAATCAGCTTGTCGTTTAAACGCCAAGCATGGATGTGGGAATTGATTTGGTTTAGACTCAATTTACAAGAAATTAACGAGTGGTCCGACCATGGGCAGGGTAATATTTGGGCATCTGACGCGTTATTGAACAGTGATGAGTCCATCATCAAAGCGTCAATCCTGGAGTAGGTATTGTGGGTGGGGGAAAAGAATGTATACTGTCTTTCAGAGGGATGCAACCCCCTCCAGGCGTCTACTAATTCCAGTTCCTTAAGTAGGGAATAAATGATATTAAGTTTTTTAGCATCTCTAGTATATGAAGGTGTCCCTGACCTGTCTAAGAAAGGTTGAAGCGCCAAGTTCAAGTCCCCGCCCATAATAATTTTCCCTCTGTCTTCTTGTTTTAGAAGGTTCAGTAATTTGATAAGAGTGTTGTGCGGGTTGACAGTGGGGGCATATAAATTCACCAAGGAGACCCTAACATCCAGAATAGTACCTGAAAGTATGAGGAAATCACACTCCTTATCCTTTTCCTGTTTTTCTAATTTGAAGGGGAGGTTCTTGTGAAGGAGAATGGCCACACCTGCTTTCTTGGAGAGCTTTGAACAAGTATAGAAATTGGGGTAATCTCTGTGGAGAAATTTCGGAACTTTGTCTCTCGCAAAATGAGTTTCCTGTAAGAAAATTATAGATGGCTTGATCCTTTTATAAAAGAGAAAGGCCTTACGTCTTTTAAACAGGGAGTTGATGCCTTTTACATTATGTGTTATTATGTTGTGTGAGTTATCAGTCATGGCGGTGTGTTATCTAGGTGTGTTAAAGTCGCTGGAACGTTACCCCACACAGATCTCTCTGCCTCAGCTCCTATTTTCCCTGCCAGCCGGCCCGGGACATGCCCACCACGATTCGCTCCAGACGTGGATGACTTCAGGTATTCAGCGGGAAAACATACAAAGAACAAAAAAACAACATCAGTACAAAACAGTACCCGAATAGTAAACCATGGATGACAGTAAATCCTCCCCAGACTACTATTGATAGACTTTACGTTGGGGTTAAAGGAAGGCGACATACCCCCCCAAATTATCCCAACAGGGAGAAAACTATCAAATATCGCTACCAAAACTAGCTCTAACATTATCATGGGTTCTAAACCCCTACTTAAGATAGAGCTTAGCCACTTAAAGTAGCCATCCTGAGTACTCTAGTAATTATGCATAATGTTATGCGAGATAAAAAATAATAGAAAAACAGTATTACAGTTCCACCCAATACCTTCAGTTGGCTAAAGAGATTGGTTGTGAAAAAATAAACCCAGCACTAGCTAACTGCCCCCGGGCTAAACTGGAACTCCACCCCCTGTGTGGCCCGATTAAACTAATGCAAAAACAAAGATACAATACTCATTTGAATTATAGTCCTTTTTGTAAGCAATGTCCAAGCGTGTGCAGAGGATCAAGAAATCCGCCTTTCCTTCTGCAACTCCCGAGGTGGAGATCAGGTTCCCAATATAGCGTAGAGAGTATTATGGAAACAGAGTTTGGACTTGAAAAAATGTTATGATACGGGGTCCTCCGCTAGATCCTGCTTGACCCTTCTTGGCCTGCCTCAATTCCGCCTGAAGGAAGGAATGTTCTTCCTCGGATTCCATAGGCACGAGTTTCAGTCTGTTCAGAAGGCTTTGGCTTTCCTCAAATGATAGCACCTTGAAGGATTTTCCTTTATAAGTGAACAAAAGTGCATATGGGAACCCCCATTTGTATGCTATCTTGTAGTGGGAGAGCACTCATCTCCCTCCTTTTCTGAAGGGTAGAAGGGGATAAGTCCATATAGATTTGAATCTTGGTGCCGTCTGGGCCTAGGATTTCCCTCCTTAGTCTGGTTTCTGCAAGGATCAAATCTCTCGCCTTTTGCTGGGTAAATCTAATAATGATATCTCTGGGTAGGTTTTGGTCCCTAGAAGATCCCAACGCTCTATGAGCTCTTTCTATTGCCCAGTTTGACTCCTCGACCGAAGGAAGGATCATGCTTATAGCATCTCTAGAATATTGTAGAACGTCCGTTATTTTATTGGGGACGCCCCTCAGCCTAATATTATGTCTGCGGGATCTGTTCTCCAGGTCCTCTACTTTATCCTCCAACATCTGGATCTTAGATGCATTTTGTAGGATATCCTGCTTGTCGAGCGCTTGGGTCTCTGCGATTTGATCAGTGCTTTCCTCCAGACCTTGCAGCCTCTGGTTTAGAGATTGGATGTCTGACCTTAGGTCGTCCACTGCATGTTTGATTTCAGCTTGAAGGATCTGTTTGATTTTAATTAAGGTCCCGTCAGTTAGTTCCATTTGAGCTGGTTGGGAGCTCTGCGCTGATTCGTGGATCGGCGACTCTAGCTGTTCAGGATTGGGACTCAGATTCGGGTTGCGATTTGTGTCGGGTGGTTTGTAGAACTCCTGGATCCCCTTCCCAGACTGTTTCTTTTGTACTTTACTTGTACTGCGACTTGCCATCTTTCTATGAGGATTGAAACGCTGGTTTTGAGGCCCTGGTCCACTTAAATAGCTGGGTTTGAAGGTATTGGGTCGAAGCAGTGATTATATAGTTATATACTCATGGATGGCATACTAGCTGCCAGCCTTACGCCTGCATAAGAGCTGCAGACAGACCGCTCCAAGGGGGTGTTGGTAAGCCCTGGCCCAGGGTCCTCGGGAGCATAGCTGGAAGCTTTGGAACAGTTTGTGTATCACTTGTTCTATGGTTCGGCAGCCACCATTCCTTGCGCAAATACTGTAGAGTGCGTGTTTCCTGGGCAAAGGTCCTTATTCTGAGTTAAGATTAGAGACAGGCCTTTCTAGGTCAGAAAATGCTTTCAGCTTGGTATAAATTGTGATTGGTAAGCACAATCCTTGAAATGTCCACTGGGTGTCTGTGTTCGCACACTAATAGCTGTATAATGAAGCCTTGCACAGCCAAGCAGCAGGGCAACTCAATTTTTCAAACACGCATGTGCTGTAGGCAAATGTCATCAGCTTGCTGATATTGCTGAAATGACCCTTCAGGACCTTGTATCTTGCAGTTAAATCAGGAGCCAACCTGATGCTTATAGTTTTGTGTAGCATGTGATTTGGGTGCGCTATTCTTAGAATGTCCACTGGGTGTCAGTGTTAGCACACTAATGGCAGTGTAATGGAGTCTTTCAACACCAAATCACAGGGCAACCCAGATTTTTAGGCAAACATGAACTGTAGGCAAACTTCATCAGTCTGTTAGTATTGAATATATGTCCAGTTGGGGCCTTTAAGCCTTTATAATGAGACCTTTGGCCAGCATGTAATGTCCTCTGGGTTCACAACTCCTCAGAGTCTTTTGAAGTCTCACTTTTGTAATAGATAGCCAGTCATAAGGTTTAGTAAGGGCTCTTTATTAGGAAGATTCTGTGCTGCATCAAGCCTCCCTTAGCAGTACCTGCTTCTCTGTTTAAATTAAAATTTCGCGCCACAAAATGGCGGCCGCAGATTCGCGGGCTTTTTAATTTTGGGTAGAAGGAGGCTACCTGCCTTTTAATGTGGTCCTCCCTGCCTTATTGTCTGCAGTGACCCCTTTGAGTGACCACTATGTTTGCCCCAGGGCCTCGGGAGGTCTCAATAGTGTGCCAATCAGCAAGGCCTGGCGGGTAAGATGGCCGCCCACACGAGGCTGCGCCTCTCTCTCAGGTTGCAGAGGCCCCCGGGCCGTCGCCCCCTGCTCCTCAGTCTCCGGTCCTCCTGGCTCACCCCACTTCCAGGCCACTCACCCCTCCGGCCTCAGGTCGCCCCTCACCTTCCTTTTGCCGCTCTGGCCTCCTGCGCCCACTGCTGCCTCTGTTCAGGCCTCACTTTCCTCCGGCGCGGCCGCGCCAGCACATCCGCCGGGCTGCTGTGCCAGCTCGACCAGGGGGCTCCTCCGCGGGCCACTCCAGGAGTCCTGCGTGGCCGACCGTCCGGTCGGGACTCCCCCGGGGGTAGGGGAGGAGGATCTGATAGGCTTCACTGCGCTCCGACGCAGCACGGACCGGCCTGCTGTGGAAGGCCGTGCAGCCTGCTAAAAGTCCCGATGTTGGGCAAAATAAAGCAGAACCCCACAGTCTGTGTGGGCAAAAGAGCTCCAGGAAGCCTTGAAAATTCTTTTAAAAGCAAAATTAGGCAATTTGTGCCCCAATTCTGTTCTCTATTGATCTTTTTAATGTGGACTATTTATTATTATTGTTAATTGTTAATTGATCCAGAGGAAGGCAAACAGAAAAAAAACCCATTGAAAAAAGCAAAATTCCTTCCTGACCCCAGAAACTGGCGATCAGATCTCTCCCTGGATCAATATTCCTTTGCTAGTTATCTAGGATAGCCTTGAATGCCCTCTTTATTCAAAAATATATCTAACCCCTTTTTGAAGTTGTCTATCGAATCCGCTGTCACCACCTCCTTTGGTAGAGAATTCCACAGTTTAACCACCCTAACTGTGAAGAACCCTTTTCTTTGTTTAAGGTGAAATCTTTTTTCCTCTAACCTCAAAGGATGTCCTCTTGTCAGTTGAAAATCTCTTGCTACAAAAAGTTCCCTTGACAAAGCCTTATATTGACCCTGGATGTATTTATATAAGGTAATCATATCTCCTCTTAGACGCCTTTTTTCTAGAGAAAATATGTTTAATTTGGTTAGTCTTTCTTCATAACTTAGCCCCTCCATTCCCCTTATTAGTTTTGTTGCCCTTATCTATACTTTTTCCAGCTCTAAAATGAGGTGGTGCCCAAAATTATATATATATATATAGAGAGAGAGAGAGATAGACAGATAGATAGATAGATAGATAGATAGATAGATAGAGATATAGATAGATAGATAGATAGATAGATAGATAGATAGATAGATAGATAGATAGAGAGATAGATAGATAGATAGATAGATAGATAGATAGATAGATAGATAGATAGATAGAGATATAGATAGATAGATAGATAGATAGATAGATAGATAGATAGATAGATAGATAGATAGATAGATAGAGAGATAGATAGATAGATAGATAGATAGATAGATAGATAGATAGATAGATAGATAGATAGATAGATAGATAGATAGAGGGATAGATAGATAGATAGATACATGCATAGATAGATAGATAGATAGATAGATAGATAGATAGATAGATAGATAGATAGATAGATAGATAGATAGATAGATAGATACTGATAGATAGATAGATAGATAGATAGATAGATAGATAGATAGATAGATAGATAGATAGACAGACAGATAGACAGACAGACAGACAGACAGACAGACAGACAGACAGATAGAGAGAGAGAGAGAGAGATAGACAGATAGATAGATAGATAGATAGATAGATAGATAGATAGATAGATAGACAGACAGACAGACAGACAGACAGACAGACAGACAGACAGACAGACAGATAGAGAGAGAGAGAGAGAGAGAGAGAGAGAGAGAGACAGAGAGAGATAGACAGATAGATAGATAGATAGATAGATAGATAGATAGATAGATAGATAGATAGATAGATAGATAGATAAATAGATAGATAGTCAGAGAGATAATAAATTTGTGTTCACGTTAGAATTTCTAAAAATTAATGAACATTTTATTTCCTCCTTTTACAGTTATTCTGCTGCACTCTGGGAAACTGGGCAGGGACATGCAAATGAGTCCACAATGCATTATTACCCTTTAATCCAACACCTTTTAGGCAGATGCTCACTGTATTACACAGCTTTACAGCATAGCATAGGATGGTTTATGTACGAGTTAGGAAACCTACCCTTAAAGGGAACACCTTCATTCTAAATGGATCTCATTGAGTGGGGCTGGTTCCTAACCGTACCAAGGGGGCAGATTTGTAAATCCAATACTGGACTTATTGTTATCTACAGTCTCTCCCTCTTCCCGTGTCATGACTGTACACCAACAAACCAGCTCACAGCCTGGGGGGATGCAGGGTCTGATGGTCTACAAGATCCAGCACTTGGTGTGTATACAGTTGGGAGAACACAGCAATGACTACTCAGGTCATCAAGACGGAGATCACGCAGTTTATATGGCGATAGACCACATAGACAGTGCTTCTTATATAATGGAAAAATAATTATTCATGGGTGGGTGACATTGAGTCCAATCCATCTATGCCCCAAGAGCGGAGCTATCACCTGTGCAGTCCTCTAGCGGGGGGAATACTAATAATTATTTTGTGTGTGCTGACGGGGGGAGGAGCCAGCAGACCGGCAGCATGGAGCAGGAGGTAAGAGACAGGGAGAGGCAAGGAAGGAGGGGGGAAATGGGGGGAGAGAATGAGACATAGAGGGAGGGAGAGGCATGGGGGAGAGGAGACATGGAGGGAGGGAGAGGCATGGGGGAGAGAAGGAGACATGGAGGGAGGGAGAGGCATGGGGAAGAGAGGAAAAATGGAGACACATGGAGGTTGAAAAGGAAGGGGAGACATGGAGGGAGAGGGGGAGACATGGATGAGAAGGAATCATGGGGGAGAGGGGAGACATGGGTGGAGGGAGAGGCATTGGGAAGGGAGAGACATGGGGGAGAGAAGGAGACATGGAGGGAGGGAGAGGCATGGGGAAGAGGGGCAAAGGGGAAAATGGGAGAGACATGGAGGGAGAAAGGGAAGGGGGAGACATGGAGGGAAGGGGGAGACATGGATGAGAGGGAATCATGGGGGAGAGGGGAGACATGGGTGGAGGGAGAGGCTTGGGGAAGGGAGAGACATGGGGGAGAGAATGAGACATGGAGGAAGGGAGAGGCATGGGGTGGGAGAGGCATGGGGGAGAGAAGGAGACATGGAGGGAGAGGCATGGGGAACAGAGGCAAAGAGGAAAAGGGAGACACATGGAGGGAGAAAGGGAAGGGGGAGACATGGAGGGAGAGTGGGAGCATGGGGGAGAGGCTGAGACATGGGGGAGAGAAGGAGACATGGAGTGAGAAAGAGGCATGGGGAAGGAGAGGCATGGGGGGAGAGAAGTAGACATGGAGGGAGAGGCATGGGGGGAGAGAAGAATACTTGGAGGGAGGCATGGGGAAGAGAGGCAAAGAGGAAAATGTGAGACACATGGAGGGAGAAAGGGAAAGGGGAGACATGGAGTGAGAGGGGGAAACATGGGGAGAGACATGGGGAAGAGGGAAGCATGGGGAGAGAGTGAGACATGGGGGAGGGAAGGAGACATGGAGGGAGGGAGAGGTATAGGGGAGAGAAGGAGACATGGAGAGAGGGGGAGGCATGGGGGGAGAGAATGAGACATGGAGCGAGAGAGAGGCAAGGGAAGAGAGGCAAAGGGGAAAAAGGGAGACAGATGGAGGGAGAAAGGGAAGGGGAGACATGGAGGGAGAGGGGAAACATGGGGAAAGGGGGAGACATGGAGGGAGAAGGAGACATGTGGGGAGAGAGGGAGATGTGGGGAAGAGGGAGACGTGGATGTAAAGGGAGAGGCATGGGGAGAGAGGCAAGGGGAAAGAGGGAGACACATGGAGGGAGAGAGAGGTAAGGGGGAGATATGGAGGGAGGGGGAGACATTGGGGAGAGGGGAGACATGGGGAGAGAGAGAGGGGAAAGGGGGAGACACATGGGGGAGACATGAAGGGAGAGGAGGAAACATGGAGGAGAGGGAGGCATGTGGAAGAAAGGGAGACATGGGGAGAGGAATGGAGGAAAGGGAGACATGGGGGAGAGGGAGAGGCATGGAGGCAAGGGGAGACATGGAGGGAGAATAGAAGATATGGGTGAGAGGGATGCATGGGGAGAGAGGGAGAGGAATGGGTTAGAGAAGCAAAGGGAAAGAGGGAGACACATTGAGAGAGAGGTATGAGGGGAGAGGGGGATGAAGAGAGAGGGAGAGAAAGAGGGGGTGCAAAAGAAAGAGGGATAGAATGAGAGGGGGAAGAGAGGGGGAGGGAGGGGAGAGAGTGGGGGATAGGGAGAGGAAGAGAAAGCAGAGAGAGTGGGGAGAGAAAGTGAGGGGGCACAAGAAAGAGAGAACGAAACAGAGAGATAGAATGAGAGGGTGTTGGGAGAGAGAGGGGAGAGGAGAGAAAGAAAGGGGGAGAGAGAAAGGAGAGAGAAAGAGAGATAAGGGAGGGAGGGAAATCGGGAGAGAAAGGGAGGGGGGGAGAAAGAGAGGAGAGATATAGAGAAGGGGGAGTGTGAGAGAGAAGGCAATATACATATATTTGCACTTAGGGGGAAGGAGACAAACTCAGGTATAGCCCCGGGCGGCAGAAGCTCTAGCTACGCCACTGCGTATAGGACTCGCCGCCTCAGTCGCTCTTCTTTTGTTCACATAGAACATTATATATGCTTGCACACCACCCCATTTGCCATTTTACCCCACTAAGCTGACCTGGTAGAAGTGAATATGGTGCCCTAATGGGGTCAGGCTGTTCTCATTCCTCTATGTGAGTTATGCGACGCCACGTTGGGCGCCGGGCTCTGACTCTCAGAAGGGTGGCATTGTGGTTCTGGCAATAAATTATCTGGATATGTTGATCTAGAACAGATGTAATATCATCCCTTTACCAGTATAGAGCTTCCCATTATTAGTTCCTTATCGACCAATCACCTTGCCACCCATGTAGGCCCTCTTGTGATTGGTCGCCCGGTTTAGGCGGGGTATTCAAAGATATTTTTTGAAAAGTTGTAAAACTTATTTTTGAGTTTCTTGTGACCCAAGTAATATGGCTGCCTGAGAATATGGTCTGGCTCTTTATCTCACTTGGAGATCTTCTTCCAGACGGTGTATGGTGGATAGCGACCCCTCTCTCATCTTCTCAGGGATTTGTATGGTTGCTCTTGACTTCCATATTAACTTATTTACATATTTATATATTTATTATTTTGTATCATTTTTACTTTCAGGTCTTTGGTGCAAGATGGACATACAACATGGCTTCTTCTTATTGTGATCATGATGCATTATGGGAAGGAGTGGCACTTTGATTTTCTCAGGGCCCACTGTAATAACGTCTTATATTCACTAAGCATCATGGCGGCTCCGATACGGCCAATGGATATTTATTTGTAGTATAAATGGCTCTGCATGACCCATCATGACCCATCATGGTGACTATATTGTCATGGACTGGAACCAAAATGTGACACCAGAACCTTCTGTAATAATGGAGAGAGAGAAGAACAAGGGGACGACATAAAATACCAAACTAAATGCAATAAAATATTATGTCCACAAGTTCACCTTCTGTTACATCTCCTGAGATCCTGGTATTACGTGAATATAAATACGAGAAGAGTCAACGGGACCGGGAACCCCGAGAAAAGTATTAAATATAAAAAGTACTGAGCATAGTATTATGAAATAAATGAGATTATTCTTACTCTGTTGTGTATTAGGGCTCGCCATCCATTACAGAGGGCAATACGTCACCTTATACGCCATTTATATGAAGTGGCGACCGCGCCAATACGCCATTCACTGTTACATAGTAATTGAGATTGAAAAAAAGACTTTTAGTCCATCCAGTTCAACCTTTTAAGATCTCTGATCTGCAATATGCAAATGAGTTGTTAACTGAATGGCATGTAAAGTGCTGCAGCGCAAGGGGCGGGACCCGCAAGGGGCGGGACCCGCTGGAAATGACTGTTGTGAACCTGCAGTGATATTCGTGGACACATTTACACTATTTATTTTCTTAAGCTGCGGTAATTAAATAGAGCGATGTGCAGATATTAGTAATAATGGGCAAAATAATCATTTAAAATGTAAAAATAATTGTAATGAGCACATATATCATTATTGTAGTGTTATTATATTATCAAATGAGTATTGTTATTTATTAGCATTAATGATTTTAATATTATGATTAATACATATTTTATTATTATGATTATTGTAAGTTTTATTATTATGATTAATATAGTTTTTTATTATTATGATTAATACATATTTTATTATTATGATTATTGTATGTTTTATTATTATGATTAATATATATTTTATTATTATGATTATTAACATATTTTATTATTATGATTAATATAAATTGTATTATTATTATTAATATAGTTTGTATTATTATGATTAATATATATTTTTATTATTATGATTAATACAGTTTTTATTATTATGATTAATATAATTTTATTATTATGATTAATATATATTTTATTTTTATGATTAATATTTATTTTATTATTATAAATTAATATAATATGTTTTATTATTATGATTACTATGATATGAATCAAAGAAAAGAGCAAACAAGGAGTGACAGAGGTGCAATACAACATAATAACCACTAGGTGGTGCCAATGAACAGTAATGAAGAATAGAACAAATTAAAGGGCCACTACTCTTATGGGCTAGTCTAAATAGAGTTTTTAAGCTTTAACTTTTGTATACAATTGTACTATAGTCTGGGCAGATCTTTGCTTTTGTGTGAAACCTAATCAGTCTCTAGGTTATAGCTCCATTCAGTTATATTGAGAGAGTGTCACAACAGTCAGAATCGCCCTGTACTTCAGGGTCCGGCCTGGGGGGTGAGGCGGTCTGTACTTGGTGGGTATACAGTCTGGATAACACATTAAATGAATATAATTCTATGTTATGACTCGATGAGTTAGGTAACAGATCATAAAGCCGGAGATTAACCAGATCCACAAATCAATAGGAGATGACCATATAGACTGTGTTTATTATAGAATGGTGGGGGGGGGGGGGGGGGGGTATATTCAAGGGTGGGTGACATTGTGCCCATAACTAGAGATGCCCATGAAATACACAGATACGGGGCACATATAGGACTCCACCACCTAAAATGTCAGTTGCTCTTCCTTTGTGGACTCATTTGCATGTCCCCACCCAGTTTCCCACAGTGCAGCACAATAACTGTATTTCTTGAGAATTCTGAGCAGGAAATAGTTTTTTTTACTTATTTAAGATATTCAAATGTGAAAAAAATAGTTTTTTTTTAATTTACTTTGATCACATAGATAATTCGAGCTACTTCACACCACCCATGTGCCATATTCCCCACTGATTGGGTGACGTTGGTCTTATTCTTCTATGTGAGACATGCCAATACCAGTTGGGTGCTGCCACGATGTTACTGTAAATGGAATATGTTGATCTGGATCGGCCCTCCTTATACCGGGTTGTTGCTCTTTAAACCCCAGCTACAGGCATCTTGCGATTGGTTCCTTGCCGACCAATCACCAAGTTGCCAACGTAGGATCTCTTGTGATTGGTCGCCCCAGTTTAGGTGGGGAATTCCTAGATGCTTTATAAAATGTTTTTGCGTTTCTTTTGTTTTCCCGCATGGGAACGTGCCCTGACCCAAGTGATATGGCTGCCTGAGAATACCAGATGGCTCTTTATGTCAGACGGTGTATGGTGGACCCGTGGCTTTACGAATCTGCTGCCCCCTAAAGCTAGAGACCCCGCTCCCATCTTCTCTGGATTTCCATGCCAATCACGTCAATCTTGTACTTATGTATAATTTCCTATCAGTCGTCCTTCCTGTCTTTGGTGTATGATGGGATAAAACATGGCTTCCACGGAGTAGAGAAGGAACAATACCTCAGTAGGGTTGTCCTATAGGTCTGGCCACCTACTCCGAGAGCAGCCTCTTTTAGTCACTATATCTCGTAGTATATCAGTCTGGTCCCACTCAAAATAGTGACCAGCCCACTCCACAGAGTGCATTATGGGAAGATGGCGCGGCAGCTTGATTCTCTCAGTGCCCACGGTAATAACCACGTACATTCACTAAGCATCATGGAGGCTGCCAATGGATATTCCTTTTTTGGTATAGTCGGCTCTGTAGACCTTCATGGCCCATCTTGGCGAGTCATGGACAACAGTAACGAGCCCAATAACATGTAAATAAAATAGCGATAATACGCAGTTACAGAATAACCGAGGCCCACAGAGAGTGAACCGGAGAAAAGTATTAAATATAAAGAATTGGGGAATATTATTATTAAATAAATGAGATTAATCTGACTCAGTTGTGTATTGGAATACGTCATCCATGCGATGCACCATCCTAGGAAGTGGCGAACGCGCCCATACGCCATTCAATACCCCGGAAAACGCTGCAGCGCAAGGGGTGGGAACAGCTGGGAATGTCTATCGATAAACCAGCAGTTATTCATGGACACATTTGTATTATTTCATTCCTTAAGATAATGAGTTAGATTAAAATAAATACAGTGTTTAATCTGTAACTATTATATTCAACTTTATTGTATTCTGGTAGATATTTGCCTTTGTTTGTAACAGAATAAGACATCTAGTGGGGAAAGTGTGAGAGCTCCATTCAGTTTAGTTGAAAGACTGTCACAATATTCAGTGCAGCTCCCAACAGACCCACCAGGTTCTTCAATGAGAGCTCTAAACCTTCAATATGGAGGACACCCAGGAAGAGGCAGTCTGATTTCATTAGAGTTTCTCTAAAGTGCTTTTATGCTCATGACATCATATAGAGATGGAGACACACTGGGGAATTCATACAATATAGGGAATAAGAAGTGTAATATAACAATACATATTATTACAGTAACCTTACATTGGTTTACAATCGACCTTTCTGATCCACCTAGTAAATTATTCCTGTTTCTCTTCTAGATCTTAGATGTGATCATATTAAAATAGGTATATACTAAATTAATCTGTATTTTCAGTGCTATATATAGCTGGTCTGGAGTCTCATTTTATTCTCATACAAGTCAGTGCCCAAAACCAACATGGCGGCGCCACGCTCGGGGCTGTGCGTGACGCATGGTTACCATGGATACTGAAGGACGCCTTGCAGGATGCAGAGCTCGTCTCTAGCAGACAGAAAGCGGCCCGCGCTGCATGGAGGGATACGTATCCATGGAAACCGGACGCTCAGAGTGAGCAGTTATAGAGAGAGGGACAGAGACAGCGAGACCGACCTAAAGAGAAAGACAGAGAAGACAGAGGCACAGCAGCACATCATGTCTGATATCGGGTCCGAGGAGTCGATGATGAGGCTGAGCCTGACCTGGGGGTGAGAGAGATAAGAGAGTGCTATGGGACTAAGGGTAGAGTGATAGAGAGGCTGAGAGAGAGATAAGAGAGTGCTATGGGACTAAGGGCAGAGTGATAGAGAGCCTAAGACAGAGATAAGAGAGTGCTATGGGACAAGGGTCAGAGTGATAGAGGCCTGAGACAGAGATAAGAGTGCTATGGGACTAAGGGGCAGAGTGATAGAGAGGCCTGAGACAGAGATAAGAGAGTGCTATGGGACTAAGGGGCAGAGTGATAGAGAGGCCTGAGACAGAGATAAGAGAGTGCTATGGGACTAAGGGGCAGAGTGATAGAGAGACCTGAGACAGAGATAAGAGAGTGCTATGGGACTAAGGGGCAGAGTGATAGAGAGACCTGAGACAGAGATAAGAGAGTGCTATGGGACTAAGGGCAGAGTGATAGAGAGACCTGAGACAGAGATAAGAGAGTGCTATGGGACTAAGGGGCAGAGTGATAGAGAGACCTGAGACAGAGATAAGAGAGTGCTATGGGACTAAGGGGCAGAGTGATAGAGAGGCCTGAGACAGAGATAAGAGAGTGCTATGGGACTAAGGGGCAGAGTGATAGAGAGGCCTGAGACAGAGATAAGAGAGTGCTATGGGACTAAGGGGCAGAGTGATAGAGGACCTGAGACAGAGATAAGAGAGTGCTATGGGACTAAGGGGCAGAGTGATAGAGAGGCCGAGACAGAGATAAGAGAGTGCTATGGGACTAAGGGGCAGAGTGATAGAGAGGCCTGAGACAGAGATAAGAGAGTGCTATGGGACTAAGGGGCAGAGTGATAGAGAGGCCTGAGACAGAGATAAGAGAGTGCTATGGGACTAAGGGCAGAGTGATAGAGAGGCCTGAGGCAGAGATAAGAGAGTGCTATGGGACTAAGGGGCAGAGTGATAGAGAGACCTGAGACAGAGATAAGAGAGTGCTATGGGACTAAGGGGCAGAGTGATAGAGAGACCTGAGACAGAGATAAGAGAGTGCTATGGGACTAAGGGGTAGAGTGATAGAGAGGCCTGAGACAGAGATAAGAGAGTGCTATGGGACTAAGGGGCAGAGTGATAGAGAGGCCTGAGACAGAGATAAGAGAGTGCTATGGGACTAAGGGGCAGAGTGATAGAGAGGCCTGAGACAGAGATAAGAGAGTGCTATGGGACTAAGGGGCAGAGTGATAGAGAGGCCTGAGACAGAGATAAGAGAGTGCTATGGGACTAAGGGGCAGAGTGATAGAGAGGCCTGAGACAGAGATAAGAGAGTGCTATGGGACTAAGGGGCAGAGTGATAGAGAGACCTGAGACAGAGATAAGAGAGTGCTATGGGACTAAGGGGCAGAGTGATAGAGAGGCCTGAGACAGAGATAAGAGAGTGCTATGGGACTAAGGGGCAGAGTGATAGAGAGGCCTGAGACAGAGATAAGAGAGTGCTATGGGACTAAGGGGCAGAGTGATAGAGAGGCCTGAGACAGAGATAAGAGAGTGCTATGGGACTAAGGGGCAGAGTGATAGAGAGGCCTGAGACAGAGATAAGAGAGTGCTATGGGACTAAGGGTCAGAGTGATAGAGAGGCCTGAGACAGAGATAAGAGAGTGCTATGGGACTAAGGGTCAGAGTGATAGAGAGGCCTGAGACAGAGATAAGAGAGTGCTATGGGACTAAGGGGCAGAGTGATAGAGAGGCAGAGACAGAGATAAGAGAGTGCTATGGGACTAAGGGCAGAGTGATAGAGAGACCTGAGACAGAGATAAGAGAGTGCTATGGGACTAAGGGGCAGAGTGATAGAGAGGGCAGAGACAGAAATAAGAGAGTGCTATGGGACTAAGGGGCAGTGATAGAGAGGCCGAGACAGAGATAAGAGAGTGCTATGGGACTAAGGGGCAGAGTGATAGAGAGGCCTGAGACAGAGATAAGAGAGTGCTATGGGACTAAGGGGCAGAGTGATAGAGAGGCCCGAGACAGAGATAAGAGAGTGCTATGGGACTAAGGGGCAGAGTGATAGAGAGGCCTGAGACAGAGATAAGAGAGTGCTATGGGACTAAGGGGCAGAGTGATAGAGAGGCCTGAGACAGAGATAAGAGAGTGCTATGGGACTAAGGGCAGAGTGATAGAGAGGCACGAGAGAGATAAGAGAGTGCTATGGGACTAAGGGTCAGAGTGATAGAGAGGCCTGAGACAGAGATAAGAGAGTGCTATGGGACTAAGGGTCAGAGTGATAGAGAGACCTGAGACAGAGATAAGAGAGTGCTATGGGACTAAGGGCAGAGTGATAGAGAGACCTGAGACAGAGATAAGAGAGTGCTATGGGACTAAGAGGCAGAGTGATAGAGAGGCCTGAGAGAGATAAGAGAGTGCTATGGGACTAAGGGGCAGAGTGATAGAGAGGCCTAAGACAGAGATAAGAGAGTGCTATGGGACTAAGGGTCAGAGTGATAGAGACCTGAGACAGAGATAAGAGAGTGCTATGGGACTAAGGGCAGAGTGATAGAGAGACCTGAGACAGAGATAAGAGAGTGCTATGGGACTAAGGGTCAGAGTGATAGAGAGACCTGGGACAGAGATAAGAGAGTGCTATGGGACTAAGGGGCAGAGTGATAGAGAAACCTGAGACAGAGATAAGAGAGTGCTATGGGACTAAGGGCAGAGTGATAGAGAGACCTGAGACAGAGATAAGAGGAGGGCTATGGGACTAAGGGGCAGAGTGGATAGGAGAGGCCTGAGAGAGATAAGAGAGTGCTATGGGACTAAGGGGTAGAGTGATAGAGAGGCCTGAGGCGGAGATAAGAGAGTGCTATGGGACCAAGGGTCAGAGTGATAGAGAGGCCTGAGACAGAGATAAGAGAGTGCTATGGGGACTAAGGGATAGAGTGATAGAGAGGCCTGAGACGAGAGAAAGAGAGTGCTATGGGACTAAGGGTCAGAGTGATAGAGAGGCCCTGAGACAGAGATAAGAGAGTGCTATGGGACTAAGGGGATAGAGGTGATAGAGAGGCCTGAGACAGAGGAAAAGAGAGTGGCTAGTGGGACTAAGGGGGTAAGAGTGATAGAGATGCTGAGACAGAGATAAGAGAGTGCTATGGGGACTAAGGGGTAGAGGTGATAGAGAGGCCAAGAGACAGAGATAAGAGAGTGCTATGGGACTAAGGGGCAGAGTGATAGAGAGGCCTGAGACAGAGAAAAGAGAGTGCTATGGGACTAAGGGGTAGAGTGATAGAGAGGCCTGAGAGATAAGAGAGTGCTATGGGACTAAGGGGCAGAGTGATAGAGAGACCTGAGACAGAGATAAGAGAGTGCTATGGGACTAAGGGGTAGAGTGATAGAGAGGCCTGAGACAGAGATAAGAGAGTGCTATGGGACTAAGGGCAGAGTGATAGAGAGGCCTGGACAGAGATAAGAGAGTGCTATGGGACTAAGGGGCAGAGTGATAGAGAGACCTGAGACAGAGATAAGAGAGAGCTATGGGACTAAGGGGCAGAGTGATAGATAGACCTGAGACAGAGATAAGAGAGTGCTATGGGACTAAGGGGCAGAGTGATAGAGAGGCCTGAGAGAGATAAGAGAGTGCTATGGGACTAAGGGTCAGAGTGATAGAGAGGCCTGAGACAGAGATAAGAGAGTGCTATGGGACTAAGGGGCAGAGTGATAGAGAGGCCTGAGAGAGATAAGAGAGTGCTATGGGACTAAGGGGCAGAGTGATAGAGAGGCCTGAGACAGAGATAAGAGAGTGCTATGGGACTAAGGGGCAGAGTGATAGAGAGCCTGAGACAGAGATAAGAGAGTGCTATGGGACTAAGGGATAGAGTGATAGAGAGGCCTGAGAGAGATAAGAGAGTGCTATGGGACTAAGGGTCAGAGTGATAGAGAGGCCTGAGACAGAGATAAGAGAGTGCTATGGGACTAAGGGATAGAGTGATAGAGAGGCCTGAGAGAGAGATAAGAGAGTGCTATGGGACTAAGGGTCAGAGTGATAGAGAGGCCTGAGACAGAGATAAGAGAGTGCTATGGGACTAAGGGCAGAGTGATAGAGATGCCTGAGACAGAGATAAGAGAGTGCTATGGGACTAAGGGGTAGAGTGATAGAGAGGCCTGAGACAGAGATAAGAGAGTGCTATGGGACTAAGGGGCAGAGTGATAGAGAGGCCTGAGACAGAGAAAAGAGAGTGCTATGGGACTAAGGGGCAGAGTGATAGAGAGGCCTGAGACAGAGAAAAGAGAGTGCTATGGGACTAAGGGGTAGAGTGATAGAGAGGCCTGAGAGATAAGAGAGTGCTATGGGACTAAGGGGCAGAGTGATAGAGAGACCTGAGACAGAGATAAGAGAGTGCTATGGGACTAAGGGGTAGAGTGATAGAGAGGCCTGAGACAGAGATAAGAGAGTGCTATGGGACTAAGGGGCAGAGTGATAGAGAGGCCTGGGACAGAGATAAGAGAGTGCTATGGGACTAAGGGGCAGAGTGATAGATAGACCTGAGACAGAGATAAGAGAGTGCTATGGGACTAAGGGGCAGAGTGATAGGAGGCCTGAGAGAGATAAGAGAGAGCTATGGGACTAAGGGTCAGAGTGATAGAGAGGCCTGAGACAGAGATAAGAGAGTGCTATGGGACTAAGGGGCAGAGTGATAGAGAGGCCTGAGAGAGATAAGAGAGTGCTATGGACTAAGGGGCAGAGTGATAGAGAGGCCTGAGACAGAGATAAAGAGAGTGGCTATGGGACCTAAGGGGTGAGTGATAGAGAGGCCTGAGGCTTGGGTGGGGGGGGGGGGAGATAAGTAGAGCTTGCTATGGAGCTAAGGGAGCAGAGTGATAGGAGAGGCCTGAGAGAGAATAGGAGAGTGCGATGGGACGAAGGAGATAGAGTGATAGAGAGTGCCTGAGAGAGATAAGTAGAGTGGCTTATGGGGACTACAGGGGACCCTAGTGATAGAGAGGCCTAGAGACAGAGGATAAGAGAGTGCCTATGGGACTAAGGGATAGAGTGATAGAGAGGCCTGAGAGAGAGATAAGAGAGTGCTATGGGACTAAGGGTCAGAGTGATAGAGAGGCCTGAGACAGAGATAAGAGAGTGCTATGGGACTAAGGGATAGAGTGATAGAGAGGCCTGAGACAGAGAAAAGAGAGTGCTATGGGACTAAGGGGTAGAGTGATAGAGATGCCTGAGACAGAGATAAGAGAGTGCTATGGGACTAAGGGGTAGAGTGATAGAGAGGCCTGAGACAGAGATAAGAGAGTGCTATGGGACTAAGGGGCAGAGTGATAGAGAGGCCTGAGACAGAGAAAAGAGAGTGCTATGGGACTAAGGGGCAGAGTGATAGAGAGGCCTGAGACAGAGATAAGAGAGTGCTATGGGACTAACGGGCAGAGTGATAGAGAGGCCTGAGAGAGATAAGAGAGTGCTATGAGACTAAGGTCAGAGTGATAGAGAGGCCTGAGAGAGATAAGAGAGTGCTATGAGACTAAGGTCAGAGTGATAGAGATGCCTGAGACAGAGATAAGAGAGTGCTATGGGACTAAGGGGTAGAGTGATAGAGAGGCCTGAGACAGAGATAAGAGAGTGCTATGGGACTAAGGGGCAGAGTGATAGAGAGGCCTGAGACAGAGAAAAGAGAGTGCTATGGGACTAAGGGGCAGAGTGATAGAGAGGCCTGAGACAGAGATAAGAGAGTGCTATGGGACTAACGGGCAGAGTGATAGAGAGGCCTGAGAGAGATAAGAGAGTGCTATGAGACTAAGGTCAGAGTGATAGAGAGGCCTGAGACAGAGATAAGAGAGTGCTATGGGACTAAGGGATAGAGTGATAGAGAGGCCTGAGAGAGAGATAAGAGAGTGCTATGGGACTAAGGGTCAGAGTGATAGAGAGGCCTGAGACAGAGATAAGAGAGTGCTATTGGGACTAGGGATAGAGTGATAGAGAGGCCTGAGAGAGAGATAAGAGAGTCGCTATGGGACTAAGGGTCAGAGTGATAGAGAGGCCTGAGACAGAGATAAGAGAGTGCTATGGGACCTAAGGGAGTAGAGTGATAGTGATGCCTGAGACAGAGATAAGAGAGTGCTATGGGACTAAGGGGCAGAGTGATAGAGAGGCCTGAGACAGAGATAAGAGAGTGCTATGGGACTAAGGGGCAAGAGTGATAGAGAGGCCTGAGACAGAGAAAAGAGAGTGTGCTATGGGACTAAGGGGTAGAGTGATAGAGAGCCTGAGAGATAAGAGAGTGCTATGGGACTAAGGGGCAGAGTGATAGAGAGTACCTGAGACAGAGATAAGAGAGTGCTATGGGACTAAGGGGTAGAGTGATAGAGGAGGCCTGAGACAGGAGATAAGAGAGTGCTATGGGACTAAGGGGGCAGAGTGATAGAGAGGCCTGGGACAGAGATAAGAGAGTGCTATGGGACTAAGGGGCAGAGTGATAGATAGACCTGAGACAGAGATAAGAGAGTGCTATGGGACTAAGGGGCAGAGTGATAGAGAGGCCTGAGACAGAGAATAAGAGAGTGCTATGGGACTAAGGGGGCAGAGTGATAGAGAGGCCTGAGACAGAGATAAGAGAGTGCTATGGGACTAAGGGATAGAGTGATAGAGAGACCTGAGGACAGAGATTAAGAGAGTGGCTATGGGACTAAGGGGCAGAGTGATAGAGAGGCCTGAGGCAGAGATAAGAGAGTGCTATGAGACTAAGGGGCAGAGTGATAGAGAGGCCTGAGACAGAGATAAGAGAGTGCTATGGGGACTAAGGGTCAGAGTGATAGAGAGGCCTGAGACAGAGATAAGAGAGTGCTATGGGACTAAGGGGCAGAGTGATAGAGAGGCCCTGAGACAGAGATAAGAGAGTGCTATGGGACTAAGGGGCAGAGTGATAGAGAGGCCTGAGACAGAGAAAAGAGAGTGCTATGGGACTAAGGGCAGAGTGATAGAGAGGCCTGAGAGAGATAAGAGAGTGCTATGGGACTAAGGGGCAGAGTGATAGAGAGGCCTGAGACAGAGATAAGAGAGTGCTATGGGACTAAGGGGTAGAGTGATAGAGAGGCCTGAGGCGGAGATAAGAGAGTGCTATGGGACTAAGGGGCAGAGTGATAGAGAGGCCTGAGAGAGATAGGAGAGTGCTATGGGACTAAGGGATAGAGTGATAGAGAGGCCTGAGAGAGATAAGAGAGTGCTATGGGACTAAGGGTCAGAGTGATAGAGAGGCCTGAGACAGAGATAAGAGAGTGCTATGGGACTAAGGGATAGAGTGATAGAGAGGCCTGAGAGAGAGATAAGAGAGTGCTATGGACTAAGGGTCAGAGTGATAGAGAGGCCTGAGACAGAGATAATAGAGTGCTATGGGACTAAGGGAGTAGAGTGATAGAGAGGCCTGAGACAGAGAAAAGAGAGTGCCTATGGGGACTAAGGGGTAGAGTGATAGAGATGCCTGAGACAGAGATAAGAGAGTGCTATGGGACTAAGGGGCAGAGTGGATAGAGAGGCCTGAGACAGAGATAAGAGGAGTGCTATGGGGACTAAGGGGCAGAGTGATAGAGAGGCCTGAGACAGAGAAAAGAGAGTGCTATGGGACTAAGGGGCAGAGTGATAGAGAGGCCTGAGACAGAGATAAGAGAGTGCTATGGGGACTAACGGCAGAGGTCGATAGAGAGGCCTGAGAGAGATAAGAGAGTGCTATGAGACTAAGGTCAGAGTGATAGAGAGGCCTGAGACAGAGATAAGAGAGTGCTATGGGACTAAGGGGCAGAGTGATAGAGAGGGCTGAGACAGAGATAAGAGAGTGCTATGGGACTAAGGGGCAGAGTGATAGAGAGACCTGAGACAGAGATAAGAGAGTGCTATGGGACTAAGGGCAGAGTGATAGAGAGAACCTGAACAGAGATAAGAGAGTGCTATGGGACTAAGGGTAGAGTGATAGAGAGGCTGAGACAGAGAAGTAAAGAGTGCATGGGACTAAGGGATAGAGTGATAGAGAGGCCTGAGACAGAGATAAGAGAGTGCTATGGGACTAAGAGATAGAGTGATAGAGAGGCCTGAGACAGAGATAAGAGAGTGATCTGGGTCTAAGAGATAGAGTGATAGAGAGGCCTGAGACAGAGATAAGAGAGTGCTATGGACTAAGGGCAGAGTGATAGAGAGGCCTGAGGCAGAGATAAGAGAGTGCTATGTGACTAAGGGGCAGAGTGATAGAGAGGCCTGAGACAGAGATAAGAGAGTGCTATGGGACTAAGGGGCAGAGTGATAGAGAGGCCTGAGGCAGAGATAAGAGAGTGCTATGGGAGTAAGGGGTAGAGTGATAGAGAGGCCTGAGACAGAGATAAGAGAGTGCTATGGGACTAAGGGGCAGAGTGATAGAGAGGCCTGAGGCAGAGATAAGAGAGTGCTATGGGACTAAGAGATAGAGTGATAGAGAGGCCTGAGACAGAGATAAGAGAGTGATCTGGGTCTAAGAGATAGAGTGATAGAGAGGCCTGAGACAGAGATAAGAGAGTGATCTGGGTCTAAGAGATAGAGTGATAGAGAGGCCTGATAGTGAGTCAGAATGGGATAATGAGAAGAGTGACCCTAAAGTGAGGGGAGAGACCCCAGATATAACATGGGCCATTTTATAATATTCCTGATTAGTAAATGTCAGAGTTAGTGGGGCCATCGGATGTAATGAGAACTGGGATGGGGGGGGGCAGATACTGCTGGAGACGTACCCCGGGAGTGCGGAGTCTGTAACCTCTGACCTCCTCTTATCCTCCATCCTCAGGAGTATGAGGGTGACCGTAACGAGGCTGGTGAGAGACACGGGCAGGGCAAGGCACGGCTGCCCAATGGAGACACGTATGAGGGGCAGTACGAGAGTGGAAAGAGACACGGACCGGTACTGATCATCTCTTGTTATATACATCTATAATATTACATCACACAGGCCGCGGCGCAGTGCGGCGCAGTGCGGCACGCACTCTAATTGTATGTATGCTAAGTGGTCTTAAAGGGACATGGCAGGTTCTAGGTATATAATATCCCTGGGTATCTATTTACTAACATGTACATTATTTTATTAAGCTCTGTATTTACAGACTTAAATCACACAAATAGTCCCTGTATAGGTCTGCCCACTGCAGCGTATGCAGACACAGACTATGTTTGGCTCGATGTGCAGTGTAGTGTCCTAGCCTAGAGGTGATCACTGGTTGCCGTTACTCATACTAACCAATCAGTGACCACCTGGAGTGGGGGTATCATACTATACTTTATTAACCCCACGTATCCCCAGATTCATAGCTCTACCCCAGTGTGCATCCCAGACTTGCAGCGCCTCTAACTTTGTGCTTTTTTGCTCATTTCCATCTATTTCTGTTCACAGGGAACATATCGATTCAAAAATGGCGCTCGCTACATAGGAGACTATTACCATAACCGGAAGCACGGGGTCGGCACCTTCATGTATCCAGACGGGTCCAAGTATGAAGGTGAGTTACGCAGAGCTGATACCGTGTCCGTTATACGTACACACATCTGTATTCATTGTGTTCTGGTGTCATATACTGTAACGGATCTACTGGCACCCCGACCGGGTACCTCCGTTGATGGATGCGTCCTAGCTTGCGTCGAGGCCTACAAGCACTGCACCGGACACCAAAACCACCACAGACTCCAAGGATAGTACGACAGGAACAAGCGTTCAGTAGTTACAGCTCAAGGGAGTATGCAGAAGCATAGCAATCCCCAGTATGATAGTGATCCCCTCAAATAACGAGACTAAGCTACGTTTTGAAGGGTCAAGAGGAACTATATTTTAATGACAGGGAATCTCCTTTTATGCAATGGTGCCCTCTGAAGGGCTACACCCACATAATTATCACAACAGCCAATTATCTACATGGTTCAACCCCCACGTCTCCTCCCCTCAGATAACAGGTAACACAATTAAAACAGACACAATTTTAACCACATTCTGGATGTACCCCAAATACAGGGGGGTACACCTTTAAGTCCTGCACCATTCAATATCTCTCACCCAGGGGAAAACATATACAAAAATGGCATGAATCAGACCAGGGGTTCAAAAGTTAGTAAAAGTATGTTTTTACACATAACACACAGACATTGCACATATCCCCCATACAATACACATATAGGACAATAGGTGAGTCACACCTCCCTGGCAACTTGGATACAATCAGACATTAATTAGATCATTCTTCTTTGTTCTTATCAGAGAATGAAAACACTTTGGAAAATGCAAGGATCCTTTACAACTTTCTTATCTCTTGAATCTCTGTAACAGGATTATCTATTAGCCTAGGTCTGCAAAAGTCTGGCTAATATTCTGAGCCAATATATTCTGTAGAACATCAACCAACATACATATAGTAGGATCATATTTTAACCATAATAATCATAAAATAGTTTAAAACAGGGATGGGTTCCGCTACATATACTATTGGCCAATGTACATTTTCTGTCATGTATGTAAAAGAGCAGGTTTTAAACATCAGAAAAATGTCATTTTTCACTAAATAATATTTAATAAAATGTGTTTAAACTTATTGGAAACTAAGAGGAAATCCCCCGTGTGAGCAGAGAGTGCGCACAACTCAAGATCTCATTGGAGGACATTTATGATTCATACAGCTGTACTGTAACCTCATTGGTTATAGGAACAGACAGTTATACATTTAAATCAGTTTATTCTGCTCTAGGAGCTTCATATTCAAATTCAAAATGCACAGTTCAACATTATCAAATTCCCTCTGCCAGATATAACAAAGAAAAGCATGCCTGCGGTGGCCCCTTAAGGCCTGAATGCTTTAAAAACTATTAATGAATAAATAAAGATAATAATAATAATAATAATAAGTACTGCGTTGTTGAAACATATATTTGTTAAATTCTACTAGGAAATTGTAAGGCTGTCAATGCTGTTTGCCACACAGTACGAGGATAAGGCCCCTCTGTGCCCCTATGGCGCTCATTGCGAGCCTCTTCCCCCGTGTAATTTACAGGCCCTGCGATCAGCGCCGAAGGCGGTCATCGCGGACCCCGCCATGCTCATTGTGAGCCTCCCCCCCGTGTATTTTAGGGGTCTCGCTATGACTGTTACTACCTTGCGTTACGTGTTACTTGTTTGAGCTTATTTTTACGTCCTTCGTCCTGGTTTTCGTTTATGTTTTCGGGCTCCATTATTTTTCACGCTTAGCTGATTTTCCTTCTTGAAAAAAAACGCTAAATATGCCTTTGGCACTCATCCTAAGTCCCGCGGGATTGACGACTAAGCTAGCTTCGTGAGGCTCGCAGAGCGTTACCAACATCGTAAGCGTTCCGAACAACCCCGCAGATCCAGTGTGTGTGTGTATCTGTATGTATATGTGTCTATGTGTGTGTGTGCGTGTCTGCGTCTGTATCTGTGTATTTGTATGTGTGCGTGTATCTGTGTGTGTGTGTCTGCGTCTGTATAGTTGTGTGTGTCTGCGTCTTTGTGTGTCTGTTTGTGTGTGTGTATCTGTGTGTATATGTGTCTATGTGTGTGTGTGTGTGTGTCTGCGTCTGTATCTGTGTGTTTGTATGTGTGCGTGTATCTGTGTGTGTCTGCGTCTGTATCGTTGTGTGTGTCTGCGTCTTTGTGTGTCTGTATGTGTGTGTGTATCTGTGTGTATATGTGTCTGTGTGTGTGTGTGCGTGTCTGCGTCTGTATCTGTGTGTTTGTATGTGTGCGTGTATCTGTGTGTGTCTGCGTCTGTATCGTTGTGTGTGTCTGCGTCTTTGTGTGTCTGTATGTGTGTGTGTATCTGTGTGTATATGTGTCTATGTGTGTGTGTGTGTGCGTGTCTGCGTCTGTATCTGTGTGTTTGTATGTGTGCGTGTATCTGTGTGTGTGTGTCTGCGTCTGTATCGTTGTGTGTGTCTGCGTCTTTGTGTGTCTGTATCTGTGTGTATATCTGTGTGTGTATCTGTATGTATGTGTATCTGTGTGTATATGTGTATGTGTGTGTGTGCGTGTCTGCGTCTGTATCTGTGTGTTTGTATGTGTGCGTGTATCTGTGTGTGTGTCTGCGTCTTTGTGTGTCTGTATGTGTGTGTGTATCTGTGTGTATATGTGTCTATGTGTGTGTGTGCGTGTCTGCGTCTGTATCTGTGTGTTTGTATGTGTGCGTGTATCTGTGTGTGTGTGTCTGCGTCTGTATCGTTGTGTGTGTCTGCGTCTTTGTGTGTCTGTATATGTGTCTATGTGTGTGTGTGTGTGTGTGTGTCTGCGTCTGTATCTGTGTGTTTGTATGTGTGCGTGTATCTGTGTGTGTGTGTCTGCGTCTGTATCTGTGTGTGTGTCTGCGTCTTTGTGTGTCTGTATGTGTGTGTGTATCTGTGTGTATATGTGTCTATGTGTGTGTGTGCGTGTCTGCGTCTGTATCTGTGTGTTTGTATGTGTGCGTGTATCTGTGTGTGTGTGTCTGCGTCTGTATCGTTGTGTGTGTCTGCGTCTTTGTGTGTCTGTATATGTGTCTATGTGTGTGTGTGTGTGCGTGTCTGCGTCTGTATCTGTGTGTTTGTATGTGTGCGTGTATCTGTGTGTGTGTGTCTGCGTCTGTATCGGTGTGTGTGTCTGCGTCTTTGTGTGTCTGTATCTGTGTGTCTATCTGTGTGTGTATCTGTATATGTGTGTGTGTGTCTCTGTGTGTATCTGTGTGTATATGTGTCTGTGTGTATGTCTGTATCTTTGTGTGTGTGTGTCTGCATGTCTGTGTGTGTGTTTGTGTCTGTGTATCTGTGTGTATATCTGTGTGTGTATCTGTATGTGTGTATATGTGTATGTGTGTGTGCCCGTGTGTGCCACTCTTTCCCCCTGTCTAATATTCCCTCCTCTCTATTACCCATATAGGTGAGTGGGCAGATGATCAGAGAAATGGCCAAGGAATTTACACGTATGCCAATGGAGACTGTTATAATGGAGAGTGGTCATCCCACCAAAGGTAACTTCCCTGTGTGCACTGCTGTGTTTCATACATAGCTTTTTGTTATATATATCTATATATACATGCGTTGCACCGCCTGCACCAGCGGTAGCTCCGCTTCTAAGCTCTCCTGCCCTTATCTCCTTCCTCACATTCTGTGTTGTGCTCTTCTTCACACAGACATGGCCAAGGCGTGTACGTGTACAGTGACACTGGATCTAAGTACGTGGGCATTTGGGTCAATGGAAAACAAGATGGGGAGGGGGAGCTGATCCACCTAAACCACCAATACCGGGGGAAGTTTGAGAAAAACAGCGTGAGTATAATATGTGATCATGCCAAGCGTGCCAAGCATGGGCATGACTATCGGCACTTGGCGGCTGGCCCATACAGACCTCTTACATTTGTAGGCTGAGGCACTGCATCTTGGAGGAAGCTGGGGGCTCTGGAAAAAGCACAGCCTCAGATCTGAAGAACATTGTAAAAACTAAACATGAAAAGACCACATGACAAAATCAGCACTAAAGCGAAACAGAAACAGATAAAAGAGCAATGCGTCTGGTCCACTTGTGTCTTGCCAGTAATCTGAGAAGAAGGACTAATGGAGAGCTTGTTAATTATGTCTTCTTATCTGATTCATCTGAAATGAATGGGGCTAAAAGCACAAGGTTATCATTACAGAACCTGGAACCAGTCCGAGAACAGTATTGGTTCCCTTTCCTTTTTTATTTTTATGTAAAGTAGTTCCATAATCCAAGCTCTCACTTGATACTGTATGCTAATGAGCTTTCCATTAGTCCAAATGATTATACCAGCAGTTTTGGATGCCACATTGCCACTGTGCTGATAGAAACCTCCTGTGCATTCAATATCTCCTCCTACATCATCAATAATAAATTAAAGTTTGTATATTTGTATAACATACCCATCATCCTCTTTGTCAGTTCCTGCTAATTTAGAACTTACAGATTTACTAAAACATTTCTATCTTTATTTCTACACAGCTCCTGGGACGGGGCAAATACATTTTTGATCTTGGGTGTGAGCAGCACGGAGCGTATGTCCAGAGCGAGCAGGTACGGAGTCTCTTTAGTAGGAGGAGTA
The DNA here is from genome assembly GCA_027410445.1 of Discoglossus pictus. Classification (NCBI taxonomy): domain Eukaryota; kingdom Metazoa; phylum Chordata; class Amphibia; order Anura; family Alytidae; genus Discoglossus; species Discoglossus pictus. The sequence goes on from JAPZIH010000658.1 coordinate 218,971, forward strand.
TCATTACATGTGTATTATTATTATTATTATTATTATCATTATTATTATCATCACCAATAATAACAATAATATCAGCCTTTATTTGTATGCACCAACATAAATAGGGAATTAATATATTTAATTACTTGACATCAGTCAGATTTATCTAATGAATCACATCACTGCTCGTATATATAATATCATGGGCTGGATGTACTAAGGGGTGAAGGGGGATGCTAATTTAAAGGGGAATATGTACTAAGACTTGACATCTCCAAAAGCTCTAACACTTTACCCTACATAGGGCCCCATGTGTTTAAAGGATCAATGTAGTGGCCATACCATAGGGTTAAATGACTACAACTAATAACTGAAACAACCCAACCAAAGTTGGGGGAACTATAGGAAAATGTATTTGTTATTCTCATGTAACTGTACAATTATTAATCCCGTCATAGAGCTGAAAACCATCTTTACTCTATGCCAGATAGTTTTATTGTATGTAAGATATGAGAGGGGAAGTCACATATTCACTAAGTCTGCAAAGGCCCCCATGACACACAAAGGGTTCCTCCTTATCGGAAGGCTGATTATTCCATGCCCCTATTACTTTGACACTGAATCCTGTTATAAAAATTAACTAATAACCACTTAAAAAATAAATAAACATTGATCATATTACATAAACATATAAATGCACCGGTTACCCCGGCAGTAGCTGCGCCCCTGGTCCGCAGATACCTCATACCAGTATAGTCGGTCACTACAGGGAAGAAAGGGGTGGAGTCACGCAATTATATGAAAATAACAAATAAATGTTCTTATAACCCCCCGACTAGGTCCGTTGTTTTAATAAATCATGGCTTGAGGGAAAAATCTCACTGTAGCTTTCCAAACTTAGATTGTTTAGACTTTAGTGTTTAGACTTCAGCAGATCAGCTTCTCTCCACCCCAATGAGGATTCCAGGGGGAGGGAGAAGATCTGACCATTATACGGATTTTGTATGAGATAAAAATCGTGTTTCATTGAAGTCATTTTTAATGACAAACTCTATTTTTCATGGGATGTCCTCTGTGATATTATTATTAGGTTTCCCTAAAGGGACATGGAACACAATCATTCCTTTCATTCATTTAAAAGATCATGTTTTATTTTTTTGTTTTTTTTTACATAAAAAAAAAATATTTGAAACCGTCAACGGAAGCCCCAGCCTAAACTACAGAAATATATAAATTAAATGTTTGTTGTGGTAAACTACCTCCTCATAAAATCCACTGCACAAGCTAGGAACCAGCCCCACGCTGATGAGAGACAGTAACCTTGAAACAGCTGTCTGTGGGTGGGATTCCTGGCTTGTGTATAATCCATCCTGAGCTTTGCAAAAAGGCTGCGTAATATAGCGGGCTTAAGGGAAGCAATGTTTAACATGGTAATGGATTACAAGAGTGAATCCTTTGTGGGCACTTTCATGTCCTATATATATATATATATATATATAAATATATATATAGTGGAAATCAATAAAGGTAAAAGGAGTACTAAAATGAACATTTATTAAACAAATCTAAGCCTCCTATAAAATAGAGTGAACCAACTAGGATACCAGGAAGAGATCCTCAACAAAAAAGGAAAGCAAGGAGAGTGGGCCTATGACATCATTGGGTCCTCCTTATATAGGGGCTCTCGTTGAGATGTTCCTAATAAACTAGATCTGTATAATAGATAGGTAAGAAAAAGAGACCTCAATACCTATTGGGTAAAAATATTTACCCACAAAATAGGTCACTCTAATAATAAAAACAACATCATAAAAATATATCAAACAAGCTCATCATCCAAACCTATGATTACTATCACGGACTCACTTATAGGCTGTAACAAATAAGGGAGACCAAATAGTCATAAACACCCATGCCTAAATTAGGGAACCTCACAGGTGGTTATTAGCTTATAGAAAAAAGGATGTGGACAATGAGCCAAAAAAATGCCTAGCCTGAGGCCGTTTCGCCACAGGTATGGCTTTGTCAAAGGCTTTAGCTATACATTATACCCATTAGGTACTGAGGTTCTCTGTCTCTAATCTATTATAGAGATCTAGTTTATTAGGAGCATCTCTATGAGAGCCCCTATATAAGGAGGACACAATGAGGTCACATGCCCGCTCTCCTTGCTTTCCCTTTTTGTTGAGGACCTCTTCCTGGTATCCTAGTTGGTTCACTCTACTTTATAGGTGGCTTAGATTTGTTTAATAAAGGTTTATTTTAGTACTCCTTCCCCCTTTATTGATTTTTACTGTTATATTCATATATGCAGCTTCCCCTCCTTGCAGTAACCCTCTCCTGATTTGCACAGTTGGTCCCTCGTAGGAAGGCCCCTCGGACTAGGGCCAGACCCAAACCCATGTACACGGCTCCACTTGTAATTGAAGGGTTTGTGCTGACCCAGGACGGTCTCTCGCAGGTTGGCGCTGCCTTGGCTTGCATTGTTTGTGCATGATAAGAACCGCATGGTACAAAGGAGTTTGCTGTGTCCCGCCTCACATCAGAGCATGGATAGGATATGGCAGCCATTGACGGTGTCTAACATACCAGAACTTAAAGGGACACAGCTTTAAACATCACCAACGTTGTGTTTTGCTTGTAAAAGGTTTAATAGGATATGAATGTTGCTCTGTGTTTTATATTAATATAGTGTTTAAAAGCTCTGTTTTCAATCACTGACACCTTCCCAATAGTCCTAGCATGCCGTGTCATCCTCTCTTACTGTATGTACTGTATGTGGTGTTGTGTTGCGTGACTTTCATCTACTTGCATGTTTTTGCCTTTATTAACTAGATGTGTTTTTGTTATTGTTTTTTGCATATTGTTTAATATAAGTCTAAATAGCAAAGTCATATTAAGTGGTGATTTTTTTTGTTGGCCCTCCCACCCCTGGCTCTCCCACCCCTGGCTCTCCCACCCCTGGCCCTCCCACCCCTGGCCCTCCCACCCCTGGCTCTCCCACCCCTGGCTCTCCCATCCCTGGCTCTCCCACCCCTGGGCCTCCCACCCCGGGCTCTCCCACCCCTAGCTCTCCCACCCCTGGGCCTCCCATCCCTAGCTCTTCCACCCCTAGCTCTCCCACCGCTGGGCCTCCCACCCCTGGCTCTCCCATCCCTGGCTCTCCCACCCCTGGGCCTCCCATCCCTGGCTCTCCCACCCCTGGCTCTCCCACCCCTGGGCCTCCCATCCCTGGCTCTCCCACCCCTGGCTCTCCCACCCCTGGGCCTCCCATCCCTGGCTCTCCCACCCCTGGCTCTCCTGCCCCTGGCTCTCCCACCCCTGGGCCTCCCATCCCTAGCTCTCCCACCGCGGTGCCTCCCACCCCTGGCTCTCCCACCCCTGGCTCTCCCACCCCTGGGCCTCCCATCCCTGGCTCTTCCACCCCTGGCTCTCCCACCCCTGGCTCTCCCATCCCTAGCTCTCCCACCGCGGGGCCTCCCACCCCTGGCTCTCCCACCCCTGGGCCTCCCATCCCTGGCTCTTCCACCCCTGGCTCTCCCACCCCTGGCTCTCCCATCTCTAGCTCTCCCACCGCGGGGCCTCCCACCCCTGGCTCTCCCACCCCTGGCTCTCCCACCCCTGGCTCTCCCACCCCAGGCTCTCCCATCCCTAGCTCTCCCACCGCGGGGCCTCCCACCCCTGGCTCTCCCACCCCTGGCTCTCCCACCCCAGGCTCTCCCATCCCTAGCTCTCCCACCGCGGGGCCTCCCACCCCTGGCTCTCCCACCCCTGGCTCTCCCACCCCTGGGCCTCCCATCCCTAGCTCTTCCACCCCTGGCTCTCCCACCGCTGAGCCTCCCACCCCTGGCTCTCCCACCCTTTGCTCTCCCGCCCCTGGCTCTCCCTTGATTGTGCAAAGCAGCAGCATCAATTCGATGTGCTCACAAGTCACGCTCGGACTCTACTTCCTGCATGGAGTTCTGTTGAGTGGGGCTCAAGGCATCAACGGGCACCCGGGGCTGCAGTCTTGGGGTGGCCTGTGGTGGACAAGCCCCAGGGGGCCACTACACATAATTTTTTTTTTTTTAAGAAATGAGACTGTGCTAGCTAGGCCCCCTTAGAGGAGGGCCCTGGTGAATTGCACCACAGACAGATCCATCCCTTCTTTACCTTATTTCAGTAGGATAACAACACATGTACCCTTTTAGTCTGTTCGTTTATATCGCTATCTGCCGTGATATTTACATTATTATTATAGGAAAGGACAGACAACAAAAGTAGAATGGACAAATGGATTAAAATATGTCAAGCTTAGATAGAATGGACAGTCTAGATGGACCCGATTGGTTCTAATCTGTTTTAAAAATCTTTGTTTCTGTTAATTTAATCTGTAAATCATGTCTAATACGCCATGTTTAGCCAAGACACTGAGTGTTGGGGCAGGTAGTGATCCATCTCTAGTGGATCTTGAGAATTTCTTTTTTGCCCATTTGGAACAGTTTCTACCCATTAGTAAAATAGCAGTAGGTTCTTATACATTGTTACAGTATCTTATTTTGTTCAATCCTGGCAGGATAAAGAGGAGGAAGAAGAGGAGGAAGAGCCTTTCTCAACGCCAGTCACCAAATGGGTCCCGGATCAAATCACCAACCTCACCGTCTGGACACCAACCAAACCGTCAGGTATGTGTTATTGGTTATTTAAGTTGTACAATAAATACTGAAGGTGTATCACCATATTTACTAATACACAATTATATAAAAGTGAAGCTCACATTGTATAGGTGGGAAGCGTTTTGTATTTAGAGGAGAACATATTGAAGGTCATGTATAACCTACTGGTACCACCACTGAGGGTTCACGGCCTTTCATTGTACTGACTTTGCCCATAGAGAGGTCATTTCTACCTATTGTCAGTGGCGGAGCTAACGAATGGAGGGCCCAGGTACTAATTAAGTTGGGGCCCCTTCTCTATACACCACATAGAGAACACTAAAAAGCCCAATATATATGTAGATGGTCAGATCAGATAACCTTTTGATAAAAATATTGAAGATAGCAGCGTGCCGCCCCCTCGGTGGGTCCGGGTGCTTTGATGCACCAGCAGTAGCTCCTCCACTGACTATTGAGACCTCCATAAAAGCATCAGATATGGCGTAGCATTTACTTGCTCTGCTGTAGCTCAGTTTCGTAGTGAGGATCTTCCGAATGTCTTTGTGTCCTCTCCATTGTAGTCGTTGGAGCATCTTCAGAGGTCAAGTCAACGAGTGAACAAACCGTCTCAACAGAAGCGACATCTCAGACTGCCGTGTCCGAGCCCCCAGACATATTGTCCGAACCTGGCGAGAGAGAATTCTCTACTGAAGCTCCGACAATACCTGAGGACCAGCAACCCGATGTAGAAGAGACACCATGACCTGCCCAAGGTGAGAGCCATGTGTGATCTAATGGGCACTGATAGATTATGCAAAGACGAACCAGCTTTGTCCTGCTAGATGTTCTTTGCTGGGTACATTTTACAGAGTCCTCCAGCTAATCAGGATGGAAACTACCTCCTGTGGAGGCATGCAATGCACAGGGGCCCTCCACTTGGGGGGCCAGTGCTGTGTACACGTGGGAGCGCTTTCAGTCTTATAGTAAATGGTGGGTAAGAAGCATTGATAAGGTTATATTAATAGTCACATCAGTCGTAGTACAATCGGTCACAGTGTATTCACATCAGGTTTGAGATGACCACATTTAAAGGGCCAGTCACAGATAGTGAAGCAGAACTCTGCCTATTTGTAAGGAAATAAGGGCGAACCATGGAGGAAATAACTGTAAATAAACTCAAAACTAGACTAGGAGGTGATCCCGAGCGGAGTACTCCATCTACAACCCACTGGGAGGTAATCTCGCACATCCTGACAGTGGACAAAGCCAGGGGTACAGGAGGGCATCAGTCCACAGAACATGGCCGCGCATGGCAGTGGGACCTCCCTTACCAGGCACTACTTGCTGGACTTCTAAATAGTCAGCTTGGCTAATGCCAGGAGCCGGTGGATGAGGCCCTGCTGATGAAGAGGACGTTCACAGCCCTATTACCCAGGACACTGGGCGTCCAAACAAAAATATGTGAGAAGAGAAATTCAGCCAGAACTGCTGGAGGAAGACCCTCAGAAGTGATAAGAGGGGCCACTGAATGGACACGTGAGAGTCTGTGACATTAGCCAGGTACTCTCTAGTCCTAGTCCATGGAGAACGCTCCAACTCAGGTTCCCGTGGGTTAATGAACCAGAGAATAGAATCAGCGCTGGTACCGGAGGGCATAGGAAGGTGGATAGCACAAGACAAGTGGGATTTAGTTTGTTGCGGAGACCATCGTTCTGCCAGGACACACGGGGAGCGTCAGTGATGCAAATATGGAAGGGGGTCCGGGTAAAATGGCCTAAACATTGGCTATTAGCCATTACATGACAGTCATGTCTTATGGTTTTATGGCTTCTACATATATTGTTGTTGTTGTTGTTGTTGTTGTCCTGCGCTCCATCTCTTCTCACTTCCTGTCTCTCTCACAGATGTCTGATCTGTAACAGTCTCATAAAGAGAAGACTCAACTACCAGATGTCCGTCCAGGAGCAGAATAAACTGATGGACTGTGGAATAGGTCCGGAGCACCCTGGCATTGCCACCCAATATCTGCCCTGTGCCCGTCGTCAATAAACAGCCCTGAGTTACACCCTACGTGTCCTGTCATATTGTGTCTGCTCTTATTGTAGGAATCCTTGGCCCCGGGTAAGAAGCCCTGTAAGGAAGTAATCAAGATGGGGGCGGTGAGGCCAAGGGGGTACTGGGAGGGTGGAGGGCCCTATATTACAGAATAAAATAATATACACATTATGTGCTCACACACAGCTTTTGTGCAAAGCCAAGGTTGGATTATACACAAGCTGGGAATCCTATCCACGTACAGCTGTTTCAAGCTTAAGTGCATCTGTGTTCAAATTCGTAATGTCTAAAACAAAGTATTCTGAGAAATAGACCTATTACACTGCATTCTGGGAAGCTGAGCAGGGACATGCAAATGTGCCCACAAATGCATCGCTCTTCAATCCATATGCCCATTTTCAACATGACTTCCTTTAAGCTTATGCCTGCTGTATTGCACAGCTTTTATGCAAAGCCAAGGTTGCAAAGCACAGCTGTTTCAAGCTTACTGGCCATCATCAGCATGGAGCGGGCTCCCAGCTTGTGTTGTGGATTTTATGAGTAGTTAGTTCCCACAATTCTGAGCTGGAAACATTCAGATGTGAACCCAGATGTCCTATATATACTGTACGGTGGAGGCTTCTGTCGCTCTTTTGCCCACCATATTAAATGATTGTTGTGGTGAATATATATATATAACTAGCGACCTGCCCGTCAAAAAATGACGGCAATAAAATTGTAAGGCAGGTAATGCTGTTTGGTTGAGACATTCTTTTTGTTGGTGGTCCGAGATCCTTCGGCGCTCATTGCGAGGCTGTTGGTTGTTGTATGTTTTTTTCTGATAGGCGCTTTTGCTGTTATTGTTTGGTCGGCGCTGATCTGCATTTTGCGCTTATTGCAAGGCTTTGTGTGCTATGAGCAGCATTGGCGCTCATTGTGAGTTGCACTGTGAAAGTTTTTTGTTTTGTTTTTGTGTATATTTGTTTTTGTGATGCTAATTAAATAATTAATACATTAATAAATGAATATACTTTACCTATTTGTAATTAATATATGCAGGAAGCATTGTGCTGAAGAGCTGACAATCTGTTTTGATGTTCCTGCATCATACAATGTAGGTTTGCAGTGTTGTGGAGCTGAGGTGTAAGTGTCAGCAATGTGCGCAGTGTGTAGTGTAAATAGGCTGCGTGCGGGAGGGGAAGCCGTTAGGGTAGTTGTGTACTTCCGCATTGTGTAAGTTAGTGTTGTAAAATGGCGCCTAATGTGTGGTACGCGGCTGTGGATGATTTGGCGTCCTTGTTCTTGGATCGCGTCCGTTTTTGTCTGAAAATCCGTAGGTGTTTGGTGGTGTTTTGTGTCTTTAGGGTCCTGTCGCCTCGTTTTCGTTTATTTCGGCTGACATTTTTTCTCTCGCTTAGAGGATTTTTGGGTGTCTAAACACTTGAATTTGGACTTAAATTGAGCTGTAACTTCAGTTTCCGAGGTCCTGGGCGCCCCCCTCGCTGTAGGGAAGCTTTTTATGCGTTTATTGTGTGTATTTATTGTGTTTTTCATGTTTTCCTGTGCGCGGGTTTCGGGCGCTAAGGTCGTATTTTTGCAAGGTCAGCATGTTTTTTTGTTGTCCGTGTCTTGTATTTGTTTCTCGTAAGTGCGTAAATTTTGCGAGGTCCATGCCAGCAATTGCGGACTTATGAGAAACAAATACGAGACGCAGGCTCGCTACGCAAGCCCGCAGCGAGCCCGCAGTGTTAGCAACGACCCGCATTGCTGACAACTATATATGTGATATATACACACACACACGCGCATTATACTCAAATGAGGGTCTGTAAATAGCACTGGGGCCTGGCAGCTGGGCAGGGGATCCTATAACACTATGGGGGTGGGGGGCACAGCTGTGCAAGGGGTTCCATTATTATTATTATTATACATTAAAAGGTTTTTACTAATATTTTATTGATTGTATCAAAATGGTAAATATGGCAAATTCAATTTAAAATACAATTTATGGAACCTATATCTGCTGAAAAATGCAAAAATAAATGCGTATAAGGGATTGTGATTCATATAAAGACAGTACCTGAGACCACATAATGCACCCCCCGTGTCATATGGACACGATACATTCTGGATAAAGGGAAATTACTTTATACATCTGTGTATCTATTTACTTTTATGTACTTTATTTATTAGGAAGGGCTTATAAGCTTGGCTTGTACTGCCTACAATCATACAAATAGTCCCTGTATGGGTCTGCCCTCTGTGTTACTGCGGTTGTGTCCCATTCTAACTAATCAGTGAGACTTGATCCCTGATAGGCTAGAACATTGCACTGCACATCCAGCCCTACAGAGTCTGTGTCTGCATATGCTGCAGTTGGCAGACCCATACAGGGACTATTTGTGTGATTGTAGGCAGTAAATACACAGCTTATAAACACTTCATAATAAAATACACAAGATATTATATACCTAGTAACACCCAGGAACCTTAAAATACAAATCAGTCAGTCGTTTTCACGTTAAAACAAATGGTTCAGTGTCCCTTTAAGAGCCTGCGCTGCATTGTGTTGTGCAGCACTGACTGCCAGTGGGAGCGGGGCCAGCGCGGTGACCCTGACTCACTGTGCGGGTGTGATCCGGTGACATTGTCAGGAGAGGCCTGGTGTGCGCTGACTGTGCAAGAGAAGGAGGTCAGCTGATCAGGTACTCGGTGCTGTACTGCTGGGCTGACAGGGGACAAAGGGTTAATATAGAAACACCAGGAGGTCAGCTGATCAGGTACTCGGTGCTGTACTGCTGGGCTGGGAGGGGACAAAGGGTTAATATAGAAACACCAGGAGGTCAGCTGATCAGGTACTCGGTGCTGTACTGCTGGGCTGACAGGGGACAAAGGGTTAATATAGAAACACCAGGAGGTCAGCTGATCAGGTACTCGGTGCTGTACTGCTGGGCTGGGAGGGGACAAAGGGTTAATATAGAAACACCAGGAGGTCAGCTGATCAGGTACTCGGTGCTGTACTGCTGGGCTGAGAGGGGACAAAGGGTTAATATAGAAACACCAGGAGGTCAGCTGATCAGGTACTCGGTGCTGTACTGCTGGGCTGAGAGGGGACAAAGGGTTAATATAGAAACACCAGGAGGTCAGCTGATCAGGTACTCGGTGCTGTACTACTGGGCTGAGAGGGGACAAAGGGTTAATATAGAAACACCAGGAGGTCAGCTGATCAGGTACTCGGTGCTGTACTGCTGGGCTGAGAGGGGACAAAGGGTTAATATAGAAACACCAGGAGGTCAGCTGATCAGGTACTCGGTGCTGTACTGCTGGGCTGAGAGGGGACAAAGGGTTAATATAGAAACACCAGGAGATCAGCTGATCAGGTACTCGGTGCTGTACTGCTGGGCTGAGAGGGGACAAAGGGTTAATATAGAAACACCAGGAGATCAGCTGATCAGGTACTCAGTGCTGTACTGCTTGGCTGAGAGGGGACAAAGGGTTAATATAGAAACACCAGGAGGTCAGCTGATCAGGTACTCGGTGCTGTACTGCTGGGCTGGGAGGGGACAAAGGGTTAATATAGAAACACCAGGAGGTCAGCTGATCAGGTACTCGGTGCTGTACTGCTGGGATGAGAGAGGACAAAGGGTTAATATAGAAACACCAGGAGGTCAGCTGATCAGGTACTCGGTGCTGTACTGCTGGGCTGAGAGGGGACAAAGGGTTAATATAGAAACACCAGGAGATCAGCTGATCAGGTACTCAGTGCTGTACTGCTGGGCTGAGAGGGGACAAAGGGTTAATATAGAAACACCAGGAGGTCAGCTGATCAGGTACTCGGTGCTGTACTGCTGGGCTGAGAGGGGACAAAGGGTTAATATAGAAACACCAGTAGGTCAGCTGATCAGGTACTCAGTGCTGTACTGCTGGGCTGAGAGGGGACAAAGGGTTAATATAGAAACACCAGGAGGTCAGCTGATCAGGTACTCGGTGCTGTACTGCTGGGCTGAGAGGGGACAAAGGGTTAATATAGAAACACCAGGAGGTCAGCTGATCAGGTACTCAGTGCTGTACTGCTGGGATCAGAGAGGACAAAGGGTTAATATAGAAACACCAGGAGGTCAGCTGATCAGGTACTCGGTGCTGTACTGCTGGGCTGAGAGGGGACAAAGGGTTAATATAGAAACACCAGGAGGTCAGCTGATCAGGTACTCAGTGCTGTACTGCTGGGATCAGAGAGGACAAAGGGTTAATATAGAAACACCAGGAGGTCAGCTGATCAGGTACTCGGTGCTGTACTGCTGGGCTGAGAGGGTACAAAGGGTTAATATAGAAACACCAGGAGGTCAGCTGATCAGGTACTCGGTGCTGTACTGCTGGGCTGAGAGGGGACAAAGGGTTAATATAGAAACACCAGGAGGTCAGCTGATCAGGTACTCAGTGCTGTACTGCTGGGCTGAGAGGGGACAAAGGGTTAATATAGAAACACCAGGAGGTCAGCTGATCAGGTACTCAGTGCTGTACTGCTGGGATCAGAGAGGACAAAGGGTTAATATAGAAACACCAGGAGGTCAGCTGATCAGGTACTCGGTGCTGTACTGCTGGGCTGAGAGGGTACAAAGGGTTAATATAGAAACACCAGGAGGTCAGCTGATCAGGTACTCGGTGCTGTACTGCTGGGCTGAGAGGGGACAAAGGGTTAATATAGAAACACCAGGAGGTCAGCTGATCAGGTACTCGGTGCTGTACTGATGGTCTGAGAGGGGACAAAGGGTTAATATAGAAACACCAGGAGGTCAGCTGACCAGGTACTCGGTGCTGTACTGATGGGCTGAGAGGGGACAAAGGGTTAATATAGAAACACCAGGAGGTCAGCTGATCAGGTACTCGGTGCTGTACTGCTGGGCTGAGAGGGGACAAAGGGTTAATATAGAAACACCAGGAGGTCAGCTGATCAGGTACTCGGTGCTGTACTGCTAGGCTGAGAGGGGACAAAGGGTTAATATAGAAACACCAGGAGGTCAGCTGATCAGGTACTCGGTGCTGTACTGCTGGGCTGAGAGGGGACAAAGGGTTAATATAGAAACACCAGGAGGTCAGCTGACCAGGTACTCGGTGCTGTACTGCTGGGCTGAGAGGGGACAAAGGGTTAATATAGAAACACCAGGAGGTCAGCTAATCAGGTACTCGGTGCTGTACTGATGGGCTGAGAGGGGACAAAGGGTTAATATAGAAACACCAGGAGGTCAGCTGACCAGGTACTCGTGCTGTACTGCTGGGCTGAGAGGGGACAAAGGGTTAATATAGAACCACCAGGAGGTCAGCTGATCAGGTACTCGGTGCTGTACTGCTGGGCTGAGAGCGGACAAAGGGTTAATATAGAAACACCAGGAGGTCAGCTGATCAGGTACTCGGTGCTGTACTGCTGGGCTGAGAGGGGACAAAGGGTTAATATAGAAACACCAGGAGGTCAGCTGATCAGGTACTCGGTGCTGTACTGCTGGGCTGAGAGGGGACAAAGGGTTAATATAGAAACACCAGGAGGTCAGCTGATCAGGTACTCGGTGCTGTACTGCTGGGCTGAGAGGGGACAAAGGGTTAATATAGAAACACCAGGAGGTCAGCTGATCAGGTACTCGGTGCTGTACTGCTGGGATGAGAGAGGACAAAGGGTTAATATAGAAACACCAGGAGGTCAGCTGATCAGGTACTCGGTGCTGTACTGCTGGGCTGAGAGGGGACAAAGGGTTAATATAGAAACACCAGGAGGTCAGCTGATCAGGTACTCGGTGCTGTACTGATGGGCTGAGAGGGGACAAAGGGTTAATATAGAAACACCAGGAGGTCAGCTGACCAGGTACTCGTGCTGTACTGCTGGGCTGAGAGGGGACAAAGGGTTAATATAGAAACACCAGGAGGTCAGCTGATCAGGTACTCAGTGCTGTACTGCTGGGCTGAGAGGGGACAAAGGGTTAATATAGAAACACCAGGAGGTCAGCTGATCAGGTACTCTGTGCTGTACTGTTGGGCTGAGAGGGGACAAAGGGTTAATATAGAAACACCAGGAGGTCAGCTGATCAGGTACTCGGTGCTGTACTGCTGGGCTGAGAGGGGACAAAGGGTTAATATAGAAACACCAGGAGGTCAGCTGACCAGGTACTCGGTGCTGTACTGCTGGGCTGAGAGGGGACAAAGGGTTAATATAGAAACACCAGGAGGTCAGCTGATCAGGTACTTGGTGCTGTACTGCTGGGATCAGAGGGGACACAGGGTTAATATAGAAACACCAGGAGGTCAGCTGATCAGGTACTCGGTGCTGTACTGCTGGGATGAGAGAGGACAAAGGGTTAATATAGAAACACCAGGAGGTCAGCTGATCAGGTACTCGGTGCTGTACTGCTGGGCTGAGAGGGGACAAAGGGTTAATATAGAAACACCAGGAGGTCAGCTGATCAGGTACTTGGTGCTGTACTGCTGGGATCAGAGGGGACAAAGGGTTAATATAGAAACACCAGGAGGTCAGCTGATCAGGTACTTGGTGCTGTACTGCTGGGCTGAGAGGGGACAAAGGGTTAATATAGAAACACCAGGAGGTCAGCTGATCAGGTACTCGGTGCTGTACTGCTGGGCTGAGAGGGGACAAAGGGTTAATATAGAAACACCAGGAGGTCAGCTGATCAGGTACTCAGTGCTGTACTGCTGGGCTGAGAGGGGACAAAGGGTTAATATAGAAACAACAGGAGGTCAGCTGATCAGGTACTCGGTGCTGTACTGCTGGGCTGAGAGGGGACAAAGGGTTAATATAGAAACACCAGGAGGTCAGCTGACCAGGTACTCGGTGCTGTACTGTGGGCTGAGAGGGGACAAAGGGTTAATATAGAAACACAAGGAGGTCAGCTGATCAGGTACTCGGTGCTGTACTGCTGGGCTGAGAGGGGGCAAAGGGTTAATATAGAAACACCAGGAGGTCAGCTGATCAGGTACTCAGTGCTGTACTGCTGGGCTGAGAGGGGACAAAGGGTTAATATAGAAACACCAGGAGGTCAGCTGATCAGGTACTCGGTGCTGTACTGCTGGGCTGAGAGGGGACAAAGGGTTAATATAGAAACACCAGGAGGTCAGCTGATCAGGTACTCAGTGCTGTACTGCTGGGCTGAGAGGGGACAAAGGGTTAATATAGAAACACCAGGAGGTCAGCTGATCAGGTACTCGGTGCTGTACTGCTGGGCTGAGAGGGGGCAAAGGGTTAATATAGAAACACCAGGAGGTCAGCTGATCAGGTACTCAGTGCTGTACTGCTGGGCTGAGAGGGGACAAAGGGTTAATATAGAAACACCAGGAGGTCAGCTGATCAGGTACTCGGTGCTGTACTGCTGGGCTGAGAGGGGACAAAGGGTTAATATAGAAACACCAGGAGGTCAGCTGATCAGGTACTCGGTGCTGTACTGCTGGGCTGAGAGGGGACAAAGGTTACCAGGCGGTGGTCACGTTGTGTTTAGCACCAGAGCAGCGCTGGGGGTGACGGGTGAGAGACACTGAGATAACCAGATAAGCATAGCTACCCAGCATGCCCTGCAGCCCACACTGACTACATGCGGACACATGTAAGGGACATACACACGCGACATGTGGTATTCTTAGAGCGCCAGCAGATTCAGTAGCTCTTGGAGGACAATAATCAATGGGCAGACATTTACATACATGAGAAGGTAGATAAAACAAGACTGTACAAGAGCTTACAATCTAATAGGGGATAGAACCAGACCGGGTAACCTAGTATAAAATGGTGGATCATCTAGTTGAGGAGTTGGGTGGGTGCGTCTTCCAGATTAGAGAAAATCTTGGGAAGACCAGAGAGGGTTTTTGGTGGGTATCTGGAGACGAGTGGGCATGGAGAGGGGCGCGTTGATGAAAGGAAGGCTAAGGGTTCTAAGTGTTATCCTTCAGTAAATAAGGAGCCTGGGAAGGGACTGGCAGAGGATGAGCATCCGGTGAGTGAATACAATGGACGCCTTCAGGACAGATAAGAGCGAAGATGGGGGACTGAGTAGGAGGACAGTTCGGATAAAGTTTCACTAGTCCAGCCAGAAGATGATGAAAGATGATTTAATGTCTTAGTAGTGTCTTGGGTGGTATTGTGGAGGAAGAAGAAAAGTTGTGTGGAACACCAAGACATTGAACTTGAGATGTAGGGGAGTTTTGTGTTGTCTACAGAAAGAAAAAATGTCAGGTTTACCGGTTACGGAGAAACGAGTCTGTCTTGGAAAGGGAAGCCAGGAGGAGGTGTTGTAGTAGGGTGGGGGGTGTATAGAAGAAGGATATTTGGGAATTGTCAGCATAAAGATGGCACTCAAACCCGTAAGTTTGCTGTTAGAGTAAGTATAGATTGAGAATGGCAAGTGAGCCTTGGCGTACCTGAGCGCAGGAAAAGAGGCGCAACTGTAGGAAGTGTGAGTAAGGAGAAATGTCCCATAGATAAGTGTTAGTAGGAGAAATGTCCCATAGATAAGTGTTAGTAAGGAGAAGTGTCCCATAGAAAAGTTTTAGTAAAAAGAAATGTCCCGTAGAAAAGTGTTAGTAAGGAGAAGAGTCCCGTAGAAAAGTGTTAGTAAGGAGAAGTGTCCCATAGATAAGTGTTAGTAAGGAGACGTGTCCCATAGATAAGTGTTAGTAAGGAGAAATGTCCCATAGATAAGTGTTAGTAAGGAGAAGAGTCCCATAGATAAGTGTTAGTAAGGAGACGTGTCCCATAAATAAGTGTTAGTAAGGAGAAATGTCTCATAGATAAGTGTTAGTAAGGAGAAGTGTCCCATAGATAAGTGTTAGTAAGGAGAAGAGTCCCATAGATAAGTGTTAGTAAGGAGACGTGTCCCATAGATAAGTGTTAGTAGGAGAAATGTCCCATAGATAAGTGTTAGTAAGGAGAAGAGTCCCATAGATAAGTGCTAGTAAGGAGAAATGTCTCATAGATAAGTCTTAGTAAGGAGAAGAGTCCCATAGATAAGTGTTAGTAAGGAGACGTGTCCCATAAATAAGTGTTAGTAAGGAGAAATGTCTCATAGATAAGTGTTAGTAAGGAGAAATGTCTCATAGATAAGTGTTAGTAAGGAGACGTGTTCCATAGATAAGTGTTAGTAAGGAGAAATGTCTCATAGATAAGTGTTAGTAAGGAGAAGAGTCCCATAGATAAGTGCTAGTAAGGAGACGTGTCCCATAGATAAGTGTTAGTAAGGAGACGTGTCCCATAGATAAGTGTTAGTAGGAGAAATGTCCCATAGATAAGTGTTAGTAAGGAGAAGAGTCCCATAGATAAGTGCTAGTAAGGAGAAATGTCTCATAGATAAGTCTTAGTAAGGAGAAGAGTCCCATAGATAAGTGTTAGTAAGGATAAGTGTCCCATAGATAAGTGTTAGTAAGGAGAAATGTCCCATAGATAAGTGTTAGTAAGGAGAAGAGTCCGATAGATAAGTGTTAGTAAGGAGACGTGTCCCATAGATAAGTGTTAGTAGGAGAAATGTCCCATAGATAAGTGTTAGTAAGGAGAAGAGTCCGATAGATAAGTGTTAGTAAGGAGACGTGTCCCATAGATAAGTGTTAGTAGGAGAAATGTCCCATAGATAAGTGTTAGTAAGGAGAAGAGTCCCATAGATAAGTGCTAGTAAGGAGAAATGTCTCATAGATAAGTCTTAGTAAGGAGAAGAGTCCCATAGATAAATGTTAGTAAGGAGAAGTGTCCCATAGATAAGTGTTAGTAAGGAGACGTGTCCCATAGATAAGTGTTAGTAGGAGAAATGTCCCATAGATAAGTGTTAGTAAGGAGAAGAGTCCCATAAATAAGTGTTAGTAAGGAGAAATGTCTCATAGATAAGTGTTAGTAAGGAGAAGTGTCCCATAGATAAGTGTTAGTAAGGAGAAATGTCCCATAGATAAGTGTTAGTAAGGAGAAGAGTCCCATAGATAAGTGTTAGTAAGGAGACGTGTCCCATAGATAAGTGTTAGTAGGAGAAATGTCCCATAGATAAGTGTTAGTAAGGAGAAGAGTCCCATAGATAAGTGCTAGTAAGGAGAAATGTCTCATAGATAAGTCTTAGTAAGGAGAAGAGTCCCATAGATAAGTGTAAGTAAGGAGAAATGTCCCATAGATAAGTGTTAGTAAGGAGAAGTGTCCCATAGAAAAGTTTTAGTAAAAAGAAATGTCCCGTAGAAAAGTGTTAGTAAGGAGAAGAGTCCCGTAGAAAAGTGTTAGTAAGGAGACGTGTCCCATAAATAAGTGTTAGTAAGGAGAAGTGTCCCATAGATAAGTGTTAGTAAGGAGAAATGTCCCATAGATAAGTGTTAGTAAGGAGAAATGTCCCATAGATAAGTGTTAGTAAGGAGACGTGTCCCATAGATAAGTGTTAGTAAGGAGAAATGTCCCATAGATAAGTGTTAGTAGGAGAAATGTCCCATAGATAAGTGTTAGTAAGGAGACGTGTCCCATAGATAAGTGTTAGTAAGGAGAAGTGTCCCATAGATAAGTGTTAGTAAGGAGAAATGTCCCATAGATAAGTGTTAGTAAGGAGACGTGTCCCATAGATAAGTGTTAGTAGGAGAAATGTCCCATAGATAAGTGTAAGTAAGGAGAAATGTCCCATAGATAAGTGTTAGTAAGGAGAAGTGTCCCATAGAAAAGTTTTAGTAAAAAGAAATGTCCCGTAGAAAAGTGTTAGTAAGGAGAAATGTCTCATAGATAAGTGTTAGTAAGGAGAAGTGTCCCATAGATAAGTGTTAGTAAGGAGAAATGTCCCATAGATAAGTGTTAGTAAGGAGACGTGTCCCATAGATAAGTGTTAGTAGGAGAAATGTCCCATAGATAAGTGTTAGTAAGGAGAAGAGTCCCATAGATAAGTGCTAGTAAGGAGAAATGTCTCATAGATAAGTCTTAGTAAGGAGAAGAGTCCCATAGATAAGTGTTAGTAAGGAGAAGTGTCCCATAGATAAGTGTTAGTAAGGAGAAATGTCCCATAGATAAGTGTTAGTAAGGAGAAATGTCCCATAGATAAGTGTTAGTAAGGAGAAGAGTTCGATAGATAAGTGTCAGTAAGGAGACGTGTCCCATAGATAAGTGTTAGTAAGGAGAGAAGTGCCTCTAAGACTTTGCAGAGATCAGGTCGTTGAGTATTGAGGATGGAGCCATGTTGTAACTGGCTGAGTAAGGAATTTGTTGTTCTACAGAATCCATCCATCTGTAGGAAATCAGTAAAACAGAGATAGAATAATTGCAGGTATTAGTGTTAACATAAAGATTATTTTCTTTAACATTCTAGAGACATTTTGGCAGTTATGGAGTGCAGCACATGTGGATCTGTAGACCTTTTTGGTGGTCTCCAGAAGTATCACTGACGGTATTATCGTTCTATGTTTTATTTCAGGGTCTAATCACATACATGAAGATGGAGGACAGGCTCGGTGTGGTCACCTGGGTCCGTATCTGTGCTCTATTCCTCCTGCAAACTGCACAGGTTTGTAAGTTACTGCCCTGGTCACTCATTGGTCACCTTGGATGTTCTATGTAAGAGCTTCTGACCACCAAGCTAATATAACCGTGGTCTATTACATTATCTCCTCATTTGGTTAATTGTTATAGTGATTATCTACACATCGGTGAAAACCCCTAGTATTTATATCTTATATACACAAATGCTCCTCAAGACATGCCAACAGGCAAGGTTTGGAGGAATCCAGCTCATCAAACCTACTGAGCCAATGATTAGCACTCCAGGGTTATAGGGATATTCTGAAATCCTGGCCTATCACTGTGTCCTGAGGACATGAGTTCCAAACCACTGTTTTACTCATCACAACAAGGAACTTTCTAAGTAAATTCACTGATGGTCCTTGAAGATACTTTTGTTCTTTAAGGATAAGGGAAGTAAAGTTGATTAACTTTATTGCACAAAATTCCGGGACTTGTAGTGCTACAAAATATATATATATATATAATATACTAGAGGATTACAACAACCATCATTCATAGAGCAGCTCTCAGGATCACGAGTAGTCATTCAGCAATAACGGTGGGGATTTTGTTCTTAGGCTCGGACCTAGAGGAGTTATTAATGTGACAAGTGGAGTTAAATAACCCCATTTCCTATCACTTCTGTAGGACTATTTATCAAAAAATAATGTCCCATAGAAAACATGGGAAGTTCTAGTTATTTATTTGAACCTGCATATAGTGCCTTTATCGAGGACACTTTACATAGATTATTGTGTAGTATAGGGCAGAGGGGCGGAGCTAGTGAATGGAGGGCCCCATCACGCAAGGAGAGAGATAGAGGTAAAGGAGGTAGAAGAAGAAAAAGAGAGGTAGAGAGAGAAAAGGGATGGTATGGGCAGAGAGTATAGGGAGAGGAGGGGGGACAGAAAATAGAAAAGAGACATTGAAATGGGAGTGAGAAAGTCAAGGAAGAGAGAGAAAAGGAAGAAAGAGTGAAGAGGGAAGGAAATAGAGAGGAGGGGAAGACGAGAGTGGAAAGAGGATATGGTTAGAGGGGATAAATTAAAAAGGTGGAAGGGAGAGAAAAGAGGTGTAAAGAGTTAATGATAGGTGAGATAGAAAAAGGTGAGAGAGAGAAGGGCAAGAAAGAGAGGGGGGGGGGGCCCATGAAGGGGAGGCTCTGGTTTTCCTCGGAAGTTGCTCCCTCCCTGGTATAGGGTGACTATTACAGAGCAAACCTGATGGAAGGGGCATGGAAATACGTTTGGGTTTGATGTTGAAAGATCATGGGTGCAGTAGGTCATCTAAAATATAAGGAGAAGAGTTTGAAGGACGGTTGAAGACCTCAGTTTCATATCAGATCTTGACTAAGAGAAGGAATTAATCTCCTGGGAGAAACATGTGAGGTGGGCGATTATTCCATTTGGGGGGTAGAAGGAGGGAGAGAGATTGTGATCAGGCTCAGGGTGGGCCTGTGTGTGTCTAGGGGGACCCTTTATGGATGACCTCCACTTAGTTCCACATAACGTACCCTGGCAAAAGTATGGAACAAGTCCCAAAATGAAAGGCTCGATTGGAAGTCACCAGTTCACTGTAACTCTTTTTTAGATTTTACTGCATCATTATTTGCTAATAAGGTGTCTTCCATAGGTGCAATGTGAAGTGCTGGGTATGGCTCCTGCTGCCTTTGATGACCAGTACATTAAGTGCACTGAGGAAATGGAAATAACTATGGCCTCCTTGCTGGACCTTGAGAAGTCTCTGGATCTTGATTTTAAAGGTGTATGGGAGAAAGCTTCCTACGAATGGGAGCTCAGGAAACTTCAGTCATCTCTACCAGATCTGCCCCGAGGATTTAAAGACGAACATGGGATAGCGATCCTCGTGTACACGGACAAGGATTACCCATCTCCAGAAAGGTCCATTCCAAGGAGGTTTAATGAAGCTGTGAGGACCGCAGTCACCTCTCTTCTAGATTATACAAAGAGTTTCCATTTCAAGGCTCTTCATTATTACTTGACCAAAGCTCTCCAGCTATTCCAGCCAGAGTGCAGACAGGTGTATAGGGGCATACATGACATGCACTTTGAACCACCTGAAGAGACAGATCCTGTTATGAGGTTTGGTCAGTTCACTTCATCCTCACTAAACATGAAGACCGCAAAATCATTTGGCCAGGATTCCTTCTTCTATATCACCACGTGCTTTGGTGTTGACATTGGGAATCTGTCAACTGATCAAAGCGAGAGTGAGGTCCTCATTCCAGGGAGCGAGATCTTCTATGTCACCAACTACACCATGGAAGGTCACCAGTTTATCTTACAGAGCACACGGCAAAGGTGCCACCACTACAACTGTGCATTCCTCGGAGGTTGGTATTGCAGTAGCCATGTATACATCAAGACAATAATTGTTGTGTCCCAAGAGATGCCACCCACCATTATTAACATCATAGAGTTATATAAGTAAGGTGCATTAACCCTTCCCACTAGATCACCTCCAACATGGAAACCTTGAATAGATTTTTGTTAAGTCTTAATGGAAAAGAGCCGTCATTTCACTAGTATTATATAGTTTGGGTTCTTATAGTCCCAGTTAGGGGCCGGCCACCAATATGGATGGCAGTGAGGGCCGTGCTCCTGCAATCCTAGATCAGTTCATATTACCATTTTATATCAAACAGAAAAGGGTATTCTCATTTATTACGTTTTAGGGACCCTACAGCATTATCGGCATTCCTACAGTAATAATACCCTAGTACTAATGAGATATAATTACTCTCATTTATTTCATTAACGCTTCTTTTTACCTGAACATTGAGCACAGAGGAGTATGTCTATGTCTACGTGTAAAGAGTCGTTTGTAGCAGTGGATAAACATACAGATGTGGGAAAACCATGCTGGAATCAGCTATTATCCCTCCATTATATGATCGTAATCTCTGTCGTAATGATCGTTACGCACAACCCATTGTACTTTCCCATATCTATATTGTACACGTTGCCTTTCCTGAAATTGGACGTGATCCTCTAGATCTACAGCCTTATTAAATTGCGATTCGGTAAATTTAAGAGGGCTCTATTTAAGCACACAGCATATTTTTGTTACAGAAGTTTTTAGTTGGTGAACTTCTATCCAATAGCAAGGTCTTCACTAACTAAAAACTTCTGTAAAAAATATGCTGTGTGCTTAAATAGAGCCCTCTTAAATTTACCGAATCGCAATTTAATAAGGCTGTTAGTAACTTCCTTCATCTGTGATTTCCTCACCCAAACCTGGAACCTCCCCCTGTCTCATTGTGTCATGTTTCACAGCTATCACGTAATGCCACACCCACGAGCTGGATTGAACCACCTTTCGATATAACATTTATAAAACATATTTACCCAAATCAAGCTCTCCGCAATGAATACAGGTAAAATATGTAATTAAAAAAACAAAAAAAAGTCTTCTTTTTGGTGAATAATGTTTTGTAAGCAGCTTTTATGAATATCCTTTTATGAATTGCTGAGAGCCCGACAAGAAATAAGTACTTGCTCTCAAATTGTTGTATCACTTCAGGCCCACACACACGCATTTTGGCCTATAAATGGTCTAATAATGTAATTAGATGCACTTTATTCATTTTCTGAGAGTGTAGAACGGTTTTATATTATATCTTCTGAATTTTAATCTTTGTTTGTTTTCTGGTAGGAGAGAGAACACAGACCTGTAATGTACATTCTGGTAAGTACTGCACATAAATCATATAGGAACCGGGGGGACGAGGGGACAAATCCCCCCGGAATATATATAAACTCCACTCACTTGCACCTCTCCCACTCCCTTTTAACTCTCCCACTCCCTCCCTTGAACCTATCCCACTCCCTCCCTTGTAACTCTCCCACTCCTCCCTTGAACCTATCCCACTCCCTCCCTTGTAACTCTCCCACTCCCTCCCTTGCACCTCTCCCACTCCCTCCCTTGTACCTATCCCACTCCCTCCCTTGTACTTCTCCCACTCCCTCCCTTGTACTTCTCCCACTCCCTCCCTTGTACCTATCCCACTCCCTCCCTTGTACCTCTCCCAATCCCTCCCGTGTACGTCTCCCACTCCCTTCCTGATATCTCCCTCTCCTGTAACTGCCGGATTACTGATTACTCTTGTGAGATCTCTTGTGACCCAGCTATCAGAATGATCCAGACAGCCAGGAGGTGAGGGGGGTGCTGGGGAGGGAGTGGGAGAGGTACAAGGGAGGGAGCAGGGGATGTGCTTGGGATGAAGCCGGGGCGTGTGTAGGGGAGTATAGTGTATATATATATATATATATATATATATATATATATATAAAATAAAAAATGACTCTGAGAAGCCTAGATGTTCCAAAACCGTCGCTATGAAGAAGCTCACACTGTAATTGTTTTGGATTTGAGGCTTAACTGCTCAAATCCAACACAATTAATGGGTAAATATCACTACTGCTTATCAGCCAGGGGATCCCCAGGATCCCCCTCTATACCTGTTGCCTCCTATGAGCCCAGTTAACCCCCAGGGATTCCCACACCTAAAGTACCACAATGAGGTTTTTATGGACCCACATGGTACATAATATTAACCCCAATACCATGGTGGTCCCTATGGACCACTATGGTAAATTATACTATACCCATGCTGGTCCATAAGGACCCACATAGCATCTAAAAATAACCCCATTACCATGGGGGTACTCAAGGACCCACATGGCACCTTTCCTACATCTACAGTGGTCCATATTAGACCCGCTAACCCATAAGGACCCACAAGGTCCCTCAAAGCAAATACATAAAAAAATACTCAAAATACAAAAGTTACACTTGTAAGGGGGGAAATATAACTACCCATTCTTCTGATTCCCTCCAATGATGATCAGTGAGTGACATTTTTTTTAGGCGGAAGCTTATTTTCAATGGTTGAAGATGAGAACGGATTCTTCAATAAAATGGAAGTCCCAGGATTGAAGAGTTAGGACCTGGACATTGATGATTATCACTAGAGGGCATCACAATCATAGGTAACCATGGGGGACTTGTGGTGGTAGGAAGCGTGCTATAGGGGTCCTTGGGGAACCCCATGGTATAGGGATTGATTCTGAGTGCCATGGGGATACCTCAGGTTATAGGGGTTAATATTAGGTACCATTGGTACCTCTTATGGGTATACTTTAGATTACTGTGGAGGCACATAAGGACCCCATGATAACGAGTTATAATTAGGTACCACGTGTGTCATTCTTATTGTTATACTTTAGATTACCATGGGTTCTCATGGACATCATGGTTACAAGTTACTATTTGGGCTATATGGACCTTCATGGTTATACTTTATATGGGAAAAACACACGGGATAACCAGCACATAAGGAATAGTGGTTATTAAGGGGGAATTCTGGAAAACCCAGCTCAGGTATTAATGGCATTAAGGAGGAAACTTAGGGGATACCCAGCCTATGAGTGCCAGTGGATCATAATTCCCCATTGCATTAGTTTTTATTATTATTTAAATCCTTCCCTAGCATAGGAAAGGGTGTATATAGATAGATATGGATAGCAGAGGATGTTAGGTCTAGTGTGTCGACGTTATTGGTTACCATTGTGTAGCACATTAGAACTAGACAGCTCTCTGCAAACCAGGGTGTTGTGAGCCAGTAAGATTGACGGGATTCTTTTTGAGGGAGCTGTCACGGACCCTTTTCCAGGGCCTGGAGTTAGCCCAGTGAGCTACCATAGAGAACAGACTTCCCCAGTGGAAAATGGGTAGGGGAATTATATTGCCAGCATGCTTCATGTTTCTTATGGCATATCCCCCTGCTTCATCCTGTATACTGTATGTAATATCCCTATGTAATATAACTGTGTTATGTGTCATGTTTAAAATTAATTAATGTGTGAGTATAGTTAATGTCACATGCTAGTCTGATATATATGTTTCAGAGGTGCCATTCCCAGATGTCCCCTACCCCCCAGCCATCTCAGTCCCTCAGACATGATCAAAGGAACAGCCATAAAGTTTTAAACTCATTTGTATTGCCCTTTTGGGATTGTAAATATAGCAAAGGAACCCCCCCCCCTCTAATGACAACCGATATATACCAGATCAATGAGGTCAGAGGGGAGAGGAAAGAATGTTGGTTGTAATATTGTTCTGTGTTCTGTCTGTAGTTTAGTTAGTTGGTGTTTGGAAGCAAATAAACACAGTTTACTGCTGAGACATATACAAATCGCATGGTCTATTTGCTCCTGGTGGCTGTGATACTGATCCTATCTCCACCCTGCAAGTAACCTGTCCTGGTCACTACCACAGGGAAGTTACTAGGACCCACCACGCAAAGTGTGACTATGTCTCGCAGTATATGTGATTACAGTTTTTGTAAAGTGCAAGTGGAATGTAATATCTACATTTCTCCTTACCTGGAAAGTTCACTCACAAGATTAACCCTTAATGGTGTATTGATAGCTTAGTAGCCCACTGGTTAATCCCTTATCAACTCTTTCACTCGGTGTTAATAACTTATGTATCAGAACAGAATTAGTGCTGCCTCTTAAACCCAATGCAAGACCACCCGCACCAGCCCAGATGTCACTCCTCTGTCAGTTTAGACATACAGTTAACAATATGTTTATATTGCTCTATATTTTTCTATTTCCAGCTCCAGAACATGGCAGGACTCCCTCGCCCACATCTGAGCCCTGGAGTTATTTGTGAATCTTCTCTGGGGTCACTGACACTGGACATGGATGAAGATATTGGATTTGTATGGCCATCTATCAATGGAGTCGGGACAACAGGCCATAAATACAATGGAATAAATAATCTCATCAAGCCAGGGTTGTCCAGAGCACATTTATATATATGGAGCCTATGGTTTCCAGAAGGACCCGCCATGGTTATAGGTAGAGGGGTGGAGTAAGGGGACATTGAGGGGTCCCATGGGGATACCCAGACTTATAGGCTATATCTGGGAATATGCAGATGGATTATCCATAAAAATGGTATAAAACCTGAAGAGATCGTAGTTCAACTTTAGATGTTTATGTTCATTGAGTTCTTTATTAAGGACGTAAGAAATAAAGTGCTCTGTTCTTCAATAAAATATTAAATGATTTACTCATTTTCAATAAACCAAAAAACAACCACCTTTGTCCAGGACCCTTTACTGTGTGCTATTAGTAGAGATTTAGTTATGTCTTCCCCAAAAATATATAACAAAGTAATTAATGGTTTAAATGCAAGGTATACATTTTTATTATCAAGTCCTACGTGTCTGTTCTTTATAAGAACCCTACAGTGTCCCTTTAGCTTTTCCGTGTTCTATCCATGTTGGGGTTTATGAACTGTTATAGTTAAAAGACAAATTACACAATAATTACTAAAGTTAAGAGGACGTCTCTGACCAGACCGTGTCCACTTTTAAACCAATTAAAATTTGAAGAAAACTTAAATAAAAAATAATTAATGAGATTGTATAAGAGACACGATGATGAGACAGGCGCGAGATATCAATGCATAAAATGTAAATAAAATAGAATAGAATTTTAGAGGTTAGTGCTAGGATTAGGGGTTATGGTTAGGGGTTAGAGGTTAGGATTAGGATTGGGGTTATGGTTAGGGTTATGGTTATTGGTTAGGATTAGGGGTAAGATTAGGGGTAGGAATTAGGATAGGGGTTACGGTAGGAAAATTATTTAGTGTTCAGGGGTTGGGTTAGGATTAGGGATTAGGATTAGAATATGAGTTAGGGTTCGGGGGCTGGGTATGGATAGGAATTAGGATTCGAATATGAGTTAGGGTTAGGGGGTTGGGTTAGGATTAGGAATTAAGATTAGAATATGAGTTGGGATTAGGTGGTTGGGTTAGTGTTAGGGTTAGTTTTAGGATTATACATAGAATTAAATGAAACACTTTGTTGTATCCCGATGACACAAGGCATCACTTTCCCATTTAATCCCATACTGGTATCTTTCATCCCAAACAAGTTCAATATATAAAATGGAGCTTAGATTGCAGGAAAATAACAAGTTTGATCCCTAAAAAGTGCTACAAAAGATTATAAATTAAGTTGACCAAGACTTTACGTCTGAACATAGGAAAGCCAATCAATGTTTCCAAAATTCACCAAGTTCCATATATATTTGCAAAGTTGATGTCAAGATCTGGGGTCCATATATTGTTTATGGGAATACACATAATGTTTTAATATAATAGCATTTTAAAGGGCGTTAAACACAGTTTAATTACAAATTATTTCATGATATTAATGTTCCTTGAGGAATAAAGAGTCAATTTTAATATGGCCACATGGAAAGAATGGGATCAACATTTTGGGGGGAACCTTTCCTCCAACTCAATTAAGACCGGAAGACGTACATTAAGACCAGAGGACGTACATTAAGACCAGAGAACATACATTAAGACCAGAGGACGTACATTAAGACCAGAGGACGTACATTAAGACCGGAGGATGTACATTAAGACCGGAGGACGTACATTAAGACCAGAGGACGTACATTAAGACCGGAGGATGTACATTAAGACCGGAGGACGTACATTAAGACCAGAGAACGTACATTAAGACCAGAGGACGTACATTAAGACCGGAGGACGTACATTAAGACCAGAGGACGTACATTAAGACCGGAGGACTTACATTAAGACCGAAGGACGTACATTAGGACCGGAGGACGTACATTAGGACCGGAGGACGTACATTAAGACTGGAGGACGTACATTAAGGCCAGAAGAAATGGTATTTCACATTGGATTAGTAATCATGATAATGGCGTTGGGTTTGCGAAGGATCCCGACAGTAAGTTCAATAAATTATGTTTAAAAAATGGATGGATTCCCATATAAAGCACTTACAAATTATTAAAATAGGTAATTGCCAGGAAAATATATTTTTTCCTCCAAATAAAATAATTGACAATGTATAACTTTCAGAAAAAAATTGTACACAAACACAAATTATTTATCAAAGGAGAAATAAAAATAATACAGTTCAATTAAATAATAAAATTCATTAAAGCAACTGTTCTAGTCCATGCGGGATCCCTGATATGTATTAACACCTTAAGTCCTATCATCCATTTCACACAAAAAAAAAAAAATCATTTTTTGATTTGCATATTTGTGGGGTTGAGACTGTTGTGCAATTAATTCTATATATTTATATGCGTTCCCATATTTTGTGTGTACAGTATTGCATGTTTAATAGCTGTTGCGGCTCTAAAAAATGATTGAAAAATGCCTTGCGCGTCCACTTGAGTACTCTTGAGAAAAGTGACACTTTTTTAATTTGCGAGTTTGGAAATACTTGCGAATTAGAGCTGCGAGTCTAATAGAATATCGATTTTGTGTAACCTTAATTGATTAGGCCTTTGAACTGTGCTAGAACCAATGGAGTTTTCAGCTATGATCTGCGAGTTTGGATCGTGGGTGGTCTACTCGTAATCGGTTTGCGAGTAGCTAATAGAATATGTGGCAATTGCAAACTGACTATAAGTAGCCAAAATTTTCATTACAGAGTCAATAGAATAGGGCCCATGATTTGTAATATATTTATTTAAACTAGCGACTTGCCCGTCAAAAAATGACGGCAAAATGATTGTAAGGCAGGTAATGCTGTTTGGTCGAGACATTAATTTTGTTGGTGGTCCGAGATCCTTTGGCGCTCATTGTGAGCCTCGCGCTCATCGCGTGCCTCACAATGTGCGCCTTCGGCGCTCATTGCAAAGCTGTTGGTTGTTGTATTTATTTTTCTGAGAGGCGCTTTTGCTGTTATTGTGTGGTCGGCGCTGATCTGCATTTTGCGCTTATTGCAAGGCTTTGTGTGCTATGAGCAGCGTTGGAGCTCGTTGTGAGTGGCGCAGTGAATGTCTTTTATGTTTATTGTGAGATTTTTTTTTGTATATGTTTTTTTGTATCCTACTTAAATAATTAATAAATTAATAAATTAATATACTTTACCTATGTGGAAATAATATCTGCAGGAAGCATTGTGCTGAAGGGCTGACAATCTGTAGATTTGCACTGTTGTTGAGCTGAGGTGTAAGTGTCAGCAATGTGCGCAGTGTGTAGTGCAAATAGGCTGCATGCGCGAGGGGAAGCCGTTAGGGTAGCTGTTGTGTACTTCCGCATTGTGTAGGTTAGTGTTGCAAAAAATGGCGGCGAATGTGTATGTGGTACGCAGCTGTGGATGATTTAGCGTCCTTGTTAATAGTGTATGTTGGACCTCGTACGGGTTTTTGGAAAATCCGTATGTGTTTGGTGGTGTTTTGCGTCTTTAGGGTCCTGTAGCCTCGTTTTCTTTTTTTTTGGCTGCCATTTTTTCTCTCGCTTAGGTGTTTTTCGTGTGTCTAAACTCAGGAATTTGGACGTAAATGGAGATGTAACTTCACTTGCAGAGGTCCTGGGTGCCCCCCCTGCTGTAGGTAAGCTTTGTATGTGTTTGTTGTGTGTATTTATTGTGTTTTTAATGTTTTCATGTGCGCGCGGTTGGGGCGCTAAGGTCGTATTTTTGCGAGCTCGTAATGTTTTTTTCCCCGCGGCTCGTATTTTTGTCTGCTAAGTCCGTAAATTTTCCGGTGTAAGTCCCGCGGTTCGTATTTTTGTGTGTAAGTCTGTGTTTAGTGATTGCGTGTTAGATGTATTTTGTTAACGTGCCGCTTGTGTGGGTGTTTGTAACCGCGTGTGAGGCGCCGTAGAGCCTCCACCTACGCAAATGCGGCCCCTCGAGGGACGTAGTTCTTGTGAGCTCGCTTAGCATTACGCCGATTTGTAGTTTGACAACTATTATATGCGATATACGTTCTTGTGATTGTCTTGAGATGAGGATATCGGGATGGGGATGAAGGATAGACACCAATCTCAATGTGTTTAGGGCACAAAAGTCGCATATTTACTTGTTTATCATAATAATCCCAATATGAACTCCAACCTATATATATTCCCAAGAGATCTCACTGTTATAAATGGATTCCATACAATAACGCAGTCACTGCAAAGGTCGCACTTCTTGAGTTGGCGAGTCCAGCCATTTGTATGTTTGATGATTCAATAAAACAATGGAGGCTCTTTAGTTGATGCCAGGACCCCCCATAACTGGAGCTGACATTCTTCCCAGTCCCACGTGTGATTCTATATTAAGACCGAGCCTCGTGCCATCCGAATACCCCGACTTCTGCCAAGCCCTGAGTGATCACTGACGGCCGGGAGAGTCCAGGAGGCAGCTACAAACCAGTCGGAAAGAGGTAAAAACTTCTTATAACTTACAGAATACATTATATACATTGAAGTCAGTATTATAATACCATAAAGAACATGTGGTGATGGCGCCAATGACACTAATACTGGGGTGGGCAGTGATATTACACACTTACACACATAAACAATCTATTTTGTGGGTAAACATGTTTATGTACCAATAGGAACATATTGTTATGCACGCAAACATGCAATTACCTGCTTAATAACATGCAGAATAAATTATAAGATAAGTATAAGGTACAGCAGGAGAGACACCAACAGCTCACTGGCCACTATTCACTAACTCACTCCTCCTATACAACCCACCTAATCATGGTGGGCAACCAGCTGTATGCATATATAATAAGGTATGTGCCGGTGGGTACCCCGCATTGTGTCAAATGGCCAAAGAGGCACATATACATTCCTGAAATACTAAGAACTATTAGGTAGTGTTATTTCTATATGTACAACATATACATTCATTATTAGGTACACACAACTAATACATACACACTGCTCAGACATATAATCAGTGGAACTGACACACAAAAAAGAAAGTTGGACGGTAAATCTCGGTATAGTATATGTCTGTATATTATAATGTTTATATCTATAGAACTTATCTGCATAATATAACCTGTGTATGTATAGTATTCGCCAATAATATGTCTATCACGTATAATAGTTATGGATATACAGGCTGTTGGTCACGATTTACGAGCCGTTGACAGCTGTATCATGATGGACTTAGGCTGCAATAAGCGCCAAAGGCACTCATTGCACTGCGAGCCTCGCAAAACGTGACGAGCCGTTGCGGCAAACGGGACCCAGGCTGCAATGAGCGCCACAGGCGCTCATGGCGAGGCCAGTAGGACTTCGCGTCCGGGCAGTTGAAACACGCAGGACTTAAGCTTGGCCCGTGGAACTTAGGGAGGGATGCAAAATTACGACCTGTATGACTTAGGACCCGAAGCGCTTACATGGACTGTGGGACTCGCAAAAATACAACTTTAACGGCAGAATCAATGAACAGTAAAAAGCTGAAAAAAAAACAAATATGAGAGCCAGGGAGCCAGTGAGTGAGGTTTCAAGTTAATTTGAGCCATATTTGCCATTTTTTTATGATCGAAAATCTCCTAAGCAAGAAAAAAGAGTGACGGACGAAAAAACGCAAAAGTGTGAAAACGAGGCAGAAACTCACAAAAAAGAGCCCCAAACACATAACACTTGAGGAAAACCGGTAAAACTTCCTCCACAACAGTAAAATTTACACCAATTCAGTAACACTTCACCCAACGCAGTAACACTTATCCCAAGCCAGTAAAACTTAACTCAACACAGTAACACGCATGGTGAGGCCCCTAAGTTACACGCGGAGAGAGGCTTGCGGTGAGCGCCGAAGGTGCTCAGAGGGCTCTTAGACTCGCATTGTGTGGCAAACAGCATTGCCAGGCTTAGAATTTTACATGAGCCCGTAATGTAGCCCCTAATGTTACTGATATTCGATTGGCTTCGTTTTGCGAGTTATAGGCTCAATGCGAATTGTCAAAAACGTAACTCTTTCCTATCTCCTCCATTGATGTTTCAAGCCAGTAAATGTTACCAGTTCCAAATAGGCAAAATCAATATTCGGTTACCGAGATTCAACAAGCCCGCAATTGCCTTCAAACCCGTAAATGGCAAATGTATAAAAAAATTATACGAGTAATGGACAGGACTCGCAGGTGGGTTAAACACCTTTTCGTAACACGGCTAGACCGTAGCTTTAATATG
This sequence comes from Discoglossus pictus, assembly GCA_027410445.1. Taxonomy (NCBI): domain Eukaryota; kingdom Metazoa; phylum Chordata; class Amphibia; order Anura; family Alytidae; genus Discoglossus; species Discoglossus pictus. The sequence goes on from JAPZIH010000658.1 coordinate 250,129, forward strand.
TGTGTGTCTATGAATCAGTTGATGGAGGGAAGAGAGTGGGAAGGAGGAGGAGGAAGTGTGGGGATGGGATTTGTTGGAGTAGGAGTTCTGTATTTGACACATACCCCTTTCCCTGCACATGCTCAAAAGCAGGCAGCTGCAAGGTAAATTATGTTCAGAGTTAGAAAATCAGAAACTGGAGGGCAGGGAGACAGAGGGTGGGATTCCATGTGTTGAGACACAGATGATCTGGATAGGGACACGGAGCAGAGTGGGTGGGGTGGGGGGGCTATCTCTGGTGCAACCAGTTCCATGCACCAAGGCCCTGATCTGTTGGGGCAACAAGGCTGTCAAATGTTTCTTGCCCCCCCCCAGCCTTCTCCCACTCCCTCCCTGGCCCCTCCTGCCATGGCCCCCCCCCCCCCCCCCCCAGCCACCTAGTCCCAGTACTGCTATCTCTCCCCTGCCGACATATTCTAGATTCCCTGCTTTATAATGAGGGGGCTGGTGTGGCCAAGAGGTAGGCAAAATGTTTTTTTGCACCGTAGCCCTCCACTCACTAGTTCCTCATCTGCTAGTAAGATTAGCCTTTCCAGGTCCCAATTCCTGGCTGGGGCCCAGGGAGCTGCGGTTTTCTTCTCTCTAGCTGGCTCCTGCAGACCTCTGTACTTAGTAATAAATTGCGTGCCTTAGACTCTCTGTGGAAGGATTGCAGCTGTTACTGGATCAGATGCTGTCACCCTTTGCTGTCTATATTGTATTTTGCTAACAAATCTATTTCTGGTGTTTCAGGAGCTGCTGTACAAGATGCGCTGCCTGGGCCTCCTCCCCACAGTCACCCTGGTGTCTGTATTAACATTAATTAAGGTATTTGTGTCATTTCATATTTAATATGCCTTGGTACTGATCTCACTCCATAGATATTTATTCGGCCCTCTTTTAGAATACTGTCCACAGCTACTGGGATTGTATCATCAAAAAAGATGGATTTAATAAAGTTTAGGGCAAACAGTGCAAAACAATTTAAGAATGCCTGTGATATACTTAAGGAGGTATTAAAGGGCCACTGGACTGTAAGTGTTCTACATGGTGTGTGTCATGACCCTGAGACTTGGGGCTCAGTACACCCCTAATTCTCCTGCTTTAGTTTACAGCAGCAAACTTCAGGTTATGACTTTATATTCATCTCAGTGCCAAGAAATTCAGATCAGGACATCATTCATGGAGAAGCAGATAAATCAGATGAGCAAGACCATTTAATTTAGTGTAGAAACAGACTGAATGTTTATTCTTCTTACACAAACACATAAAGATTTCCACACACCCCTTCCAAATTCCCCTCTCTATAAGAGGGGGACTGAATTCCTAGTGTGACCTCCTCGCCCCATCACTAGGCCATAAGCCCTCCCTTCACCAGATACACCAAAGCCAGGGTTAGGGGAAGTGAATGTTTGTCCTCTCTGTGGGGCTGTATAAATGCTTGCAGAAACCTTGGGTTTAATCCTTTGTTGTCCTACTAACACAATATGGCAGAAAGTGTATCTCTGTTGGTTTACAGGTAAAATAACATTATTAAAGTGCACATATAGCAACCCCAACATTAATTACTGTGGCCCACAGTACACTACACATAAAAATAGTCCACTTTATTAACCTTGGAAATTAGTAACCCAATGTGCGAGAGTCCAAAAGAGCAGGGTTGCTTGTGGGATACAGAGAAGCCCCAAAATTAGTTATGACAGCTGGTCCCCCTTTTCAAATACAGCATACCAGTGCCGACGACATGCTGCTGCTTAGAAATACAATCCCAGGGGAGCATGCAGGGAAAAACAAGCAAGGGGAGGGGGGAGGGGGTAGATGGCATCCCAGTGGACCCCTCTTTGTAATCCAAGCAGAATGATACATCCAGGCTAGCAGGTATTCTGAAGGGTCAGTTGACTGGACTAGCCCCCAATCTCGAGCAGTAACCCAATCTGCCCTGCTGAAATAGGAGGGTCACCCAACTCCATTGGGGCAAAGGTGGAAAACAATTCCCCCAAACCTTCTCCCTTGTCACCTGGATTTCCTCATGTGGAATCCTGTGTAAGGTTTCTTCCTCCACTAGGGCTACAAGTTCCACATCCAAAGGGACTGGTGAAGAGCAGTTAAGTACCCTTATCCCCTTCTCCCACTGGATCTCCTGCACTATTTGTGTCCAGAGGGTCACCAGTTGATCCGTGGTTAGGTCTAGCATAACAGGCTTCCACACCTGGAACCTCCTGGACACCTCGTACTATTCAGTTGCAGATAACCTAGGGCCAGGGACTGGGGTGACCTGCACAACATTATCACCTGCCTCCAGTTCATCCACCCCTCTCATTATCTAGCCTTAGTTCCTCCATTATGTCCTTGTAGGTAGTCATCCTGCTGCTGGTTACTGCACCGAGATGCCACTGCTGCCAACCAATGTCATGACCCAGAGACAAGCGGCTCAGTACACCCCTAATTCTGCTGCTTTAGTATACAGGAGCAATCTGCAGGTTGTGACTTTATATTCATCTCAGCACCCAGAAATTCAGATTAGGACATCATTCATGGAGAAGCAGATGAATCAGATGAGCAAAAACCATTTAATTTAGTGTAGAAACAGACTATATGTTTATTTTTCTTACACATACACAAAAATATTTCCCAACACCCCTTCCTAATCCCCCTGTCGGTAAGAGGGGGTCTGAATTCTTATTGTGACCTCCTCACCCCATCACTAGGCCATAAACTCCCCTCCTTTTGCCAGTTACCCCAGAGCCTGGGTTAGGTGAAGCATATGACTTTATGTCTATCTGAAACCAGAGAGTGGATGCAAGGCAGCTCTGAGGGGCAATATACATTCTTGCAGAAACCTTGGGTTTAACACTTTGCTGTCCCACTAACAAAATATGGCAGAACATTTATTTATGTTACTTTACAGGTAAATAGCATTATTACAGTGCACGTAATACCATATAGCAACCCGAACCGTAATTATTGTGGCCCCCACTACCCTACACATAAAAAGAGTACTTAAACAAATTTCATGTACATTCAATTACCTTGGATATTCGTAACCCAATGTGCTAGAATCCAAAATAACAGGGTGGCTTGTGGGGTTCAGGGGAGTACCAAAATCAGTCATGACAGTGTTGAAGCGCACATGGTTGTATGTTAAAATATATTGTTATTATACTAATAAAAGCTAAAAAAATACTAAGTTTTAAATCTTTGTTTACATACAGTCTATTCTGCCAACTGACTGTTGCATTAGTAATTAGCAGAGTGATGAGTACATCATTTGTGTTACAGCGCACTCACCAGTTGACCCAAGACAGCAGGTAGCTCGGGATCGTGCTAGCAGGTATCTCTAGGTGGTACTAGACAGTAGGTAGCTATGTGTGGTGCCAGACAGCAGGTAGCTCTCTGATGCTACTAGACAGCAGGTAGCTCTCTGATGCTACTAGACAGCAAGTAGCTTTGGATGATGCAAGGCAACAGGTAGTTCTGGATGGTGCCAGACAACAGCTAGCTCTGGATGGTGCAAGACAGCAGGTATCTCTCCAATGGTACTAGACAGCAAGTAGATTTGGAGGATGCAAAACAGTAGGTATATCTGGATCGTGCTAGACAGCAGGTAGCTCTGGGTGGTACTAGACAGTAGGTAGCTCTGGATCATGCTAGACAGCAGATAGCTCTAGATGGTGCCAGACACAAGCTAGCTCTGGATGGTGCAAGACAGCAGGTATCTCTCCAATGGTATTAGACAGCAAGTGGATTTGGAGGATGCAAAACCGTAGGTATATCTGGATCGTGCTAGACAGCAGGTATCTCTGGGTTGTACTAGACAGTAGGTAGCTCTGGATCATGCTAGACAGCAGATAGCTCTAGATGGTGCCAGACAGCAGGTAGCTCTCTGATGCTACTAGACAGCAAGTAGCTTTGGATGAAGCAAGGCAGCAGATAGCTCTGGATCATGCTAGACAGCAGATAGCTCTGGATCGTGCTAGACAGCAGGTAGCTCTGCATGGTACTAGACAGCAGGTAGCTCTGGATCATGCTAGACAGCAGATAGCTCTGGATTGTACTAGACAGCAGCTAGCTCTGGATCGTGCTAGACAGCAGGTAGCTCTGGATGGTACTAGACAGCAGGTAGCTCTGGATGGTACTAGACAGCAGGTAGCTCAATGTCAAATACAAAAGTACCAACAGGGAAATGACAAAAGTGAGGTCAGACAGTCCAAGGTTACAAAATAACAAACCTAGGTCCCATTTCAGAAGCAGAGGACACTGCAGAGTCTGGATGCATGACTACAATAATGGCGCACAATGGCGCTCAGTCTGACTCACTATAAGTAGGCCCCGGGTAATGCCACGAATGTTGAAAAGGAATTCCTAATGAATGGCATCCGCATCTAGGAAAACCTGAGGAGACCGAACTGACTCCTTGCTATCATGTACCCTGGTGGCTAGTCAAGTGGGATTACTGCCAAGGTAACTAAGGTTATGTATGAAGGAGAGAAGTATGAGGGAGAATGGGGGAAGAAAATCTTGAAGGTTGAGGTTGGAGATGTTCTCAGAATAAAGACATATCATCTAGAAAAAAAATACCCCTGAGAAGGAATTCTAGCAAGTGATGCCTAGAGGAAGAATAGTAGTACTGCATCAAACCCTAAGGAGTGCTCAGAGAAAAGAAGGAGGAAGAAGAGGTTGAGTTTTAAAGTGACAGAACTGTTGTGCAAAATGTGACGTGAGTAGGGAAAAAAAGATGGAGTGCTCTTGGTGAGAGGAGAAAGGTGGGTCAGTGGTGAGTTGGGCAGGAAAAATCAATTAAAGGTTTCATGAGGAGATGAATGATTTAAACCAATGCAGGAAGACAAAATGGTGGAGGCTAAAAGGTAGCAATGAACATGAACTTGCAAGAGTGCCAAGTATTGTCTCAGTTCTCTCATTTTATAAATAAAATATACAACTATGAAATACAATAACATTTATACTATGGGTTTATAATGAATTAAATCCAAGCCATCATAAAAAAATGTCTGTATAATGTGAAAATGACCGGCTCTCGATACCAGTCATGGTCTAAAATGTTTTGGAAACAAAAAGGTCCCATGAGAACACATTTATTTAGATAAAAGAATGAATATTAAAAGAAAAAACATTGTATGGTATCTGTTTTAGGCTGATGATAAACAAGTTTCCAAAAGAGACATATTTACAACTAAGGAGTCAGTGCTGGACATGGCTCTCACCTCATATGATGACCAGTATAAAGGCTGCAGTGATGTGATGGAGGCCGAGATCCCTCTTTTGTTCCAATCTGAATACTCCAAGAACAAGGAATTTGCTGAAGCCTGGGACACGGCAACCTTCAGATGGGAAGAGAAGAAGAAATATGCACAGGTCCCACAAGGATTCAAGGACCAGTATGCCATTGCTCTCCTGGCTTACACCATCAATGGACCTCTCTTCAAGGTCTTCAATGCTGCCGTAAGACAGGCCGGACAATCCAGGGGGTACTACCTAAATAATTTTAATTTTAAGGTGCTTCATTACTATCTCACCAAAGCTCTTCAAGAGTTGGATGCTATTGAGATCCCTGATTGTCGCAAAGTCTTTAGAGGAACTCAAGGAATCCGCTTTAAACCTGAGTCCAAGAAGCCCATGCGTTTTGGCCAGTTTACATCCTCTTCAACAAATGACCAAAATGCCTTGCAGTTTGGAGCTGACACATTCTTTAACATACATACCTGCTATGGGGTCAACATTAGGAACTTCTCATTCTTCCCAGGAGAGGATGAAGTTCTTATCCCACCATTCGAAAAATTCAAGGTGACAAATTTTTCCAAAGACAAAGACAAGTACCTCATTGACCTACATTCAGTGGAAAAGTCCAGTGTTTACAACTGTGAGTTTGTGAAAGGTGAGTAGGACTTGGTTGTCCCCTATGGTGATACTTAGATCTAGTCTATCTTTAAAAACATATATTTAACAAGTACTTTTGCAATTGCATGTAATTAAGATAATTTAGTAGTTTAAATGTTAAACCAATTTATGACTCCTAACATGGAATAGCACATGCTCATAGTGATTTAAGTATTTGACTTTAATAAACTGGGCTGTGCTTCAAGCATTTGCCTATATGACTATGAACGTGTGCTAACTCTACACCCCAAGGCAGTATTAACACATATTGGTACCAGTCTAGTTTATTTAACATGAAGTTAGGATACAAGTCAGGAATACCATTACATTCATGGGATTTCAGTCCTGGAGAAGGATGACAGTTTATTTTTGTATACTTTTCCCTGATACTTGCACACTCTGCCTTGAAGGATCAATCACTCTGGGCATGACCTGTGGGCGCTCAACTTCAGGTTTAAACATGTCTGCTCCAGCTGTGGAAGAGATCTTGCCATTGTTAAATGCTTCTCTGATTGGCTAATATATGCTTCTAATCAATGCACCTCCTCTTTTCTGTGCCAAGCATCCTGGGTTATGTAGTGTTAAATTAATATTAAGGGTCATGCCAGCCGCAGGTAAAAGAAGATAAATTCTCCAGATGGCTCTCAGAGAGAGAGTTGAGACTTTCCATTTGAGACAGTCAGATGTAGACTCAATATGAGAGACAGAGTTGTGCACCATGTGGAAGGTCCTTACAATATATTATTTGTCCCTTAACCAATTCTGTGTCGGTGCAAACAACAGAGCAGCTCTGTAATAAAAACTGATTTGAACCATGAGTTATGAGTTTAGTAATAATTGCAAATTCTGCTAAGTAAGCCCCAACCCTGCCGTATGCTGTAGTCTAAAAAAACCAGATAAGCAACTCTGAAAAATATTTAGCTAAACTTTACATTTTCTTTAAACTTTCTTATTAAAAGTGTATTGTTTTTACCCCAGATCCCAGGTTTTGCTCCTCCCTAGTATATTAGTTTCTAGAACTATCGCCTTCTATAATGATTGCCACAGAATCCCTGGAGTGTCTATTAGCATGGGCTGAAGAGACATTTTACTAATAACTGATGTCCTGTAATAACCTACTAATCACTAGAAAACATAACAAGGCAAGCTTAAATTAAAAATAAATCAAGTATTGGGTTAAAACTTGCCTTTAACCACACTAAATTGTATAAGATGAATTCTTTTTTTACAATAATATAATATCTTTGCTTTATGTTTTGCAGAAAAAAGATGTAAATCCAAACGATGCTCCTTTAATTCAGGTAAGAAACGCGTCCTCTGAGACTTTCTAAACGACAAAAACACAAAAATAATTAATTAGCTCAGATTAAAAACACAATTTCCAGCTGTCCTGTCCCCCCGATACATGGAACCACTTACAATAGGAACTTGTCACAAATAACAATACAAGTTACCCCCAAACAAAGAGAAATATTCCCAATATATAATAAATAAACACACAGAAGTAATGTGCACAATGTACTTCCCACGTGCAGTAACTTACGATCACTCGCTGGATAATATCTATGACGCTTCCAGAAATAGATAGTCGTATGAGGGGGTCGGGTTACACGGTCACTGGAAACAATACTCCTCCTAATCCAGGGGCCGGAAGCTGTTTATCATCATATAAAGGCAGGCCCGCCATTTATTGCTATGTGTTAATATTGCATTCTCTACATACTTAACCCCTGTATAACACTACAGAATATGTTGGTGCATTACAAATAAAGGATAATTATTATTATTACCATCATCATCATCAATAATAATAAGAAGAAGAAGAAGAATCACATGCATAAAGCTGGTGAGAGGTTTGTTGCATTTATCTCATTCCGTGGACTTCAGTGTAAGCACATTCAGGACTAAAAGTGTTAAAACCTGCTCAATGCATCACATGGAAATAAAAAACAAAAATAATATGAATGAGAAGAGTGTTCCAAATGACTGAAGGCCGTGGGGCTCACCTCACTAATGAATGGTGGGCTTTGGAGGCCACCCAGGAATTCCTGGTCTGGGGATGAGACCCTTGACCCAGCAGGACCAGATTAGGGGATGTTACGTGACTAGTTGGGGGTGGAGCTGAATATAAAGCTCCGTTGGCACCCTCTGCGACATTGTTCCAGAGCTGGCCAACATGAGGTTAATATTTCTGTCTCCTCTGTCCTCTCCCTGTCTTGCTTGTTGTGGCTGTTCCCGTCTCTCTCTTCTTTATTTGTTTTCTGTTTTGTTTCTTTTTTCCATTAGCTCAGGCATCATTAGCCAGTATGGATTTTATTACTGGTCCTGGTAGTCTGTCTAGTGGGTCTGGCAGGTTCTGCTGGAATATGTCCACGTTAGATGTTAGTGTTAAAAGACATGCAGCTGGCCATAGTGTTTGTAGGGTGCGGGACCACATGTGGTATCCTGTGGTTGTTCGGGGGCTGATGGTGAGGGGAGTCGCTGGTCTGGTGGTGAAGTGGTATGGCTGTTCCATCATAGTAAGTCATAGTAAGTCCTGGACATGGGTTCAGAGAGTAGGGTGTACAGTCTCATGTGCTGTTGTGTCTAATTATTGCTTGAATACACTATCTGGTCCGTGCATGGTTCATGGGAGGGCACTGGGAAGAATAGCCTTGACCCGCCAAGGGTCGCGCTGAATATAAGACTCCATTGGAGCACTCAGCACCATTGTTCCCCATTTGGCCATTTTTGAGAACTCCCAAAACAGTGGGAATGCAGGTATAATTTATGAAGATGGTAATAAGTGGCTTTTGGTATCTGGTTTATGGTTTTGTATTGATAAATATTAATTAGTTAGGAATCGCTGGTCCAGGGGTATGGCTGTTCCATCATAGTAGTATATATATACTAGCGACTTGCCCGTCAAAAATGACGGCATTACAATTTGAATCCATGTCAATGCTGTTTGCCACACAATGTAAGGCTTTTACTCCTCTATGGATCTTCGGCACTCATTGTGAGCCTATCCCCTTGTGTACTTCAAGTGTCCAGCTTTGCAACAAACACCTTTGGAGCTCATTGTGAAGACAGATATAGAAGTACAGTGTAAAATAAAATAAAAATGTGAGTACAGTGAATTAATAAAGTAATATGAATTAATAAATGAATATACTTTACCTATTTATATTTATTATGCAGCAATCAATATCCTGAAGAGCTAACAATCTATTTGGATTTTCCTGCATCTGAAAATGTACAGTTGGCGTGTTGATCATCTGAGGAGAAAGTGACAGCAATGTGGCAAGTGTGCAGTGTAAATAGGCCGCATGCGTGAGGGCAAACCGTGTGTTTAGGCGGGTAAAGCTCTATTTTAGCATCCTAATGTTATTAGTTGCAAGTTAGTTTTGTAAAATGGCGGCTTTGTTCTATGTGTTACTTGGCTCACGAGCATTTGCCGTCCATTGTAATGGTATATTGTGTATCTCCTACATTGCTGGCTAACTCGTTTTTTTTCATGGCTCTGTGTCCTTTATCCTCGTTTAAATTATTTTCTGCTTCCATTTTTTTCTCGCTTAGCCTATTTTCAAGTGCCGAAACTTCTTAAATGCGACTTAAATTGGCGTGCAACCTCACTCCCAGACGTCCTGGCTGTCCCCCCGTGCTGTGCGTGATGTTTGTTTTATGTGGTATTTTTTGTTGTTGTGCTTTTCGTGTTTGTTGATGTGCATGGTTTGGCCGTTAACTTCGTATTTTTTTCGACCTCATATTATTTTTTCTCAGTTCCACGGGTCGTAATTGTTGTTTTTAAAAGTTGTACGTCCTTGGCGATATTTTGTGCGTTTCGGGGTCATGTAGCCTGTGTTTTTCTTCCGATTTTTTTTTTGTCCCCCATGCTGTGTATGATGATTTTGTAATGTTTTGTTTTTATTTTTCAGTGTTTTGGGTGTTATTGATGTACGCGTTTCAGCCGTTAACTTCGTATTTTTGCAACCTCGTAATGTATTTATTTATTTTTTTATTTATTTATTTTTTTTAGTCCCGCGGGTCGTAATTTCCTCATCCCGCATTGTTTTGTTTTTTTTCTAAGTCCCACGGGTCTTTTATTTTTTCAAAGTCCCACTTTTCTGGGTTGTTTTTTACCGCTAGTGAGGGTCCGTAGAGCCTCCACCTCGGCAAATGCGGACACTCACTTTGTGAGGTTCGCATTTGCGGCCTGCAGTGAGCCTTTTGCTCAGTGCAGCTGACATGGGAGCCTCCACCTCCGCAAATGCGGTCCTCGTGCATAACTATTCATGTGCATAACTATTCACCCCCCTTAAGTCAATACTTTGTAGAGCCACCTTTTGCAGCAATCACAGCTCCGAGCCGCGTTGGATAAGTCTCTATGAGCTTGCCACATCTTACCACTGGGATTTTTGCCGTGCAAAACTGCTCCAGCTCCTTCAAGTTGGATGGTTTGCGCTTGTTAACAGCAATCTTTAAGCCTGACCACAGATTTTCTATTAGATTGAGGTCTATGCTGTGACTCGGCCATTCCAACACATTTACATATTTCCCCTTAAACCCCCCAAGTGTTGCTTTAGCAGTGTGTTTGGGGTCATTGTCCTGCTGGAAGTGGTACAGGTTTTGCTCAAGAATATACTTGTATTTAGTACCATCCATCTTTCCCTCAACTCTGACCAGGTTCCCAGTCCCAGCTGCTGAAAAACATCCCCATAGCATGATACTGCCACCACCATGTTTCACTGTGGGGACGGTGCTCTTTGGGTGATGTGATGTGTTGGGTTTGTGCCAGACATAGCGTTTTCTTTGATGGCTGAAAAGTTCAATTTTAGTCTCATCAGACCAGAGCACCTTCCTCCATACATTTTGGGAGTCTCCCGCATGCCTTTTCGCAAACTCAAGACGTGCCATTTTGTTTTTTGCTGAAAGTAATGGCTTTCTTCTGGCCACTCTGCCATGAAGCCCAACTCTATGGAGCGTACGGCTTATTGTCGTCCTATGTACATGGTGCTCCTGGGGATCATCAAATATTTGGATATTTTTTTATAACCTAACCCAGACTTGTACTTCTCAACAACAGTGTCCCTTACTTGTTTGGAGAGTTCCTTGGTCTTCATGACAGTGTTTGGTTAGTGGTGCCTCTTGCTTAGGTGTTGCAGCGTCTGGGGTCTTTCAAAAAAGGTGTGTATATGTAATGACAGATCATGTGACACTTAAATTGCACACAGGTGGACATCATTTCACTAATTATGGGACTTCTGAAGGTAATTGGTTGGCTTCATAACAAAGGGGGGAATACATACGCACATGCCAGTTTTCTGTTTTCTATTTCTAAAAAATAGTTTTATGTATATATTATTTTCTCATTTCACTTCACCAACTTAGACTATTGTGTTCTGATCCATCACATAAAATCCAGATTAACAAAAAATTGAACTTAAGGCTGTAATGTAACAAAATAGGTAAAAAGTCAAGGGGGTGAATACTTTTGCAAGGCACTGTATATATTTATGTATAAGTGTGTGTACCTGACTGTGGTCTCAGAGCTGAACCAAACTGCTGATGAACCTTCAATAACTAGATTTAATATGGATAATATACAGATCAGTAGAATATTGTGATTGTCTCCCAGTACTTGATCTGCTGCTGATAAATATGAATAGTCATCCACTCATCCACTCATCTCTCGTGTCTTATCATTTCTTTAATAGCTACAAACACCAGGATGAAGATGTTCTCTCTGGAGTTCATTCTACTGAGTGTCCTCGTGCTCCTGATTCACCCACTGCAAACCTTGTTCCTCACAAGCTGAAGGACTCCCATCACCTCTCTGGAAGTGCCTCCATGTGCCAATCGCTTCTAAGCATCAGACTGGAGTATTATTAGTCCTGTTAGGCCTCTTTATTACTGATTGAGAAGCATGAAACTGAAGCACTGAAAATAGCCAAGGACATTAACCCATTGCCCTAGGTGATGGTTATGGTGATGATGATGATGATGAGGGTGATGATGATGATGTGATGATGATGATGATGATGATAATGGTGATGATGATGATGATGAGGGTGATGATGATGGTGATGATGGTGATGATGATGATGAGGGTGATGATGATGATGGTGATGATGATGATGGTGATGATGATGATAATGGTGGTGATGATAATGATGGTGACGATGATGACGACGATGACGATGGTGATGATGATGATGGTGATGATGATGATGATGATGATGTGTGTTTACATTAAGCTTCAGTGCTCTGTTTGTTATTTGTCAAATATATTTACCTAAGGGGGAAATTGTCTGCTAACATTCAAGATCCGTGTGTAAATCTTACAATGATGAGGGTGCAGCTTAGCACCTCCTCAGGTTATACAACCCCATGACTAGTCCTTGATCAATGTATTTCCAAGCAATAACATTAAAGTAGATTTCTGAATATTCAGATATGATAATGACAGAAGCAAGATAATCGGTACATGATCCATCCATTTCACTAATTAATTCATTAGTCTCTGTGTAAGTTCTGATGAAGTACTTCTACATGTGAACCATACTTTTCATGAACCATCCCTATGTTGTTGGAGAGGTTTTATGGATCTAGAGGGTGAAGGTGGCCAGCAAGGACTTCTGGAATCAGCATTTTAACTTGTGAATGTGACTTTGAGTCAGAGCTTAAGGAGTCCGCCAGATAAGGTCATTATCTATTTTCCAGAAAATAAACTTTAGATCTAGTTCTAGTGTCAAGATTCCTCAGATTCCTTGTACAAACTTACCTGCCATAAAGCTCCAACAACTCTCCAGCTCTTCCAGCACCCTCAGTTGGAAAGGTCTTAACCTGAGAAGCCAACACGCTGCTGAGTATTTGAACCTACAACTTAATTCATTCCTAGCAGGTTATTATTGTTCCTCAATGTCCACATCAGCAGGGTCTCTTGTTTTGCCTATCTTGCCACTATGTATTCCAGTGTGCCAGTCTGCTGCAGATCTTGTATCCTGTCCGCAGATTTGCCATAGGTTCCTACTAACCTGCCAGTGTGCCTGCCGTGGCACCATGTGTGCCTATCTACTGCAGATCCTGTCAGACCAACATCTGACCTTTTGTTTGGAGTTGGACTTGTATAAACTCTTCATATTGGACTACTAGGGTCCCTTAAAATAAAATCTCTGGTCAGTAGACCTATCCTTACAGTTTATGAAGATAACATTGAGCTCCAGGCATCTAGTTTGAGAAGATGAGATTTTATCTTTAATGAGAACTTTGGAGATCCAACCTGAAAGGTGAGAACTTGTTTACCAATGAAGGTCAGACAAAGCTGAAAGATTAAATTCCTCTAACAGTTCTAAGGATCTAGCCTCAGAAGAAGAGGTATTGTCTTTAGGTTTCATGGTGTATGACCAACTGACCATTAGAGTTTCAGGAACCCAGCCTGCCAAGGTAAGTACTTGTCCTCAGGTGAGATGTCCAGGGATCTTGTCTATACCAGGTGATACACATCTTCTAGTAGAGTGGGCCTAGTTTTTCTGATGACTGACCAGTAGAAGGGATGGACCATGTACCTTGAGTTACTGGAGTTTTTATGTTTTATTGATAGTAGAGATTATAATTTATGATAATAAGTTATTGTACAATAATTGGCCAATAAAAAAAAAAAAAAATGTTCCTATATCAGGATATGTGATGTGAATGTGTCGCGGCATCATCCCGTCACCATGAACTTGAGTGTTAGAGGAACTCCACAAGAGGATGAGCGTCTTATTAGCATGTTGACACATGTATATTTTAGACAACGCCGGCCCTCTATATTTTCTACTTATCTGCCACTATAGTTATGTATCAGGAGAGTTTTTCCATTTGAAAACATGACTTATGAATAAAATGTATATTTGAAACCCTTTTTCCCAGAATTCACGTCTCTGTATTAATGTCTGAACCAGAGGTGCCCGCAGTGTTATATCTGAGAACTGATTATTGGGCACAGAATATTGTGATTGGACTCCAGGTGTTGGCATAGGGCCCTATTAAATTCGAAGCCCGCAGCGGCCGTGTTACAAAGCTTCTGGGCATACAGATCGATTAAATTAGACAAGCCGCAACATACGTGGCCGACATCCAAACCCGTAAATCATTCTTGTGCACGTTGGATGTGCGGCCGTGAACATGATCAATTAGTCAAACCCGTAGTTAAGGGTTTAGATGGAGCCAGTAGTAAAAGAGACCATCATCATTACGTCACTGAAATATGGAAGTTAGATTTCAACCACTTACGGTTTTGAAGTCCGTTTTGTGATCGGGACCGCATTGCAGAGATAATACTATATGATTTGTCACACTCGCAAGCCTCACGAAGCTCTGAGGACTTGGGCAATGAGCGACAAAGGCAAAGTGAGGCGAGCAGTTGAGGCATGGAAACACCAGGTACTTAGGCTGAAATGAGCGTCGAAGGCGCTCCTCCAATGTGAGCTGTTGAGGCATTGAAGCACATGGGACTTAGGCTGCAAGCACTTGAGGAACGCAAGGCTTAGAAAAATAAATCCGAACTCGGAAAAATACAAATCTAACGGCCGAACCGCGGAAATCGAAAAACACGAAAGACAACAAAAAACATAAAAAATAAATTAAACCACACTCACACACAGCACAGAGCCAGGACGCCTGGGAGTGAGGTTGCAAGCGAATTTTCGTCACTCGAAAAACGCTAAGCGAGAAAAAAAAAAAGCAAACGAAAAACATAAAAAAATATGAAACTGGATGAAAATGAGGCTCTGCAATGCCAGGCGCGCAGACCTAAGACGACCTTAGACGACAAAGAGAGTAACACTTACACGAACAACGCCAGGCACACGGGACTTAGAAAATACACAACGCCAAAGACAGTAATACTTGCACAAACAAAATCCGACCTCACAAATATACGAATGTAACAGTTGAACCGCGGAAATGGAAAAACACGAAAAGCAACAAAAAAAAAAGTAAATTAAAACACACACAGCAAAGGGGAGAGCCAGGATGCCTGGGAGTGAGGTTGCAAGCAAATTTAAGCCCAATTTGCTGTGTTTAGTCACTCAAAAATCAGCTAAGCGAGAGAAAAATTGTCGGACGAATAAACGTAGGCGCTCATCGTGTAGATCGCGATGAGCGCCGAAGGTGATCAATGCAAAGCAGGAAAGTTAAAGTACACGAAGGGAGAGACTCGCGATGAGCGCCGAAGATACTCAGAGGGCCAAAAGACTCACATTGTCTGGCAAACAGCATTGCTTGGCTTACAATTTTATTGCCGTCATTTTTTGCTAGCAAGAATATAATATTCAAGTCCATTCAAGTTCTATTATATGTATTAACACTTTGATTGCCGGGATCGATATAACACGGAAATTAAACATAAAAAAATATGTTTTTATGCCAATGTGCGGGCTTGAGAATTTTGTGCTTTACAATACTTTACATCAATTTCCCTTTAATTTAAAATACAGTATTGTGCTTTTATTTGCTTTTACAGTGCAGGTCCTCTCTAGTACCTGTAGGATTTTGCTGGGACGGAGTTCCGATTGTGACGTCCCGCAGGGTTTTTCCGCCTGTAACCCGCAGATCGTTTGCAGGTAGCTGAACAAGGCCAATTTAATAGCCGTAAGTCTTGCAGGTTCCGTTATCGTAGCAATTTGATAGGGCCCAAAGTCTGTAGCCATATCCACAGTATGTCTGACATATGGCGGGGTCTTTCCTTCAGAGACAGATCATATACTGGACTCATTTCATTGGTGTTCACATATTGCTTGTAAGTGATGGTACATCTGGCGGTAAGGTATTACTACAAGTATCTCCAACTCTGCCCAAACCAGACATGGCGCTCAATGTATTAATAAGTAACTAAAATATGCGCCAAATATTATTTTGCATATCTTGGGTACCTGATTATAATGATGATGTACTTAAGAAGGAGAAACAATTCCCATTACACTATATACAAGGGTTATAGTCAGCTACAAGGTGTTGATTAACTAAATGAGCATGTGGATACAACACAGAATACAATACAGAAATAACTAATAAGGATGACATAGGTCTTAGGTAGACATAAGCGGAGTGGGGAACTATACCAATGGGGAGGTGTGATAGTATGAAGGGATCAAGAGTAGGTGGATAGGTCTGGTGCAAGCTAATTGTGAGTACGTGTAAATATAGAATATTAGGGGTACTGGGAATGAGCCCTGAGCAACATGTAGTGGGAGGGAAAGGGATATGGAAGGAAGTTAGGAAGTCTTGAGATACCCGTGTCATAGATGTATTGGGAAGAGAAGGTGGTGATCGGTAGACATGTCCAGATCGATTGTAGATGGTTTGTAAGATGTGGTGATGATCAACCGTTATGAGACAAATGATTAGTTGATTCTGGAGCTGAAAGAATGGAAACTTTTGTATTTGGGTGAATACTTGATTAGATTAAGGGGTGTTGGGGTCAGTTTATTAGGAATAAGCACAAACCCTGTCAACACGGAGGCGTCCAGTGGAAGAAAGGTCTGCAAACAATCAACAGAGATATAAAGCTGGTTTGGTTGTTTTCATTATTGGCCAATGTGGTTTTCCCACCACCCCATGTTGAATCTCATTGGCATATGCCAAAAGTTAATTGTAACATTTTATATGGAAATAAGAAAATGTCAGCTCTATGCATTCACTCATGCCCAAAATTATAATTTATATGTCCTGTGCCAAACCCAATGGTCAATGATGTCATCAACGCACTTAGGAAGTGGAAATGATGGTGATAGTTTAATTTTTAATATGTTTTATGTTAGTAATTTTAATAAAAAGTCCTCATAAACTCAAACTTCTTCTCAACTGCCCTCAAGATGAACATGTAGTCTCTGCTCCCCTCGAAATGAGACTTCCTTCAAAATGCCTCAAGATGAACATATAAAGTGTGTCTATGTTCTCCTCACAATAAACCCCCTTCAGTGTTGTAGTCTTCATTCTGCATTTGTTCTATTAATCTGTTCCTTTTGTTATATTCCATGTGATGGGAATGGTCCGGCCTCCATACTGTTATCACCATCATCCATTCTGATATTTACTATAATTACTGCAGGCCACTCCCAACCTCTTTCTTTTCAGATCCATACAATGTGATAATCATCATTATTATAATTACTTATTTATAAAGTACTGACATATTCCATAGCACTAAATAAAGACGTACAAAAGGTGGATGAAGATTAAATGTAGAAGATAACTTGAATGTGTCTTGTAGAAGACTTTTTAGGAAACACGGTTGTACAATGTCTGAATTGGTGAGTTTTCAGAGTTTTTTAAGCTGTGACAGAGCCAGAAAGAAAATATTACATTAATGTCACTTGCATTTAAACATGAATTCGGTATACCACACATGTTCCTGTAATACTGGTAATACTGGTACTATCACAACACTGGAAAGCTTGAGAGCTTAGGTCTAAATGCCGTTCAGCCCTTCTTTTCTATTGTCTTTAGTTTACTTTCACGAAATTTGATGAAGATGATTTATTAATTTGGTCTATTTTTATTATTTTCAGTAACATAGATGTAATACAGCCAGAAAACAGAGCGTTCCCATGACCAATGGCAAATAGAAGCAATTATAGTACATTTCTCAGATCACAAATGGGTTAAGTGTAAAAATCCAGCATTTACCCTTCTTATTACAATGCACAAAATAGAACACTATAGAAATATATTATTATATATAAACATAACTTATAACATAACTTAAGGACTCCTGAGATACATTAGAATCAAAAATGCAAAGATACAGACATTTTCTTGGAAAATAAGGAGCATCTGTGAAATATAACATTGCACTAAATATATTCTGTAGAAATGTCATCTAAATTAATTATTCATTAAAAAAAAGTAAAAAAACCTTGATTGGATACAGTGTAATAATTTGCATAGCGCTGAGGTATCTTCACATGGAACAGAAATGTAACGGCGCCCTCTAGTGATGATTTTAGCCAAGTTCTGAGATGCAGAAATGTCAAACTTGAAGAAACACTATCACCCCAAAAAGAAGTTTGTTTCATCTAAAAGAACATTATGTCTACCATACCTAATCTTTCAAATTGTGCCCTTTATATGATAAATTGTGCTTTGACTAGTTTTTTTTTTATAATATATATATATATATATATATATATATATATCCCCTTCTGGGTTGCTACCTTGTCATGGGGAAGGTTCCTGTGTACTTCAATGAAGCTGTGAGCTATAACATGTAGGGTCACCCAAGAGGTCATAGCAGAAGAGGCAACCCAACACAATACCTTTGCCAAGAAAACCTTATGGATAAGCATGACCAGAGACATAATGATAGCTGTGCCTGAGGAGCTGCAGTCCATAGGGTCATGGAGAGTTGGACAAGACTGAACAACGAAACAACAACATATATATATATATATATCATATAAAGGTGTGGTAATTGCGAGTTGTCACGCAATGTTAAAAGATGCGTGCGTGTGCATACGTAATGAGTGCCAAAGGAGCTCATTGTGGGCCTTGAGATGAGCGCCAAAGGTGTTCTTCGCAAGGCTCGCACAACTTACAAAAAGACTTGCAATGAGTTCATCCTATGGCAGATGGGGCCCACCTGACTGGACAACTTGTGGAAGACATCATGTTCAGGAGAGACATCCAAGACATGCCATGAGTTACATGTGGAAACCATTAGCCTCGTACACAAATGGATTCTTGGTATGAATCTTACTGGGCAGTGATAGTTATTGATTGAAGAAGATCAGGCCGGCATGGCGTATTAAACACTAACTCCTGGATAAAAAATACTTTCATGTGTTCTCATTTTATCCAATGAAGTAGTAGGTGGGAGATATTGCACATTGTCCTATGAAATAAAGTAACAGCTGTTGGAAGGCACTCCGGGGAGGCTTGACCTATGAGTCTTCATAACTCTACATTATGGTCCCGGGACATTACACCGACTGCTGTAAGTTGAATGCTGCGCTCTGTAACCGTGCCAAGATAGTCAGCAGGCTTAGCGCGGTGACAATGGCGACGGCAACTGCACTGGAACACTGCAACCGCAATAAGAATGAGATTAGTCAAGTAAAAGAAGCGCAACACGGATTAATTGGGTAGAGGACTGGAAAAAGATCTAACTTAGGGCTCGGCCATCGACTACATCTAAACAATGGCAGCCCAAGGGTGGAGAGGTCCTTGGGACAAAGCATTAGATCATTACTATTTATTATATGGAAGTTTATGTAAAATAGGAAGTTATTGGCAGTATGTCTGTCTCTATGTCTATCTGTATGTCCATCTGTCCTATATAACATCATTATGGCAGTATGCCTGTCTCTATGTCTATCTGTATGTCTATCTGTTCTATATAACCCTCATTATGGCAGTATGTCTGTCTCTATGTCTATCTGTATGTCTATCTGTTCTATATAACCCTCATTATGGCAGTATGTCTGTCTCTATGTCCATCTGTATGTCCATCTGTTCTATATAACCCTCATTATGGCAGTATGTCTGTCTCTATGTCTATCTGTATGTCTATCTGTTCTATATAACCATCATTATGGCAGTATGTCTGTCTCTCTGTCTATCTGTATGTCCATTTGTTCTATATAACCTTTATTATGGCAGTATGTCTGTCTCTATGTCGATCTGTATGTCCTTCTGTTCTATATAACATCATTATGGCAGTATATCTGTCTCTATGTCTATCTGTATGTCCATCTGTTCTATATAACCTTTATTATGGCAGTATGTCTGTCTCTATGTCCATCTGTACGTCCATCTGTTCTATATAACCATCATTATGGCAGTATGTCTGTCTCTATGTCCATCTGTATGTCCATCTGTTCTATATAACCCTCATTATGGCAGTATGTCTGTCTCTATGTCCATCTGTATGTCCATCTGTTCTATATAACACTCATTATGGCAGTATGTCTGTCTCGATGTCCATCTGTATGTCCATCTGTTCTATATAACATCATTATGGCAGCATGTCTGTCTATATGTCTATCTGTATGTCCATCTGTTCTATATAACCCTCATTATGGCAGTATGTCTGTCTCTATGTCCATCTGTATGTCCATCTGTTCTATATAACCATCATTATGGCAGTATGTCTGTCTCTATGTCCATCTGTATGTCCATCTGTTCTATATAACCCTCATTATGGCAGTATGTCTGTCTCTATGTCTATCTGTATGTCCATCTGTTCTATATAACCCTCATTATGGCAGTATGTCTGTCTCTATGTCTATCTGTATGTCCATCTGTTCTATATAACCATCATTATGGCAGTATGTCTGTCTCTATGTCTATCTGTATGTCCATCTGTTCTATATAACCATCATTATGGCAGTATGTCTGTCTCTATGTCTATCTCTATGTCCATCTGTTCTATATAACCATCATTATGGCAGTATGTCTGTCTCTATGTCCATCTGTATGTCCATCTGTTCTATATAACCATCATTATGGCAGTATATCTGTCTCTATGTCTATCTGTATGTCTATCTGTTCTATATAACATCATTATGGCAGTATGTCTGTCTCTATGTCTATCTCTATGTCCATCTGTTCTATATAACCATCATTATGGCAGTATGTCTGTCTCTATGTCCATCTGTATGTCCATCTGTTCTATATAACCATCATTATGGCAGTATGTCTGTCTCTATGTCCATCTGTATGTTCATCTGTCCTATATAACATCATTATGGCAGTATGTCTGTCTCTATGTCTATTTGGATGTCCATCTGTTCTATATAACATCATTATGGCAGTATGTCGGTCTCTATGTCTATCTGTATGTTCATCTGTCCTATATAACCATCATTATGGCAGTATGTCTGTCTCTATGTCCATCTGTATGTCCATCTGTTCTATATAACCATCATTATGGCAGTATGTCTGTCTCTATGTCTATCTGTATGTCCATCTGTTCTATATAACATCATTATGGCAGTATGTCTGTCTCTATGTCCATCTGTATGTCCATCTGTTCTATATAACCATCATTATGGCAGTATGTCGGTCTCTATGTCTATCTGTATGTCCATCTGTTCAATATAACCATCATTATGGCAGCATGTCTGTCTCTATGTCTATCTGTATGTCCATCTGTTCTATATAACCATCCATATGGCAGTATGTCTGTCTCTATGTCTATCTGTATGTCCATCTGTTCTATATAACCATCATTATGGCAGTATGTCTGTCTCTATGTCTATCTGTATGTCCATCTGTTCTATATAACCATCATTATGGCAGTATGTCTGTCTCTATGTCTATCTGTATGTCTATCTGTTCTATATAACCATCATTATGGCAGCATGTCTGTCTCTATGTCTATCTGTATGTCTATCTGTTCTATATAACCATCATTATGGCAGTATGTCTGTCTCTATGTCTATCTGTATGTCCTTCTGTTCTATATAACATCATTGTGGCAGTATGTCTGTCTCTATGTCTATCTGTATGGCCCTCTGTTCTATATAACCATCATTATGGCAGTATGTCTGTCTCTATGTCTATCTGTATGTCCATCTGTTTTATATAACCCTCATTATGGCAGCATGTCTGTCTCTATGTCTATCTGTGTGTCCATCTGTTCTATATAACCATCATTATGGCAGTATGTCTGTCTCTATTGCATCTGTATGTCCATCTGTTCTATATAACCCTCATTATGGCAGTATGTCTGTCTCTATGTCTATCTGTATATCCTTCTGTTCTATATAACATCATTATGGCAGTATGTCTGTCTCTATGTCTATCTGTGTGTCCATCTGTTCTATATAACCCTCATTATGGCAGTATATCTGTCTCTATGTCCATCTGTATGTCCATCTGTTCTATATAACCCTCATTATGGCAGTATGTCTGTCTCTATGTCTATCTGTATGTCCATCTGTTCTATATAACATCATTATGGCAGTATGTCTGTCTCTATGTCCATCTGTATGTCCATCTGTTCTATATAACCCTCATTATGGCAGTATGTCTGTCTCTATGTCCATCTGTATGTCCATCTGTTCTATATAGCCCTCATTATGGCAGTATGTCTGTCTCTATGTCTATCTGTATGTCCATCTGTCCTATATAACATCATTATGGCAGTATGTCTGTCTCTATGTCTATCTGTATGTCCATCTGTCCTATATAACATCATTATGGCAGTATGTCTGTCTCTATGTCTATCTGTATGTCCATCTGTTCTATATAACCCTCATTATGGCAGTATATCTGTCTCTATGTCTATCTGTATGTCCATCTGTTCTATATAACATCATTATGGCAGTATGTCTGTCTCTATGTCTATCTGTATGTCCATCTGTTCTATATAACCATCATTATGGCAGTATGTCTGTCTCTATGTCCATCTGTATGTCCATCTGTTCTATATAACATCATTATGGCAGCATGTCTGTCTCTATGTCCATCTGTATGTCCATCTGTCCTATATAACCATCATTATGGCAGTATGTCTGTCTCTATGTCCATCTGTATGTCCTTCTGTTCTATATAACATCATTATGGCAGTATGTCTGTCTCTATGTCTATCTGTATGTCCATCTGTTCTATATAACCCTCATTATGGCAGCATGTCTGTCTCTATGTCCATCTGTATGTCCATCTGTTCTATATAACCATCATTATGGCAGTATGTCTGTCTCTATGTCTATCTGTATGTCCATCTGTTCTATATAACCCTCATTATGGCAGTATGTCTGTCTCTATGTCTATCTGTATGTCCATCTGTTCTATATAACCCTCATTATGGCAGTATATCTGTCTCTATGTCTATCTGTATGTCCATCTGTTCTATATAACCATCATTATGGCAGTATGTCTGTCTCTATGTCCATCTGTATGTTCATCTGTTCTATATAACCATCATTATGGCAGTATGTCTGTCTCTATGTCCATCTGTATGTCCATCTGTTCTATATAACCATCATTATGGCAGTATGTCTGTCTCTATGTCCATCTGTATGTCCATCTGTTCTATATAACCATCATTATGGCAGTATGTCTGTCTCTATGTCTATTTGGATGTCCATCTGTTCTATATAACCATCATTATGGCAGTATGTCTGTCTCTATGTCTATTTGGATGTCCATCTGTTCTATATAACCATCATTATGGCAGTATGTCGGTCTCTATGTCTATCTGTATGTCCATCTGTTCAATATAACCATCATTATGGCAGCATGTCTGTCTCTATGTCTATCTGTATGTCCATCTGTTCTATATAACCATCCATATGGCAGTATGTCTGTCTCTATGTCTATCTGTATGTCCATCTGTTCTATATAACCATCATTATGGCAGTATGTCTGTCTCTATGTCTATCTGTATGTCTATCTGTTCTATATAACCATCATTATGGCAGCATGTCTGTCTCTATGTCTATCTGTATGTCTATCTGTTCTATATAACCATCATTATGGCAGTATGTCTGTCTCTATGTCTATCTGTATGTCCTTCTGTTCTATATAACATCATTGTGGCAGTATGTCTGTCTCTATGTCTATCTGTATGGCCCTCTGTTCTATATAACCATCATTATGGCAGTATGTCTGTCTCTATTGCATCTGTATGTCCATCTGTTCTATATAACCATCATTATGGCGGTATGTCTGTCTCTATGTCTATCTGTATGTCCATCTGTTTTATATAACCCTCATTATGGCAGCATGTCTGTCTCTATGTCTATCTGTGTGTCCATCTGTTCTATATAACCATCATTATGGCAGTATGTCTGTCTCTATTGCATCTGTATGTTCATCTGTTCTATATAACCATCATTATGGCGGTATGTCTGTCTCTATGTCTATCTGTATGTCCATCTGTTTTATATAACCCTCATTATGGCAGCATGTCTGTCTCTATGTCTATCTGTGTGTCCATCTGTTCTATATAACCATCATTATGGCAGTATGTCTGTCTCTATTGCATCTGTATGTTCATCTGTTCTATATAACCATCATTATGGCAGTATGTCGGTCTCTATGTCTATCTGTATGTCCATCTGTTTTATATAACCCTCATTATGGCAGCATGTCTGTCTCTATGTCTATCTGTGTGTCCATCTGTTCTATATAACCATCATTATGGCAGTATGTCTGTCTCTATTGCATCTGTATGTCCATCTGTTCTATATAACCCTCATTATGGCAGTATGTCTGTCTCTATGTCTATCTGTATATCCTTTTGTTCTATATAACATCATTATGGCAGTATGTCTGTCTCTATGTCTATCTGTGTGTCCATCTGTTCTATATAACCCTCATTATGGCAGTATATCTGTCTCTATGTCCATCTGTATGTCCATCTGTTCTATATAACCCTCATTATGGCAGTATGTCTGTCTCTATGTCTATCTGTATGTCCATCTGTTCTAAATAACATCATTATGGCAGTATGTCTGTCTCTATGTCCATCTGTATGTCCATCTGTTCTATATAACCCTCATTATGGCAGTATGTCTGTCTCTATGTCCATCTGTATGTCCATCTGTTCTATATAGCCCTCATTATGGCAGTATGTCTGTCTCTATGTCTATCTGTATGTCCATCTGTCCTATATAACATCATTATGGCAGTATGTCTGTCTCTATGTCTATCTGTATGTCCATCTGTTCTATATAACATCATTATGGCAGTATGTCTGTCTCTATGTCTATCTGTATGTCCATCTGTTCTATATAACCATCATTATGGCAGTATGTCTGTCTCTATGTCCATCTGTATGTCCATCTGTTCTATATAACATCATTATGGCAGCATGTCTGTCTCTATGTCCATCTGTATGTCCATCTGTCCTATATAACCATCATTATGGCAGTATGTCTGTCTCTATGTCCATCTGTATGTCCTTCTGTTCTATATAACATCATTATGGCAGTATGTCTGTCTCTATGTCTATCTGTATGTCCATCTGTTCTATATAACCCTCATTATGGCAGCATGTCTGTCTCTATGTCCATCTGTATGTCCATCTGTTCTATATAACCATCATTATGGCAGTATGTCTGTCTCTATGTCTATCTGTATGTCCATCTGTTCTATATAACCATCATTATGGCAGTATGTCTGTCTCTATGTCTATCTGTATGTCCATCTGTTCTATATAACCCTCATTATGGCAGTATGCCTGTCTCTATGTCTATCTGTATGTCCATCTGTTCTAAGTAACCCTCATTATGGCAGTATGTCTGTCTCTATGTCTATCTGTATGTCCATCTGTTCTATATAACCATCATTATGGCAGTATGTCTGTCTCTATGTCCATCTGTATGTTCATCTGTTCTATATAACCATCATTATGGCAGTATGTCTGTCTCTATGTCCATCTGTATGTCCATCTGTTCTATATAACCATCATTATGGCAGCATGTCGGTCTCTATGTCTATCTGTATGTCCATCTGTTCTATATAACCATCATTATGGCAGTATGTCTGTCTCTATGTCCATCTTTATGTTCATCTGTTCTATATAACCATCATTATGGCAGTATGTCTGTCTCTATGTCCATCTGTATGTCCATCTGTTCTATATAACCATCATTATGGCAGTATGTCTGTCTCTATGTCCATCTGTATGTCCATCTGTTCTATATAACCATCATTATGGCAGTATGTCTGTCTCTATGTCCATCTGTATGTCCATCTGTTCTATATAACCATCATTATGGCAGTATGTCTGTCTCTATGTCTATTTGGATGTCCATCTGTTCTATATAACATCATTATGGCAGAATGTCTGTCTCTATGTCCATCTGTATGTCCATCTGTTCTATATAACCCTCATTATGGCAGTATGTCTGTCTCTATGTCTATCTGTATGTCCATCTGTTCTATATAACATCATTATGGCAGTATGTCGGTCTCTATGTCTATCTGTATGTCCATCTGTTCTATATAACCATCATTATGGCAGCATGTCTGTCTCTATGTCTATCTGTATGTCCATCTGTTCTATATAACCATCCATATGGCAGTATGTCTGTCTCTCTGTCTATCTGTATGTCTATCTGTTCTATATAACCATCATTATGGCAGTATGTCTGTCTCTATGTCCATCTGTATGTCCATCTGTTCTATATAACATCATTATGGCAGTATGTCGGTCTCTATGTCTATCTGTGTGTCCATCTGTTCTATATAACCCCCATTATGGCAGTATGTCTGTCTCTATGTCTATCTGTATGTCCATCTGTTCTATATAACCATCATTATGGCAGCATGTCTGTCTCTATGTCTATCTGTATGTCCATCTGTTCTATATAACCATCCATATGGCAGTATGTCGGTCTCTATGTCTATCTGTGTGTCCATCTGTTCTATATAACCCCCATTATGGCAGTATGTCTGTCTCTATGTCCATCTGTATGTCCATCTGTTCTATATAACCATCATTATGGCAGTATGTCTGTCTCTATGTCCATCTGTATGTCCATCTGTTCTATATAATCATCATTATGGCAGTATGTCTGTCTCTATGTCTATCTGTATGTCCATCTGTTCTATATAGCATCATTATGGCAGCATGTCTGTCTCTCTGTCTATCTGTATGTATATCTGTTCTATATAGCCCTCATTATGGCAGTATGTCTGTCTCTATGTCCATTTGTATGTCCATCTGTTCTATATAACATCATTATGGCAGTATGTCTGTCTCTCTGTCTATCTGTATGTCCATCTGTTCTATATAACATCATTATGGCAGTATGTCTGTCTCTCTGTCTATCTGTATGTCTATCTGTTCTATATAGCCCTCATTATGGCGGTATGTCTGTCTCTATGTCCATTTGTATGTCCATCTGTTCTATATAACCATCATTATGGCAGTATGTCTGTCTCTATGTCTATCTGTATGTCCTTTTGTTCTATATAACATCATTATGGCAGTATGTCTGTCTCTATGTCTATCTGTATGTCCATCTGTTCTATATAACCATCATTATGGCAGTATGTCTGTCTCTATGTCCATCTGTATGTCCATCTGTTCTATATAATCATCATTATGGCAGTATGTCTGTCCCTCTGTCTATCTGTATGGACATCTGTTCTATATAACCATCATTATGGCAGTATGTCGGTCTCTATGTCCATCTGTATGTCCATCTGTTCTATATAACCCCCATTATGGCAGTATGTCTGTCTCTATGTCTATCTGTATGTCCATCTGTTCTATATAACCATCATTATGGCAGTATGTCTGTCTCTCTGTCTATCTGTATGTCTATCTGTTCTATATAACATCATTATGGCAGTATGTCTGTCTCTCTGTCTATCTGTATGTATATCTGTTCTATATAGCCCTCATTATGGCAGTATGTCTGTCTCTATGTCCATTTGTATGTCCATCTGTTCTATATAACCATCATTATGGCAGTATGTCTGTCTCTATGTCTATCTGTATGTCCATCTGTTCTATATAACCATCATTATGGCAGTATGTCTGTCTCTATGTCCATTTGTATGTCCATCTGTTCTATATAACATCATTATGGCAGTATATCTGTCTCTATGTCTATCTGTATGTCCATCTGTTCTATATAACCATCATTATGGCAGTATGTCTGTCTCTATGTCTATCTGTATGTCCATCTGTCCTATCTAACATCATTATGGCAGCATGTCTGTCTCTATGTCCATCTGTATGTCCATCTGTTCTATATAACCATCATTATGGCAGTATGTCTGTCTCTATGTCTATCTGTATGTCCATCTGTTCTATATAACCCTCATTATGGCAGTATGTCTGTCTCTATGTCTATCTGTATGTCCATCTGTTCTATATAACCCTCATTATGGCAGTATATCTGTCTCTATGTCTATCTGTATGTCCATCTGTTCTATATAACCATCATTATGGCAGTATGTCTGTCTCTATGTCCATCTGTATGTTCATCTGTTCTATATAACCATCATTATGGCAGTATGTCTGTCTCTATGTCCATCTGTATGTCCATCTGTTCTATATAACCATCATTATGGCAGTATGTCTGTCTCTATGTCCATCTGTATGTCCATCTGTTCTATATAACCATCATTATGGCAGTATGTCTGTCTCTATGTCTATTTGGATGTCCATCTGTTCTATATAACCATCATTATGGCAGTATGTCTGTCTCTATGTCTATTTGGATGTCCATCTGTTCTATATAACCATCATTATGGCAGTATGTCGGTCTCTATGTCTATCTGTATGTCCATCTGTTCAATATAACCATCATTATGGCAGTATGTCTGTCTCTATGTCTATCTGTATGTCCATCTGTTCTATATAACCATCCATATGGCAGTATGTCTGTCTCTATGTCTATCTGTATGTCCATCTGTTCTATATAACCATCATTATGGCAGTATGTCTGTCTCTATGTCTATCTGTATGTCTATCTGTTCTATATAACCATCATTATGGCAGCATGTCTGTCTCTATGTCTATCTGTATGTCTATCTGTTCTATATAACCATCATTATGGCAGTATGTCTGTCTCTATGTCTATCTGTATGTCCTTCTGTTCTATATAACATCATTGTGGCAGTATGTCTGTCTCTATGTCTATCTGTATGGCCCTCTGTTCTATATAACCATCATTATGGCAGTATGTCTGTCTCTATGTCTATCTGTATGTCCATCTGTTTTATATAACCCTCATTATGGCAGCATGTCTGTCTCTATGTCTATCTGTGTGTCCATCTGTTCTATATAACCATCATTATGGCAGTATGTCTGTCTCTATTGCATCTGTATGTCCATCTGTTCTATATAACCCTCATTATGGCAGTATGTCTGTCTCTATGTCTATCTGTATATCCTTCTGTTCTATATAACATCATTATGGCAGTATGTCTGTCTCTATGTCTATCTGTGTGTCCATCTGTTCTATATAACCCTCATTATGGCAGTATATCTGTCTCTATGTCCATCTGTATGTCCATCTGTTCTATATAACCCTCATTATGGCAGTATGTCTGTCTCTATGTCTATCTGTATGTCCATCTGTTCTAAATAACATCATTATGGCAGTATGTCTGTCTCTATGTCCATCTGTATGTCCATCTGTTCTATATAACCCTCATTATGGCAGTATGTCTGTCTCTATGTCCATCTGTATGTCCATCTGTTCTATATAGCCCTCATTATGGCAGTATGTCTGTCTCTATGTCTATCTGTATGTCCATCTGTCCTATATAACATCATTATGGCAGTATGTCTGTCTCTATGTCTATCTGTATGTCCATCTGTCCTATATAACATCATTATGGCAGTATGTCTGTCTCTATGTCTATCTGTATGTCCATCTGTTCTATATAACCCTCATTATGGCAGTATATCTGTCTCTATGTCTATCTGTATGTCCATCTGTTCTATATAACATCATTATGGCAGTATGTCTGTCTCTATGTCTATCTGTATGTCCATCTGTTCTATATAACCATCATTATGGCAGTATGTCTGTCTCTATGTCCATCTGTATGTCCATCTGTTCTATATAACATCATTATGGCAGCATGTCTGTCTCTATGTCCATCTGTATGTCCATCTGTCCTATATAACCATCATTATGGCAGTATGTCTGTCTCTATGTCCATCTGTATGTCCTTCTGTTCTATATAACATCATTATGGCAGTATGTCTGTCTCTATGTCTATCTGTATGTCCATCTGTTCTATATAACCCTCATTATGGCAGCATGTCTGTCTCTATGTCCATCTGTATGTCCATCTGTTCTATATAACCATCATTATGGCAGTATGTCTGTCTCTATGTCTATCTGTATGTCCATCTGTTCTATATAACCATCATTATGGCAGTATGTCTGTCTCTATGTCTATCTGTATGTCCATCTGTTCTATATAACCCTCATTATGGCAGTATGCCTGTCTCTATGTCTATCTGTATGTCCATCTGTTCTATATAACCCTCATTATGGCAGTATATCTGTCTCTATGTCTATCTGTATGTCCATCTGTTCTATATAACCATCATTATGGCAGTATGTCTGTCTCTATGTCCATCTGTATGTTCATCTGTTCTATATAACCATCATTATGGCAGTATGTCTGTCTCTATGTCCATCTGTATGTCCATCTGTTCTATATAACCATCATTATGGCAGTATGTCTGTCTCTATGTCCATCTGTATGTCCATCTGTTCTATATAACCATCATTATGGCAGTATGTCTGTCTCTATGTCCATCTGTATGTCCATCTGTTCTATATAACCATCATTATGGCAGTATGTCTGTCTCTATGTCTATTTGGATGTCCATCTGTTCTATATAACATCATTATGGCAGAATGTCTGTCTCTATGTCCATCTGTATGTCCATCTGTTCTATATAACCCTCATTATGGCAGTATGTCTGTCTCTATGTCTATCTGTATGTCCATCTGTTCTATATAACATCATTATGGCAGTATGTCGGTCTCTATGTCTATCTGTATGTCCATCTGTTCTATATAACCATCATTATGGCAGCATGTCTGTCTCTATGTCTATCTGTATGTCCATCTGTTCTATATAACCATCCATATGGCAGTATGTCTGTCTCTCTGTCTATCTGTATGTCTATCTGTTCTATATAACCATCATTATGGCAGTATGTCTGTCTCTATGTCCATCTGTATGTCCATCTGTTCTATATAACATCATTATGGCAGTATGTCGGTCTCTATGTCTATCTGTGTGTCCATCTGTTCTATATAACCCCCATTATGGCAGTATGTCTGTCTCTATGTCTATCTGTATGTCCATCTGTTCTATATAACCATCATTATGGCAGCATGTCTGTCTCTATGTCTATCTGTATGTCCATCTGTTCTATATAACCATCCATATGGCAGTATGTCGGTCTCTATGTCTATCTGTGTGTCCATCTGTTCTATATAACCCCCATTATGGCAGTATGTCTGTCTCTATGTCTATCTGTATGTCCATCTGTTCTATATAACCATCATTATGGCAGTATGTCTGTCTCTATGTCCATCTGTATGTCCATCTGTTCTATATAATCATCATTATGGCAGTATGTCTGTCCCTCTGTCTATCTGTATGGACATCTGTTCTATATAACATCATTATGGCAGTATGTCTGTCTCTCTGTCTATCTGTATGTCCATCTGTTCTATATAACATCATTATGGCAGTATGTCTGTCTCTCTGTCTATCTGTATGTCTATCTGTTCTATATAGCCCTCATTATGGCGGTATGTCTGTCTCTATGTCCATTTGTATGTCCATCTGTTCTATATAACCATCATTATGGCAGTATGTCTGTCTCTATGTCTATCTGTATGTCCTTCTGTTCTATATAACATCATTATGGCAGTATGTCTGTCTCTATGTCTATCTGTATGTCCATCTGTTCTATATAACCATCATTATGGCAGTATGTCTGTCTCTATGTCCATCTGTATGTCCATCTGTTCTATATAATCATCATTATGGCAGTATGTCTGTCCCTCTGTCTATCTGTATGGACATCTGTTCTATATAACCATCATTATGGCAGTATGTCGGTCTCTATGTCCATCTGTATGTCCATCTGTTCTATATAACCCCCATTATGGCAGTATGTCTGTCTCTATGTCTATCTGTATGTCCATCTGTTCTATATAACCATCATTATGGCAGTATGTCTGTCTCTCTGTCTATCTGTATGTCTATCTGTTCTATATAACATCATTATGGCAGTATGTCTGTCTCTCTGTCTATCTGTATGTATATCTGTTCTATATAGCCCTCATTATGGCAGTATGTCTGTCTCTATGTCCATTTGTATGTCCATCTGTTCTATATAACCATCATTATGGCAGTATGTCTGTCTCTATGTCTATCTGTATGTCCATCTGTTCTATATAACCATCATTATGGCAGTATGTCTGTCTCTATGTCCATTTGTATGTCCATCTGTTCTATATAACATCATTATGGCAGTATATCTGTCTCTATGTCTATCTGTATGTCCATCTGTCCTATCTAACATCATTATGGCAGTATGTCTGTCTCTATGTCCATCTGTATGTCTATCTGTTCTATATAACCATCATTATGGCAGTATGTCTGTCTCTATGTCTATCTGTATGTCCATCTGTTCTATATAACCATCATTATGGCAGTATGTCTGTCTCTCTGTCTATCTGTATGTCTATCTGTTCTATATAGCATCATTATGGCAGCATGTCTGTCTCTCTGTCTATCTGTATGTATATCTGTTCTATATAGCCCTCATTATGGCAGTATGTCTGTCTCTATGTCCATTTGTATGTCCATCTGTTCTATATAACCATCATTATGGCAGTATGTCTGTCTCTATGTCTATCTGTATGTCCATCTGTCCTATATAACATCATTATGGCAGTATGTCTGTCTCTATGTCTATCTGTATGTCCATCTGTTCTATATAACATCATTATGGCAGTATGTCTGTCTCTACGTCTATCTGTATGTCCATCTGTTCTATATAACCATCATTATGGCAGTATGTCTGTCTCTATGTCTATCTGTATGTCCATCTGTTCTATATAACCATCATTATGGCAGTATGTCTGTCTCTATGTCCATTTGTATGTCCATCTGTTCTATATAACCATCATTATGGCAGTATGTCTGTCTCTATGTCTATCTGTATGTCCATCTGTTCTATATAACCATCATTATGGCAGTATGTCTGTCTCTATGTCCATTTGTATGTCCATCTGTTCTATATAACATCATTATGGCAGTATATCTGTCTCTATGTCTATCTGTATGTCCATCTGTCCTATCTAACATCATTATGGCAGTATGTCTGTCTCTATGTCCATCTGTATGTCTATCTGTTCTATATAACCATCATTATGGCAGTATGTCTGTCTCTATGTCTATCTGTATGTCCATCTGTTCTATATAACCATCATTATGGCAGTATGTCTGTCTCTCTGTCTATCTGTATGTCTATCTGTTCTATATAGCATCATTATGGCAGCATGTCTGTCTCTCTGTCTATCTGTATGTATATCTGTTCTATATAGCCCTCATTATGGCAGTATGTCTGTCTCTATGTCCATTTGTATGTCCATCTGTTCTATATAACCATCATTATGGCAGTATGTCTGTCTCTATGTCTATCTGTATGTCCATCTGTCCTATATAACATCATTATGGCAGTATGTCTGTCTCTATGTCTATCTGTATGTCCATCTGTTCTATATAACATCATTATGGCAGTATGTCTGTCTCTACGTCTATCTGTATGTCCATCTGTTCTATATAACATCATTATGGCAGTATGTCTGTCTCTATGTCTATCTGTATGTCCATCTGTTCTATATAACCATCATTATGGCAGTATGTCTGTCTCTATGTCTATCTGTATGTCCATCTGTTCTATATAACATCATTATGGCAGTATGTCTGTCTACATCTATTGTCTATTTGCCTGTATACATATCACTGTCTATATGTCAGACTGTATATTATTAAGTTGCTATGCCTGTCTGCCTCTCTCTACAGACTACAAGTCGGGTGCCTTTACCTTCAGAATGGAGCCATGGAAAGCCCAGATGTACTGCATGTGGGCATTGAGAAGCGCCAGGCTGCACGGGACGTACGAGTCCTCCTTCTCATGGTCTCTGCATCTGCACAACACAAATGTGGAAATGATTCAGTATTGTTTGTGCATTGCTGTAAAACTCTTCTATGATTGGGATGGTCCAGTCTCGTACCTCCTGTACAGTTCCATGATTATGGTGTAGTTATTGTGCTGCACAGAGCTGTTGAATCCCAACTCACGGAGGGTGGAGGAGGGCAGAGAAACCCCTTCTTCTACAAGGATCCCCAGGTTATACAGACCCTAGAAATCCAAGACATTATTATAGGACAGTATGAAAGTTATAATTATTATATGTATTTGACTGCAATAGTATCTAGAGACACATGAGAAGTAGCCCTATAGTGTGGACAATGGGGCACCTGTGGATCTCTCTGCAGAACAGCCTTTTTGTACATATCAACCGCAGCCATTACGTCTCGTTTCCTCTTTGTGTGGGGCGTATAGAACAGATCTCCCATCTTTATTTGGGCTGCAGAAACAAAATGGAAACACAATGTTACCCAATAAATATCACAGAACACATAGGCATGGACCTCAATGTCTCCTGACGTATAAACAATTTCATTGTTGGTTACAAAATCACAGACACTGAAATGATAGTTATGTGATGATCATGGGCGTAGGAGCCCAGAGAAATCTGGGGGGATAATTATACTCCCAGGACAGGAAGCATGGGGTGATCTATAGCAGGTGCACCTGGTGCAATGCACCGGGGTCCTGCTCGTGGTGGAGGAGGGGGGAATTGCTGCAGTACTCCACAAAACCTTTTATTTTTATTTCTTTTTTTAAATTCTCAATGCTCATGCCACCCCTCCAACATATATATATATATATATATATATATATATATATATATATATATATATATATATAAATATGGGTCAAAGCTTTTATGGGAAAGATATACTGCTCCATAGCCCTCTAGTGGCCATATCTGGTAAATCATGACTAAATTTAATTTTCTATTTTTTCTGTCCCCTATTCATTAAATCTGGGGGTGGATTTGTCCCCCTTAGTAATAACAAATTACAGTAGAAGAACTAGGAGAAAACTTGCTTAAGTATTAAGGAATTCTCCAATTCACATGACACATATTATTGGCTATTATATTCTTGAAATGAGTTAATTCAGTAATTCAATATGCCCCTGGAGGCAGAAACCTGACAGTGTGTCTATTTGTCTCTACTTTGTCCCACAACATACAACCAAAACTGGACAGTTGGGACATATACAAAAATGCACTGTGAGCAAATGATGGTTATTAATGAGCAGTGATGATTGTAGGAGAGACAATAATGGGGTTAGAGAACATCGATGGAGGACTTGGAGAGAGGTGCACTCTCAAACGGTAGTCATGAAAACTATGAATATGTTTGTCCAATAAAAAAGGTATCACTATATACTGCAATACTCTGATTATTCATATATATATATATATATATATATATATATATATATAGCAATCATTTCACATATGGTGTATGGTGAGCTAAAAGTGATAGAAGCCCTCCACCGAACAAAGTACATTAGTACAAACAATGATTAGAATCTACATTCCCAAAACCCAAACTACTGATGTTTATAACGTAATAAAATATGAGTATTTATCTTTTGGGATCACTCACCATATGTGTGGGGGTTATCACTGTAGGTCGAGAGATTGTAATACTTCCACACACAGTCTATTTGGAGATTCTTACTTACTAGGCCATCCTGTTAAGAGATAAGATGGTTAGAGTCCTCTCTCGTGACAATATGGTAACATGCAGTGGAGAAGTAAGTATCTGCCTTAAGTAATTAAGAAATATTTAACATTTGCATATCATTTTAATATGAAAATATTTCTGTATATACTGCGACCCAGTGAGATGTACCTCGTCCTAATATTATCTTATTAGGTGACCCAGTGACATAATGTCC
This sequence comes from Discoglossus pictus, assembly GCA_027410445.1. Classification (NCBI taxonomy): domain Eukaryota; kingdom Metazoa; phylum Chordata; class Amphibia; order Anura; family Alytidae; genus Discoglossus; species Discoglossus pictus. The sequence goes on from JAPZIH010000658.1 coordinate 285,572, forward strand.
AACAGACACATGTAAGGACCAGATAAGCCCCTTAGTCTAATAAAATGGTCAAAATATTGCATGTGCTCAAAGAATTCAGAACTTTACTGTTCATGGTATGTTAAAGGGATATAGAGTGGATGTTTCCAGTAGAGAATGGTTATATGTAATACGTAATTCATAATTTAAACACATTTTGCCCAATTCTAGTCCTCTAATATTAATATGTGGCTAACCAGAAATGGCTACCATACATCCATGACATTGAAATACAAGAGAGGGACAAGTGAATGAGTTACTCACAGGGTCCTGCTCACAGACATAGGCCATGTTGAACTGTCCTATCTCAAACCCAGCCTCGGCTGCTTGGATGAAATGAAGGAGAGCCTGGGGCCTAGGAGAGAAACTCAGAATATGAATAAAATGCACATGGGCTATAATCACCCAGGCGTAATGAGAGTTATTCTATGGAACCTACTCATTCAGAATAGGGAAGTCACCATAAATAAAGTTTACAAGAGTACATATTCGGGGTGTGCAAATTACCTTGTAACTACTTACCATGACTGCTCTAGATACCCGTCCAAGGCTTTCCGTAACATGGCACCAAGATACCCACTCTGTTCTGCTGCCCACTTTGTCCACCTAGATACAATGTAGAAATACACTATGGTTATAATGCAGAACTTCTAGATATTCAAAGGAAAACCAATATGTCCAGCTGTATGGTGAGGCCATAGTTACTATGACTGGTGTCAATGCTAGATGTTTAATGGCCAATGCCGCACAAAGGAATCTGATGTCCATTTTGTCTACTCATATCCGGTGTTTGTACATTAATAAGCCCATAATACACCATTAATACTTACACTAAAGCATCCAGAGGCTTTCTGTCTACAATCCCTGGGATTCCGCGGATCCAATAATCAGAGACCTGAACTGCAGCATCAATGTGTCCACGGAAAGCCGACCGTAAATAATGGCGGTACGCTGCGGACTGAGAGAGAGGAACATACGGGGTACTCACTGCTATGGCCTTCATCCATTGGATACTCAACCGTGCCACAATGGCGGCACGCAACAACCCAATGAAAAGCTCTGTGATATCCCATAACCAAGAAAAAAAGACACAACCATATGACCAGCTACAAGCAAAACCCATTATCTAGGATAGATTATCTATCTATCTATCTATCTATCTATCTATCTATCTATCCCTCTATCTATTTATCTATCTATCTATCTATCTATCTATCTATCTATATATCCCTCTATCTATCTATCTATCTATCTATCTATCTATCTATCTATCTATCTATGCATATATCTATCTATCTATCTATCTTATACATATACATATCATTTGTGTATAAATATACTTTATGTGTAATATAACAAGTAGAGACCAATCTATGAAGTTCTCTCAATGGTTATTTTCACATGGAAACACATGAGAATGGTGCATTATAACGTCCTGTGACATCATTAACAAATATCATCATCATTTCCTGAGCAGACAGCAGGATCTCTGTATGGAGTAATGTTTTATCTCAGTATTTTACCATACCCTATATACTCTGTGGTACTCACATGATTCTTTGGCTTCCCAGGGTAAAGGCCTGATGAGTGCATGATCCCCAAGTTATAGGGGGCCTCTGGGTTCCCCAGTCTGTCAGCTCTCTCCCAGAATTCCACAGCTTTCTGGTAATCTTGCTTGTAATGCTCGTAGTACCAACCCAGGCTGTTAATGGCTGGGACAAAGTCCTAAGGTGGAGACACAACTTCAGACCAAGGACGTACAAATAAGGCGTTGAACGTGCTCCTACATGGAACATCATCAGAAGTTGGTAGTCCCAGAATTTCTTACAAAGGTTTAATCTGCCAAGTAACTTAATGGTCTAAAAACATCTGATACCTCTAATAACAAGACAATAATCCAGTGTTCAGCAACAGATGGAGACCTCATCTACACAATGTGTCTGATAACAGGGCTTACCATATCCGCAGCCTTTTTTAGGAACTCAATGGCCTTGGATACGTTCTTCTGAACTCCTTGTCCCTTAATACAAACAGAGACATGCACATTACTATTATAACTTAGAAGACGCCTCAGTCCGATTTAGTGCAATAGGAAGACACAAGCTTTCGGGAGATATGCATCGATGGTAGTCCCAGTCCTACCATGTGACTATTTGCATGTCCTTCCATTTCATCAGTTGGTGCTCTCTTATACACTTGGAAGACCGTGACACTGGTCATAAGTGATAGGTATATATTTAGTAAGAAAATACTTGGCCAACCTGAGATCAGCATACGACTAGTTTATGAAATGTAAAAAAAATGAGTAAAATGGGCAGACAACATGGGCCTTTGGTCTGCTCATCCTTGTTGGTCTCTGCACCTCATTTTGCACTGATCAACTCTACTTCCACCACTAGAGTGATGTGAGAGCGTGCACTCACCCTCAGTAAGACCACACCATAATCATACATCATCACGGGGTCCTTCTGCTGCATCGCCCCCTTCTCATAGAGCTTGGCCGCGGCCTTGAGATTGGAGGAGATTCCCTGCTGTCCCCAGAAGAGCATCCTACTCACAGCTTGCTGGAAAGAGAGGAGACAGAACAGAATATTTCTAGTATGTATATTATGATATATGACAAGTGCAACAACCTTTAAATAAAAATAAATATAATTTAACTCTATCATAATTCCCAGCTCCCCTAGGGGGCCATATGTTATGAACAGAAGGGCCCACTGGACTGTCTGGGGTTCATCAGTTATTATATGTGTGGTTGGGATGTAGTAACAACTTGCTTAACAGTCATATCATGGGTGTAATGCATCCATGTAATTATATGATGGATGTAATAAGTGCATGTGGTGCTGTCATAGATTAACATTGGAATATTGTATCTGTGTTAGAAATAGAATAGTGGGCTATGCTTAAATAATAAAGTTAATACAGTCACTTATTTGACAAAGAGTTAAAGATTTTAAAGAATTTATATGGCCCTGCGATCGGGTGAAGGCTCTGGCTCTAGTCATGAAGGGGGGAGCTAGTTTTATGGCTCTGTAAGAGGAGAACAAATGTGTAATGAGAGGAAAGCCACGTGGGTGAGGGGGTAGCAAGCTATTTGCCTAGGAGGATGGGCTAGAACTGGGGGAAGGTCTTTGGTGTTTTGTGTCATCTTTTTGTGTTTTTATATATCTCTGTAACAATAAAGAAGTGTCAGTCTGACTTTGGACACACTAAACACAGGTGGTGTCAGAGTCTGCTTGTACTAATCAAAGGTACATGGTGTGTGATTCTTAGATCCTAAGAAAAGAGGTCTGATGGTGCCTGTCTCTTCAGAAATTATGCTGGTGTCGAGATCTGAACAAACAGTTGCGACCCGTATAGAGAGACTTGGGGTGAGCGTAGTCCCCACAAATCAGGCGGGAGTAACACCATATAATTCTAATCAGTGGTAATATTCACTAACCTAATGTTTAGGAACATCAGGAACTAGTCTACAGAGTGAACTTCTCTCACCCCATGCCTCTCCCACCCGAATTACCACTCTGATTGTTCTCCTGCTATACCAATGTGTACATCCAATGGTGATGTCCTGTTGTATTAATACTTTCTGCAAATATATGTCAAAAAAATGTATCCATGCACTAATGTGACCAATAAGTATTAGTTGTTGTTGTTTAGTCGTTCAGTTGTGTCCAACTCTCAGTGACCATATGGACCACAGCACTCCAGGTATAGCCACCCCACAAAGCTCATTCTTCATGAACCTTCAATCTGTTCCAGCATCAGAGTCTTCTTTGGGGAATAATGTCTTCTCATGATATGGTTTTAGGTATAATCCCCACACTGATGAGATGTGAGTAGGTTTCCTAACTTGTGCATGATCCATCCTATGTCATTTTCTAAAGCTGTGTAATAAAGCAGGCATATGCTAAAAGGATGGTATTGGATTAAAGAGCGATAATGCAATAACTGTGAGCCTCATTCAATTGCTGCGATCTTCAGATCCGAGCTCGCAAGTGGAGGTTGCAGTCAAATTTGCAATTCAATTAGCGTCTTTTTGCGTGTTCGGATCGGGTTAAGAGATATGAGCTTGAAAATATGTCGGCCGTACAACTCGTAACTTACACCATGAGAAGCCTTTGATCTCTCACTTTTGCAGGGCTAAAATCACAAATCGCTATCCAATTGCTCCAATTCCCCAAGTCCGCAAACGTGTCCACATTCGTAAACCGCAAATGGAGGAAAAAATCCTACGTGTTCTCGAGACGACGCGCAAAGTGGTTAAACACCTATTCGTGTTTTTTTTTTTCCTCAGTTGCGGCCGTGATTTTTTCAAAGTGCTACAGGTCTCGCACTTTGAATTGTGTATTTGAGTTTTGTGTTGATGTGGGTTGTAGGTACGATGCGCAAGGTTTTCTGGCTCCCTGCCTATGTCCTACGGGGTCGTAGGGATGATCGCCTACAGCGCTCATCTCTACCAGCGCAGTGAGCATCTTCGGTGCTCCCTGCCCAAGTCCTACAGGGTCGTAGAGATGAGCGCTTTGCAAGCCCGCAGTTTTAACGTTGCCTTACCAACGGATTTTGGCAAGGTTGCGCTGCTGATAACTATATATTTGATTCTTAATTTTTAAAGTTATGCGAGTCCGATCGCATATCGGACCCCCGAACCTGATTGATTGATACGTAACCTCCATATTTTACTGCCGTATTTATGACAGTCTAATTTTCTATTGGCCAATTCAAAAGGGGCAGTTACGGGCTCAGTGAATTGATACGGTTCCCGCCCACAACTGCTTTGAACCAGTGCACGGTTTACGGAGCTGGCTTCATGATCGCAACTCGCGACTTGGAGCAATTGAATAGCTTCGCAAATGGAGATCAACGGGAGCCCGCAACTCAATCACGGACATGCCGCTGTCTGTGAGACGTTTACGGGCCTGCAATTGAAAGAGGCCCTGTATTTCTCGGAATAAGGAGCAGGAAATACTTTTTTTTAAATGTATTTTTAGATATCCAGATGTGGACACAAATGTACTATTTATTTTCATGATATGGCCAAAATATTTGAGTTTCATCCTCATGATCAAACATTCCAGTAACCAGTTTGGCTTAATTTGCTGTAGTACTGATTTATTGGATCTTCTTGCAGTCCAAGGGACAGTTTTCTCCAACACCACAATTCAAAGGCATCAATTCTCTGGTGCTCAGGCTTCTTTATGGTCCAGCTCTCACAACCGTATGTTACTACTGGGAATACCAGAGTTTTCATTATGCCGACCATTATTGGAGGACATTTATGTAGCTCATTACTATAAAGACTCACATCTAAAGTAGTTGGGCCACAACACGTACCCAAGAGTAGATAACCCAACCTATTGCATAAAAGTAACCATATACAATGATGTGTTTTTTTTTTATCATACAAGGTAAATTAATCAGATGTACAGAAAAAATTTACAGTTGGTAAAACTTATTGAAGCCGAAATGTACTGAAAAGAGAAGAAACAAAGAACAAATACTTTTTTTTTCTGTTAAAAAATGGGACAATGATTAGTTTTCAAGAATCCATAATTTTCAGACAGGATCTAAACTTGGGATCCCATGAAGTGACCTCCACGTACTGTACCTGGGCTGAGGACACTCCCTGCTTGGCCTGGAATCTCAGCCACATGAACAGATCATCGTTCTCCTTTGTCTGAAGCTTCAAGACATCCTCATCAATAAGCCGGATATTCTCTACAAAGGCCTGAGAAGAGAGGGAGACGTCAATAGGGGAACCAAGTGCAAGATTAGTCATTACTTCTAAGTAGTAATTATCACCATCTTGGTTCTGGGTCTGTCATCTTTGCTCATTATGAACCTGTAACATTATTATGCTCTTTGCCTTCAAATAAACTCATAAATCAATTAAAGTTAATATAACGCTTAAAGGCATATATATACGGTTCCTGGATTATGAATGCATCTGATAGAGGAGAGTTAGTAGTTAATAGTTTTCAGTTTGCAAGCAACATCTTTTGTTAGTTTACACCCCTGAAAATCCCTGCTTCGGCCAATCAGGAGAAAGCAGAGGTTAGCTGAACATTTGTATTGCAAAGCAGCTTGGGATATGTAGTCTCTCTCTCTCCTTGTACTTCAAATCAGCTGTGAGCTCAGACCCTGTCCAACCATGTGATTCCATCCTGCAGCAATTACTTTCTTTTTTCTCTACCAGAAAGGTCAAACTCTGTACCTGGTTGCTTCTCCTCTGTGTACTGCTTCCCGTGGGTGTGCAAAGCTGGATTTTATTTTTCTCCCTATAACTTTGTAAGTACACTGAACTTTTCTAAATAACACAATAATATTTGTTCTGATAATAACTGCCTGTTCCTTACCAAACATTTGAAACCCAGGAAACTTATATATACCTTTAAAGAATTACTGTAATGTTTTAATTAGGTATTGACATTACTATATCCATATTGCTTGATGTAAAAAGTAATATTCAATAGTAACCTCACATTCAAAACTCAAAGTCTGTGCCACTAGCCTCCATCCACTATAAGGTCAATGTGGGGAGACGCCTTTGTATAATGGGCAGTGCTGTTTTTCAGGCACATAGATATAACAACACAATGCTATCCATTGGTTGTAGACTTGCTGTGTTAAAGTGGTTTCCCCAGCCAATGAACATTTGCTGTGGGTCAACTTATGAATGCTTTTTTTATAAATGTATCAAATCTATTTGTTCTTATTACATAGTTACATAGTTACATAGGGCCTCATTCAATTGCGATTTGGCCAATTGAATATGGCTCAATATAAGCACAGAGCATATATTTTTTACAGAAGTTGTTAGTTAGTGAACTTCTATCCAAAAGTCTTCACTAACTAGAAACTACTTAAAAAAAATATGCTATGTGCTTATATAGAGGCCTATTCAATTGGCCAAATCGCAATTGAATGAGGCCCATAGTATTTAAGGTTGAAAAAAAACTTTCAGTCCATCAAGTTCAACCTTTCAAGATCTCCTCTGATCTGCAATATGCGGATTAACTATTAATTAATTTGCTGTAGAAAAAAATAAATAAATAAATAAAATAAAAACATAAAATCCCTCCTGATCCCAGACACCGGCGACCGGACTTCTCCCTGGATCAATACTGCCTCTCTAATTATCCATGATAACCCTGAATTCCCTTTTTAATTAGAAATAAATCCAGTCCCCTTTTAAAGTTATCTATCGAATCCGCTGTCACCACCTCCTTTGGTAGAGAATTCCACAGATTAACCACCCTTACTGTGAAGAAACCTTTTCTTTCTTTAAGGTGGAATCTTTTTACTTTTAACTTCAAGGGATGTTCTTAAAAAAACTTTAAGCCTGTCTCACAGCCTACCTTCCTGTTTCACACTTAATGACCTTATCAGGGTGGAGACAATGAGCTCAGCTGCAAGCAGATAATCTGATGTTTGAAAATGTAATTAATATTGAATATTGCTAGGATAAATAATTAAATAGGAATTAATTAATGACCAATGCATACTTAAAACAACTAACCTGATCTTTGTTTGGGTGCAGTCGATCTTGTTTTGTCTGATGGGCGACATTAGTGTAATAAGCATAGGACAGGTCATAATCCACCGGGTAACCGTCCCCTCCCAAGTGGTGCTTGTGACCCAGAGATAATTGGGAGAAACGCTCATCCTCCTGAGCTGTGATGAGTTTAAACTTCAGAGCCTGAAGGAACCACAATGGAGATTTAAGAGAATAACATAAGAACGAACGTAAAACAGAGAGAGGAACAACTGGGAGAACATCAAGCAAAAAATCCCCAATGTGACCGCAACATTTACGGACTTAGCATCCGCAAATACGAGCCGCGCCACTTACAAAAAAAAATATTACGACCTCGGAAAAATACGACATTAGAGGCTGAAACCTGCGCTCATGAAAACACTAAAACCACAAAAAATACACACAACAAATACATAAAAAGCTTACCCACAGTAAGGGGGCACCCAGGACCTCTAAAAGTGAAGTTACACCTCAATTTAAGTAGAAATTAAAGAGTTTAGACACCCGAAAATCCCCTATGCGAGAGAAAAAATGGCCGCCCAAAAAAAAACGAAAATGAGGCTAAACTCGCAAAACACCACCAAGCACATACGGATTTACAAGAGCAAGGACGCAAAATCAGCCACAGCCGCGTAATACACACATTAGGCGCCATTTTACAACACTAACACAATGCAGAAGTACACAGCTACCCTCGCGCACGCAGCCTATTTACACTACACACTGCACACATTGCTGATACTTACACAGCAGCTCCACAGCACTGCAAACACACATTGTATACTGCGGCAACATCAAAACAGATTGTCAGCTCTTCAACACAATGTTTTCTGCATATGTTACTTCCAAATAGGTGAAGTATATTCATTTTGTAATGTATTATTTATTTGATAACCATACACCGGGCAATATTCTAGTATCATATAATATCATATAATAAAAAAAGAAAACACAAATTAAATAATTCCTCTATGTTTTTTACCTGCCAGTGGTCTTTTTTAATCCCGAAGCCAGTCTGATACAGCACAGATATGAGGTAGAGAGCAGAGTGGTACCCTAGACACCCGGCCTGTAACAGGAGGAATGCGGACACTCTTATACGGGACAGACCCTCTGGTTCCAGAACTCTTTTCAAGAACTTTTTGTATAGAGCCCGGCCAATGACTTCTGTATTCAGATGCCCACGACCTGCATGGAAACAAAAAGGTGTTTATTGTCATATTACAGCTCCAGACCCCTACTTTCTCTGTGGCCCTCAATATGTACTGAATGGGAATGACTGACCATTTATATTATATTAATTTGACACATATTGATTGAGAAGAAATGCAAGCTCCAAATTGTCCGCATATCAAAGAACAAGTAAGATTAATAGGTTTTGTTCTGAAAAGTAAGATCTTGAAAATCAATGTAAAAAAAAATAAACAGGTTAAGAGTTCCATTGGTTAATAAGATACAGGCGTTTTTGCCCACTAGCACCCCATTCTCTCTTCTGCTCTTTCTCATTGCCGGTCAGTCAGTGAACCCATGCAGATTCTGCACCTCTGCGACAGCCCTTATCCACTGTATTTCATCCAGGTAGACCTCATGACCCTACCACTATGCACCACATTGACCCCTCAGCATGCCCAGTGTCCCATGCAATCACTGCACCCTCTGACCATTTGCATAGTTCAGCAACTTACCTAAATATGTATATATGTTAACATATTGACATTTCATCATGAATGACCAATGGACAAGTGTCTGTCATGGTCCTCTCTCTCACCTCTCAGTCCTACTCTCTTCAGGAGCCCTGTAACAGCTGCTCTGTGACGAGGGGGTGGTGCCTCCCACTCCATGCACTGTGGACCTGAAGAGACCACTTTGTAACGGGTCACAAGTTCTGAGTAGACATCACTGCAGCTCTCTGGGATATAGAAAAATGGAGTTTAATGAGAAACATGTGTCGTACACTTGCACTTTATCTTGCCGCATACTCATATTTCACTCTATAATTACTGCACTGGCAACTTGAGGTTGTCTGCTATCCCTAAAATGTGCTACACTAGGCCTGGATATTGGGGTAGAGTGCAAGATTACAAGGGTAGTAAACGAGTGAGCACCATGCCAATAGAACTGGTAGGGCCAAACAAACTACAAGCTTACACTACAGCATGGCACTGTCTGCTTGCTAACTGGAAGTGTGAAGACCTTCCTCTTGTGGGTGTGGTTTAGGACACCCTACATGAGAGAACGGATAAAGGGTATGATAATCATATTGAAGATAATAAAATGAATTAGGTTAATTAATTAATTTACATTTATGGCAAACAATATACTGTACAAAAAAAGGTCCACATGTGGAATAGTATAGTAAAAAATCACAATCTAACTGTATTTTCGAGAATATAAGAGTGTGTAATCTTAGAGAAAAAAGGCTATAAAAAGCTTTGTGCCATATATTCCAGTATATTAGTGGATTCTTAGAATTGGACATCGTAATATTAATGTTACCCGAACTGTCTGGTTCATATAATATTATTTCTCCACCCACTGCATTGGACATTTGCATATATTGCATGGGGTGACCCACATCTGTTGACGTCTTTTGATTACACTGGACACCATTTTGATTAATAGATGCAAGCCCTGCCATTACACTTTTGCATAATAATGGTAGAGTCAGAACCCATTAATATTTCTGATAATGTTTATGAACCATGATTAGAGTTGCTTCTGATATCTCCAATACATAATCGGGTCTGCTGGTTCTGTATTTGTTGATATGAGCCTTGAAGGCTAGTAGGATAATTATCACCACGTTGCTATACCTGGGTCCTCCTTTGCGTGTGACACAAGGAGGAATTGATGGAATTTCCTTAAACATTCTTCTTTAAACGAGTGACATTTGTTGAACCAGTCCGTGAATTCCAGGCGTTCAATGAGTGTTGATGGTTGGGTCTTGGAGAAAGAAGAAATAGATTATCATGTATCGCACATGTATATCTCATCTGCCTTATAAAATCTAACGAGGACTCTCATGGCTACCAAGAGTACCAGGAGGCAACATCAAGGATTAAATGAGAGCTTAGGATAGTCATCTATTATTAATGGTCTAAAACAAGAAAAGGTCCTGGTGATAGTATCTTGAGATCTGATGGGGATTAAGTACGTTTTGGAAAATGCCAACTAAATGAGCCTTTTGTTTCATAATTGCCATTAAATCTATGTAGGTTCTCTCAGCTTTCTCAGAGCTGTTTCTCTTGCCTGTTTCAGCGTGAATGTCTTCTCCCCTTTCGAGCTTCTTCATGCTGGATCTGTTGTGTGGGGTCGGATAAGCCCGCGAGCAAAGCTTTAGCCTCAACCCTACACATTTGTAATTCACCTGATAACACAAAATGTGTGGGGATGAGGATAAGTGTCTGCTCGGAGGCCTCCAGGGGTCAAGAGGAAACGTTTGGCGTCAGCTGAAAGTGTTCAATGCGTTTGGACTTGTAGGCACTCAACTTTTTACCAGTTGCATTAAAGTTGATATTTTAATTTATAATACCATGGTTTACACTCAGGGCTAAAATTACTACCACGTTCTGCAAAGATTCTAAGCTCAAAATAGGGCCCTTTATTTCATGCCCTGTACAGCGCTACGGAATATGTTGGCGCATTACAAATAGAAGTTAATAATCACATATAATAGTTGTCAAACTGCGAGACGTTGTCACGTTTTGCGAGGTGCGTACAACTTAGGCGTACGCTTGCGAGCCGTTAATCCTTGGCAATTAGCCGATGAGTGAGGTGAGCCATTAAGCTGTAGCACATAGCCGATGTGAGCCTAGCAAAGCAAGCCGTTAAAATACGAGACGCGGGACTTAGAAAAAAAAAGATACAAGACGCAAAAATTTACGAGATTAGTGGCCGAACAAAAAACCCGAAAAACACACTAAATACACCCAAATTACAAATACTGTGACTGAGGTGGAACGCAAATTAAACTCCATTTAGACGATTTTCGCCACTCGAAAAACACCTAAGTGAGGAAAAAAATGTCTGCCTAAAAAAATGAAAACGAAGCTACATGACCCCTGGACCGCGCAAAACACTGCAAAACGCGTAGCACTTTACACATCACACTACGACCTTCAAGATACACTATTACAAAAGCCGTAAAATGCTCCCGCAACGCGTACCACATTAATAACATTACGACTATACAACGGCTTTACCTCGCGCACGCAGCCCAGCACAAGGAGACCAAGGGGTAGCTGCAGCTCAGAGACGCATGATTTGTGGGTTGGGCCGATCAGCCCTTGCTGGCTACAATTCCACTAGTAGAGCCCAGCCACTCCCAGTGGTCTCTGGAGAGGGGAGGGTAAATCAGTTAGCTGTACTAGTGGGTGTTCACACTAAGGGCTTCTACTAGGCTCATATATCTCACCAGTCGTGTCTCATCTGTTGCTCCACTCTACCAATCACTTCTATGACTTTCCCTATTTGCCCTCCACAACATGGCGCCTTCTCTACAGATACTCCCCTAACTGTCCTTCTGTCCAGTAAACTTACATTGAAGTCAGTAATATTTATGTGTAGATCAGTGTTTCTGATCTACTTCTGAGCTACATGTAATCATTTCTAACAAATGCCAACCGCTCTCTGGTGGTCTGCATGCATTGTTTTCAGTCCAGAGCCAACTTCCCTAAATAGTGTGAGCTTGTGCAGACCACAGAGAGCAATTAAGCATTTTGTTATGGTTAATTTACATTGTAAAATGATTGATGATAATTGCTAATTATTCCATGGGAGCAATCGGGAGGCCTGAAAGTCGTACTAATGAGTTGCATATGTATGTGTAGCTAATGGTAAAGGGCGACTGGTTGGTTTTGTAGATTACCAGTCATTACCAGGGTATGTGTATTATGGATTAATATTTTAGAAGAAAACATATGTGAGCTATAGGTGATATGTATATATAGTATCATAATGTAATTCATCCATATACAGTGGTGATTAAAACAATATAGCAAAATGACCAAAATGGCTGTATGTTTTTGGGAACAATGAATTCATATAATTGTCCAATCTCTTGTCTGTCTACGGGATCACACAGTTCTTGTAGGTAAAGTACATTTGGGATGATTCTTATCTATAAGAAGCGGACAAACAGTGGACATTCAGTTGTTGCCCATGCTCGAGATCATGGAGCAATCTTCCATCTGGTCAATATGGACCATCAAGCACGAGTGATCAGGGTTACACTCACCTGATGGTGGTTGGGCAGGACGCGGTTCCTATAGTAAGTGATGGGACCATAGAATCCATTCATTCCGGGAACAAAACTGGACCCCCCAACAGTAAAACTACCGGCTGTGTCCGACAGAAGGACATTATGTTTGTATCTGAAGACAAAGGAAGAACAAGAACATAATGAGATGACTTGCAACATGACCGTACTGGGACCAGTCCTCAAGTCCAACCAACAGGATATTCTCTGAAAAGATGAGATTTGAGGGAAAAGCTGGTCTGATAAGGTGAGGAATCCCACAGATTATGTCCTGTATGTGGGAGCGGGATAAGGTCATTAGAAGAGGATAAGAAGAGGGTCTGGACCTGGAGGCTCCCATCTTCAAGATATGGGTAGAGGTTGAAATATATAATACTGGAAACATTAGGAAACATAAAAATACTATTAAATAATGATAAGAATCTGCAAAAACATTTATAGAGATACCTCATAAAATATAGGAACTTTAGTGAGGACGCGGATCTTGCAATTTATGAGACTAAGGAGACTAATGAACGAATTAGAGGAAGTGAGAAGAGAATAAGGAAAAAATACAAAGCTAATTTTTAATTAGAAAAATATACATTTACATGAATACGCTGGCTGGAGGCATCCATGATGGAGTTGTTTGTGTGAAAGGGGCATTTACATTTCTGGGGTGCTGTGCTCGTATCTATTGATGCAAGCTGCCTACTTCTGGGCCTACATAGTAACATAGGAATTTAGGTGGAAAAAAGAGTTTTAGTTCATCAAGTTCAACCATTTTTTTACATCTCCTCTGATCCATGTAGTTAGTGAACTGTTAATTGATCCAGAGGAATCCCACTGAAACTTGCCAATTGTCTCAAGAAAGAAATTCCTTCCGGACACGTGATACTGGTAGATATGATTATCTAATGGGGGATTCTATCACGGCTAGTCTGTCGGTAGCTTGAGGAGGAGGGTAATCCTACATGACCTTATTCTGCCATTATATTGCCAATGGCTGATGGATAGGACATTTTGTAACATAAGTGAATACAGATCACACATGCATCTACTGTTCCTACCACTCCTCCCTATTTTCTAATTTGGTTTGCACTCCCCCCCCCCCCCAAATTAAGGTATTTGTAAAAAACACGCAAAACTAGCTTTACATTGTACTAGCCATTTATTTCTAAATGAATCGCCCCTGTCATATTCAGTATTGTTTGTGTTGCGTGTTATGCAAATGAGTGAGTCTTAAATACATATTAATTTCTTTACTGTGATAATAATATAACTTTCCCAATTTTTTTGTGAGGTTAGGTCCTCACTTTTGGTCCTCAACAAATTAACATACCGAGTCACACATAAAGGTGACTGAATATCTCCTGAATTATCCACTGCAGTGACAAATGGCTAGTAGAATGTATACATAGTGGTTAATACCAGCTTGTTGTTGGGGTGACAGTGCCAAGTAAATACGTTTAATATCTGAGAGGTTACCTGTACGTCATCATGTTGGTTGTTTCTCCACACGTCACTTTCAGGGTGGCCTGTAAAATGACACACGCGTGTAACTGTCATGTACGCTCGCAACTCAACTTATTAGAAAACTTTCCTTATATATAAGAATAATATCTCTCATCGGAAGATACTTAACTCAACTTTATGGAAGGTAAATAAGCATTTATAGAATAATTAGAACGATTAATGATGAGCAAAATGTTCTTACATCGGTAACTATAATTAGTGACCCAACACTATTATAACATATTTGGACAATAATTATTAAATTTAATCTAGAGATGATATGAGTATAAGGAGGATATGTTGGTTAAAGCCTTCTCTGAAGACGTCTGACTCAAGGGACGAAACGCGTTGGAGTTGTTGTCATATAATATTAAAGTACACAAACGTCAATAGTATGATAGTATTTTTGGACTTAGAAAAAAAAAAAATACGAGATAGGAAAAATACGAGGTTAATGGCCAAACCACACAAAAAAAAAACATCACACACAGCACGGGGGAACAGCCGGGACAACTGGGAGCGAGGTGGAACGCGAATTTAGGTCGATTTCGGCACTCGAAAATCGGCTAAGCAAGAAATAAAATGCCGGCCAAACAAAATCAAAACAAGTCTACATGACTCTGGAGAGCGCAAAGCACTGCCAACCGCGTACCATGTTCACCCAGGAACGTACAAGGTGCAAAATACACTATTACAAAGACGGTAAATGCTTGCGAACCGCGTAGCACATAGACAAACAGCGCTATTTTACAATCCTAAATCGCAACTAACAACATTACGCATCTACAGTAGCCAACGGTTTGCCCTCGCGCACGTAGCCTATTTCTAATGCACATTCATAACACTATCTCCTCAGGCCAGCACCAGCCCCACCGGACATTATACGCTGCAGGACAATACCAAGAGATTGTTAGCTCTTCAGGCTACTGATTGTTACACATATTAATTCGAAAAAGGTAAACTACCGTATTGGTCCGAATATAAGCCGCACCTTTTGTACGATTTTTGAGTTTGCGAGTTACGTGTGCGGCTTATATTTGCTAATGTAATATTACTGGCGATTTGTGCAATTGCGAGTTAAGGGTGCCGATTTGCGTGCTTGAGACTGCGGTATTGTAGCAATTGAATAGCGATTTACGGTTTTAGTGATTCTAACGTCCTGTAAAGCCTGTAAGCTACAGTACTAATTAGAAAGCCGGTTTCTTGCAATGGCGGATCACTTTGAGAGTCTTTTATATTCGGACCAATACGGTATATTAATTTATTATTCAATGAACTCATTAATTAGTATTTAAAAAATAAAGAGATGAGCCAAAGGACACGCAAGGAGAGGCTCGCAATGAGCGCCGAAGAGTATAAAAAACGTAACATTGTGTGCCAAACAGAATTGCAATAGCTTCAAATTTTCTTGACCGTCATTTTTTGACGGGCAAGTTGCTAGTTATCATATAATATATGTTTTTCGTCTCTTGGGCTCATCTTCTGCCTTCTTGTCTCTTGTTATACTTACACTGTCCTATTAGCCTCCACCTCCTGTAGGACATGACCATGTCCAGGCCCTCAGCAGGATCCAACCCAGAGGACCACACACTTCGGATCATCACAGATATACATCATAATCACAGTGCCTGTAACGGCCTCCCCACAATGTGTATTATACTAGTAGTCACTGTCAGTGTATTACAAATCTTGTAGGACTATTAGGAGCAATTATTTTTTTTCTCACTCTACAGACAACTATGGTAGAGGAGCATCAAGTACTCGGTATAAACTCAAGCACCATAGGCCTTATCTAATGTTGTCTCTCTTACATATATAATATGATATTTATCTAACAATTATATGTACATTTAGTATTGGAATAGTCATACCTCAGTACCTGGGCCCCCTGTAGTTATGTTCTAGGGCTACATACTATTTATAACATGGTATTTAGTGACTACATGCATGTCCAAGAGGTGTCTCTGGGAGTCATACAAGGATCTGAGCCCTATATGTCCGTATTAGGGCACTTGTCTACTTAACCACTGCTCCACCCCGTGTGGAAACATTCTGCAGACAATGACAATGAGCGACCGCCCGGCCTTAAGTTCTGAGTCATCCTTAGGACAGGATCTCCTGTTCAACTCAATCAGTATGAGCTTTCTGTTTATCCAAATATTGTTTTATGTATCTTCCACGTCAACCAATATGTAGGATTCAGCTCAGCTTCAGGGGAACTCTATACAACCACCAACGTATGACCATACTGTGCACCAAGACCTATTGGTGGCCCCTGAAGATATCTAGAACCTCTCACATGTTTCTTGTCCTTCACAATACCAAGAAATAACCTAATAAATATTGAGCTCTCTTTATAAGCATGAGCTTCTGGGATCAGGTTCCGGTCTGTACAACATTGTGTGTCATTACATGACCCAAATCTCTGAGATAAAGATCACATCTCCCTACTATCTCCCACCTCCACATCTCCCTACTATCTCCCGCCTTGTGTATCTAGTGGTAAAACATTGCAGATAAAGTCTCTGATTTGTCCAAGTACGGTCATGTCTTGCCTCCACTCATGTTCCTTGGCGTTATCCTCTGAAGAAGCAGCTAATGGTCATGGACTGAAATGATGTTCAGTGGAAGCATCATATGCAATATCTACGTTATCTGACATGATCCACACCAAGGTTTCCATCAACAACAGATGTGATGGAGATTAAGACACCATAACCATAAACTCCACTAACACGTTAATGTGTCTCATATCCTATGAACCTGTAATAGGTCATTAACAGATGGAAATGCTAGAGTTTAATGTTAGAAGAACCAGAAAGATAAACTCTTACTTGGAAGAGACTCCCCCAATGTAACAAATGTCTGTACCTCTCTGTATCTATAGACACAGAGCTATCGTAAATGAAAGGATATAATGTCTCAAAAGCTGGTCAAATGCACTGAGAGTCACTGATGTGGTTGCTTACTTGGTGCATCATAGTACAGAAAACCATTGTATGGATAGCCATTGGTGTGGCTATATATAGATAGCCATTGGTGTGGCTATGTCTATGGATAGCCATTGGTGTGGCATATATATGGATAACCATTGGTGTGGCTATATCTATGGATAGCCATTGTGTGGCTATATATATATGGATAGCCATTGATGTGGCTATATATATATGGATAGCCATTGGTGTGGCTATATATATGGATAGCCAATGGTGTGGCTATATATATGGGTAGCCATTGGTGTGGCTATATATATGGATAGCCATTGGTGTGGCTATATATATGGATAGCCATTGGTGTGGCTATGTCTATGGATAGCCATTGGTGTGGCATATATATGGATAACCATTGGTGTGGCTATATCTATGGATAGCCATTGTGTGGCTATATATATATGGATAGCCATCGATGTGGCTATATATATACATGGATAGCCATTGGTGTGGCTATATATATGGATAGCCAATGGTGTGGCTATTTATATGGGTAGCCATTGGTGTGGCTATATATATGGATAGCCATTGGTGTGGCTATATATTTGGATAGCCATTGGTGTGGCTATATATATGGATAGCCATGGGTGTGGCTATATATATATGGATAGCCATTGGTGTGGCTACATATATGGATAGCCATTGGTGTGGCTATATATATGGATAGCCATTAGTGTGGCTATATATATGGATAGCCATTGGTGTGGCTACATATATGGATAGCCATGGGTGTGGCTATATATATGGATAGGCATTGATGTGGCTATATATATATATATATATATATATATATATAGATAGCCATTAGTGTTGCTATATATATGGATAGCCAATCGTGTGGCTATGAAAATACTGTCCCGTCGTATAATTGCCACATGCTATCTTATCTACATAGTGTGAACAATAACAATTAATAGATCCGACATGTTCCAATGTATCTGAGATTCTTACCAGGGACACATCAAACGTCAACTGTACGAGACACCACTCCAACAGGGAGAGAGGGGCCAAGCTCTGAAAGGCCTGAGACTCCCCCGATACCAGCTCCACCTGAACATGCAAATGACCTGTAGACAACAAGGAGAAAAAAATGGCGTTAAAACAGGCCTCCTATTGTCATCATATCAAACCAATTAATTGTGACTAATTATATAGTGTGTGATACTTTATAATGGCATCATCTGATGGAGGTTCGTTGAGAAAGTAGAAGACTAAATGAAATAGTTGGCCTCTGGGCATCTGTCCAGATGGAGAGCGTCCAACATTAAACATGAATATGGACGTGACGTCCCAGCTGTTTACAATAGGTGTGTATTTATATGTTGTGCTAATGTATCATATGCAAATGTTTGGTTATATGTTATTAAAGGGAGCTCTAATAAGTGGCCAATAGATGGCAGTGTTGTCTAAACTGTAGATGGCGCAAGAGACTGTTGCTCAGTGTCATCTCTACATGATGGCGGCAGCAACATTGGGTTGTACACAAGAGGAATGAGAAATAGAGCATTTAGTTTTGTTTTGTACCAAAAAGATTATATATTATCTTTTATATGAGAACAACTTGTGTTCAGGTACATGTTGTGGGAAGGTGCTGGTCGTGCTCTGTGCATTAATAGATGCAGTATGGAGATTCACAGATTGTTGCCAACCCAGCTGACACAGTATCTAAGGTATAAGGAAACAGAGAAAGGACAAAATGGCAGCCTCCTCGAGGAGAGCAGAGGGAAATAAAAAATAGTACTATATATAATTGGGCATTTTTCATGCTCATTGTAATGAATACTTTAGTTTTACCACTAAAGTATGGGCTGATGTTTGTAAATGGGGCAAAAGGAAGCATAAAAAGGGTTAAGTAACTCCAATTCCCATGTTACTTTACGAGATTCTTTCTCCCATGGGATTCTGGGACTTCTAGCTTTCCAATATGTAAGTACAATAGAAATTATGAGGGCCTGTGGGTAGGGGAATGGGGGGTCTTGGGAGTGTACGTAAATATAAAAATAGTTTTCTTCCTATTCGATAAAATGTTACTGTACCTATTAGATCTAGTAGGTGATACAAATGACTTGTACAGTGTAGCAATATGATAATATTCCACATGAGGACTATATATAAATACAGTATATAACTATATAGTGTACTAATGGTGTCAGGTGCCAGGTGTATGCGTAACATTATTACCCGTATCCGTCAGTAGCACGGTGGGGGTGATATAATCATTTTTCTTATCCAGATGGTAAAAAACTCCACAGAATCGCACAGAACAGGATTGTGTCAGGAACACCCACATCAGGAAACTGCAGCTGGAAACAAAGAAGAAACTGGTGTCATGGCGCAATAAGATGGCGCTTCACACCATGGCCCTCTTTGAAATGAATTTCAAGTAAAGTTGCCTCAAAAAATCACTTCCTAGCAAGTACAGGACCCCAAAAGCGACCATAAGTGACCACTAAATATCTCAAGCCTCAGTCCACCTGTAGCTGTCCCATTCAGATCCCCCAACGCCATCCCATCCATGTGAAGCTCGTTACCCTCTGAGGGCACGTAATCCTCAGAGTATACGTGTACTATGATCTGACACTAATATCAGCCCAATACCTTAATTGTGTTGGATATGAGGCTTGATTTCTCATGGCCGACACAATTAAGTGGTTAATTATGCCCCCAATACCCACTACATTCCATAAACCCCGGAATCCCCTGTATCCCCCCAATACCCTACCCCTATGAGCCCAGGGATCCCCGGGATTTTCCACAATCTAACTAATAGTTAACCTCCTGCCATGGAGGTCCATGGCAGCTAAAAACTAATCACTGCCATTGATGTCCTGTTAAGACCTCCATGGCATCTAACATTAACCCTAAGACATTTACCTAAAGTTAACTCCTTCTACCAAGGGGGTCCTCAAAGTACCCATGGTAACATTAACCCATTCTACCATAGGGATCCATATGAAGGGGTTCACTTTAGATTACACAGAGGTCCTTCATGGCATCTCACACTAACCCCTAAGCCATGGAGGTCCTTTAAGACAGTTTAGGAGACCTGGATTGGAATGGCTCTGCAGAAACCAGAAAACCAGTTCCCACCGGTACGAGGGAGCCATTCCTCCCAGCTACGTATCAGATTGGAATGGGCTCTAGGTTTGTGTATAGAGGGGTGCAATAAGCGTGTCTGTTCTGTAATGTAGTTATATACCAATATATGGCTACCATCAGCATGTTATGTATTAACACACAGACAGACCTAGAGCAGATCCAGGGTACATCAGCTCTGTTGTATATCTGTATATAGTAAGGGGTAACATGGGCCTGTTCTGCAGTATCGAGTATTTTCAGATTACATAGAAAGAGGCCAGGATTATATATATATATAGTAAATAAAAAGTATGTACTGTGGTCACATTTGAATGGCTTAAGCAAGTTAAAAAACCTGCTTCCAGCTCAGAATTCCGAGAAAAACAGTTATTATTCTGGGAAGCTGGGACTGCAAATGTGCCCACAAATGCCTCGCTCTTCAATCCATAGCCATTGTCAAACATGGCTTCCTTTAAGCTTATGCATGCTGTATTACACAGCTTTAATGCAAAGCCAAGGTTGGATTAAACACAAGATGAGTATCCTATCCATGTACAGCTGTTTCAAGCTTACTGGCGATCATCAGCATGGAGCGGGCTCCCAGCTTGTGTTGTGGACTTTATGAGTAGGTAGTTCACCACAACAGTAATTTATAATATGGTGGGCAAAAGAGCGATAGAAGCCTCCACCGTACAGTAGTAAAGTAAATAAATAGGACATCTGTGTTCATATAAAAAACCTGCCTCCAGCACAGAGTTCCGAGAAAAACAGTTATTACATTGCATTCTGGGAAGCTGAGCTGGGATATGCAAATGTGCCCACAAATGCATTATATATATATAGTAAATAAAAAGTACATCTGTGTTCACATCTGAATGTCTAAAGCACGTTTAAAAACCTGATTCCAGCTTTAGAATTCCGAGAGAAACAATTATTGCACTGCATTCTGGGAAGCTGAGCTGGGACATGCAAATGTGCCCACAAATGCATTATATATATATAGTAAATAAAAAGTACATTTGTGTTCACATTTGTACGTCTAAAGCACGTTAAAAACCTGATTCCAGCTCAGAATTCCGAGAGAAACAGTTATTGCACTGCATTCTGGGAAGCTGAGCTGGGACATGCAAATGTGCCCACAAATGCATTATATATATATATAGTAAATAAAAAGTACATCTGTGTTCACATTTGCATGTCTAAAGCACGTTAAAACCAGCTTCCAGCACAGAATTCCGAGAAAAACAGTTATTACACTGCATTCTGGGAAGCTGAGCTGGGACATGCAAATGTGCCCACAAACGCATTAAATATATATATATGTCGGCACTCTGCATCCTCTCAGACAGTCTGAGACCCCCAAGATGTGTCTGTGCTGCACTATTTCTGGGTATAGACCAATATACAGGATACAGACACGTTATTTATGGTAAATCCAGTAATTGGAGCCTCCATAATAAGTATTTAAGTCTCCTTATTAGCCACTTGAAATACCTGGAGATCCTGGGCCCTGGAATTAGAGACCACTCCCTGACATTACAGGAGGGTCACATGGCCTCTGACCTCCGGGTGGTCTTTTTAGGTCAGTACTGGTCAGTGTGCTCTGTATTTGGGGTCCGCAGAGATCATCACATAGGGCCGCAGTCACCCACACACGGCTCAGTCTGGTGTATAATCTGCTAATCTGGCTCAGGTAAAACAAACCAGTCTGTCCAGTCTGTCCAGTCTGTCCTGGCATTAAGTCCCAGATCCCAGGATCATGTAGGACACGGGTATTAGTGGAGTATTAATGGACATATTACTGAGCATTAGGTACATTCCTATCATGAAGAGATTCAAATACCCCAAAAATGTCTTTGCATGAAAGATCAAGGCTTCAAGGGTTAACATTATTAGGATTATTAGGTAACTGTTCCTTTAAATATCAGCTGTGTGAGTTATGAGCATAGAACAGTTCTAAAGAAAACTTTAATTATTGAAGACCGAGCATAGAAAGGTTACATCCTGTCTAATGAGAAGTTGCTGACAGCTTGGAGCCTGAGTGGGTGTGCTCATCTTATTTATTAGTGGTGTTAGTTGTGGTGGAGGAGGTGGAGGAGAATGGGTTTGCATTTGATACCTACCCCTTTCCTTACACATACTTAGAAGCAGGCCAGTGTAAGCACTTTTTGTGCTAAACCTGTTTTTTTATCACATTTAATTAGAATAAAATATTGGTGACAACAAAGCAAATCTTCAGTCAGCAAATATAACTTAAAAATGCAGTTTCCTGAACCCCTCACATCCCCTCTCACTGTCCTGAGCAATACTGAAAGGAAGTGAAATATTTCAACTGCTATACAATTGTTTAGGCTGCCTTGATAAAGCTTAAATACTGTTATTTAATGTCCATGTCACTTTAATTAGCAGTGAAAATTAATGAGTTAAAAAGTGTTTTTACATTATGTTTTTTGGCTGTGTTTTGCTGCTGTTTGCACAGATAAGTTTCATGTTAATTAGTAGTGAAGTAAAAATATGTTTACCGGACAATCACTGACACTGGCCCTTTAAAAAACAATATAATTCCCTAGCAAGAGGAGCTGATTGTTTTCATTCTGCTCGGATCATTAATACAATTCCTATTGAATCATTTATAATAGTAACATTCACATTCATTTTCAGAGAATAGAGTGTTTGCCTCCTCCCTGATAAGGTCAATAAAGGGAGGAGGGTGTAGGATTGGCTGAGAGACAGGGATAAAGGGTTTTATGAACAGTCTGATATGATAAGAGACTAAACAATCATTCACAAGCTGTCATACAGAGAAATGAAAATCATTGTTTTGGTACACTTTGTGTCTGAAAAATTAGCATCTTCCTGGTAGAGAACCCGCATTGACCATATAGTGGGAGGAGATAAGCAGAAGCTTGAGACCTCTGTAGTTACTATGATTTTTTACAGAGCCTCTTTTTCAAGTTGAATAATAAATGGTGGAGGGTCACAGTTATAAGGAATTATTACATAAACTTGTTACTCATTGAGATGTTTAGTCAAGAGATTGAAATATCAATATGTCAAAGTATATATGTATTAAATCAGCAATCCAAGTGCTGTTGATATTGTGGTAACGGTTTCACTCTTAATTAGTTCTCATCTAATTATGAAATCACATTCTAAACCCTGGCGGCGCCTTATGGAAGTCACTTACCGTGGCAAGTCGATGAGGCTCAGCCTCTGTGTCTCCAGTGCCCGGTCCTGGTAAGGCTCTAGGACCCTCAGGACCCCAAAGCTCTCCCCACTGCAGGCGTATGGAAAGCTCAGGAGATGGATTACTTCTGCAAAGACAGAGCCCAGAGCTCAGAAGACAAGTAGAAGAAGCCAACGTGTGACCAGAGATTAGCACATCTCCCTGGTTAGATGGTGGATAAAATATTGTAGGATGTCGGTTGGGTTCAACGGTTGGGTTGGGTTGGGCTTCACTGCCCTGGGTAATAATGTAAGAATTACTATAGTGCAGAAGTTCTGAGGACCACTGATGGTCCATGAATTTCATTCATGATCACTTATGGTCCACGAGCTTCATTCATGACCACCAATGTCCACGAGCTTCATTCAGGTGGTCCACAATATAGAAAGTGGATAAAATGCATAAAATCTTTGCACAAGTGGCACTTTTATGGCTTGTAAATTATAAATAAACTTTTAAACAAACTATATTCCAGTAGAAAACAGCATAATAATTATTAGTAGGGTGTCGCGAAGATCCTCAGCAGTACTCGCGTGTTATGGAAAACAGTCAACGTTTAAGTGATCTTAAAAGAGTTTTTAATTACTGGTTTAGTGATACGGTAGGAAAGGAGACGCTCAAAATGGGAATGAACAATACCTAGGTAGATTTATTCTATAGGTCTGGTTACCCACCCTCAGAGCAACCTCTTTTAGCCACTTGTGCCAATCATAGTGAGTCTGGTCCCACTCAGAAGAGTGACCCAGACCCGAAATACCAGGCAATTCTATCCTAAAGCGGAGAAAGTGAGTGGAAAGAGGTAGACAAGGGGAAAAGAAAGGGAGGATAAGAGAGAGGTTAAAGAGAAGAAACAAATGATAGGCAAAATGACAAGAGTGATGAGATACAAGGAAGGGGATGTGGAGATACAAGGATGGAAATGGGGAACAGAAAAGAAAAGAAAGAAAAAAAGGTGGGAAAAATGGAGCAAATGGGCTAAAAGAGGGAAGTAACATGGGCAGGGGATATTTTCCCAGTTAGCCATATAAAAGGTATTATCTACTACAATGTTTAAATCATCTAACAATTACATTACTTGGCCTTGGTCTGATATTAGCTCCTTCAATGAACCTGACTAGCTCTATGGTTAGATACCGGTTTCGCCTACTTTGCCGGCAGTACTGTGACTTGA
This sequence comes from Discoglossus pictus, assembly GCA_027410445.1. Taxonomy (NCBI): domain Eukaryota; kingdom Metazoa; phylum Chordata; class Amphibia; order Anura; family Alytidae; genus Discoglossus; species Discoglossus pictus. Next base: position 310,343 of record JAPZIH010000658.1, read on the forward strand.
ACGCTAAGTTTACATTTTAAAACCTATATGTAAAGATAAAAATGTCAAAGATAAGATGTTTCTCACCTTCTTCTGCACCGCACTGAGGGATTTTGTCCTTCTGAAGCCTCCAAATTAAATCTTGGTCCCAGTTCAGAGATCGTTGGTGGTCTTTGTATGGGCGACTGTAAGGGGGCAGAGTTTGTATGAAATGGTGTGTCCATGCCACCCCTTTGCCGTATGTGTATTTATCAGGTATGTTAAAGTCAATGGGGTATTCAGAAATCCAACCTCTCAGGAGAACATCATTAACGTAAAGAGAGTGTTTGAGAAAATAGTCTTCTCTGTAGATCATCTGGTCTGGAAATTCCAGCCTGATCTCCTTCACCTCAGACTCTCCAGGGCTGCATGTCCAGCGCTTTTTAAACACACCCACCGATGTCTTTGTGAGAGAAGATGCCAAAACATCCACGTGCACCACCTGATGACGTTCACATTGATAACGAACCAATAGGACATGACCTTGAGACACCAGCCCTGGTGGGTTGAGGATCCTGATAGATGGTCTAACAGTGGGCTGAGCTTGAACTCCAGCATGAGTTATAGCAAGCTGTAGTAGGAATAAAGGGACAAGAAATAACACAAAGAAATAACACAATAAAATAAAATCGTATTGTGACCACCACTGTTTTGTTGATGGTTTTGGAATTGAGGCCCAATGGCAAAATATTAGCATTTATCTGACTACTGATACCTGTGTATTTAAAGTATCTTCCACAATTAAAGCAAATACTAATTGCAGTTACCCACCATACTTATGGAATAACCAGTTACATTTCGGAAATAATGCATTGTAGGAGAGAAGACGTGCCCCTACAATGACGATTTTATTATTATTACCCAGTTTTATTAGATTTATTTTAACACAATACTGGGTTTGGGCCACAATGATGGATTTTAAAGTTGTATGAGATGGAGAGTAGGGTTTGCTCACACATAAAATAACCAGTGTTGTGTAAATGTCCACATTACAAATAAAAGTGGGCCCTACGCACAAAGAATTGGCGGGCTAGAATGTGACTGTCTAAAATCAGCTTCTTCTGTAAATGTCTTGCCTGGAAAACATGGCAAAATATATCAAGAAGTGTTAATAGAGATCTAACCAAACTGCCCAATCTAGAACCCAAACCAAGAGTTATGGTCAAACCATGAATCATACACATTAGAAAAAAATGAAATGCTCCACCGGGACATCTGATTAAAGAGTTAAATGTTTACTAAGGATCCAAAGAACTCAGGATAAATGATAAGGTTATAAAGGAACCCAAGAGAGATGGGCTGGTAGAGTAAGAAGTGAAGGAACAGAGCAAGAAAACAATATAAGTTCCTCCTCAGAGCAACACGGACTACTGGGCTGTAGATGGCCAAAAATAATCAACATGGCTTGGACAACCAGATATATCCATTTATGGTGCTATTTACTACACAATATTTATTTCTTCCCTCTTTGGGTAATGTTATATACCATTTTCTTGTAGTGGGTCCCTACTTTTGCTTTAACAAAATCCCTCAGCTGAGGCCCATTTTATATATTTGGACAAACCCAATGCAAAAATACCAAAATGAAACCAAATAAGGAACACTGAAGCCAGCAAGAGGTTATATAAATAAGACATAATCCTGCTTAATACAGACAGGAGCTCAATGGGAACGCTCCTAAGTTGTGTTTTAACTGGTTATTGTCACTTAACCAATAAAGATGCCAAATAACCAATTCCTACCTGGCACATTAAGATGAATCCAGATATTGCCAGGCGAGCCTCCGGTATCCTGACCTCCATCTTCTCCAGACTTTGGCTTCTCTCAGACCTTACAGTAGGTGGATATTTCCTGCAGAGCCGGGCACTGACATTACCAGCCTTGCCAGGCGTACCTGCCATACCACAAATATATCATATTACAAACACTGAGGAGTAGGAAGTTTGTTCGACGTGTTACATTAGCCTCGAGTAGAGGAGTTTAGCTCAAATATCTGTGTTACTATATTGCGTAAACATGAACAAACAATACCTGGCAAACATTAGCCAATTATACGCTTATAACTCAGTGCTGTGTACACAGCGCCACTGCGCACACGACAAAATCAAAAGCTTCTCAAATGTTGTAGAGAAAGGTAGAATCAGGAATATTACACCATCATTAAGAAGATATCACAAGAAACCAAGATGGCAAAATAAATATTTGTTACACAGTTTCAAGTACAAACAGCGCCAACTTCGGCCAACTCAGTGCCTTGGGCGAGGCCTTAGATATTGAGCCTGGTCAACCAATCAATGACATGTCGAGGTCCTCATTGAGAACAATGGATGAACACTTACATTTTACATTTTATTCTTGAGTCTAAGGGAAGCCAGAGGAGTGATTGACAGAGAGGTGATGCCGACGCTGAGCGTTGTGTACGGAAAATGAGTCTAGCAGAGACATTCATAATGGATTGAAGTGGAGACAGTTGGGTGGTGGGTAGGCCAACAAGAAGCGAGTTGCAGTAGTCCAGTCGAGAGATGTTGAGAGAGTGTATTAGGATTTTAGTTGTGTATTGTGTAAGATAATGACGAATTCTGGAGATGTTTTTTAGATGAAGAAGACAAGATTTAGTTTGTATGTGAGGGATGAAAGGCAGAGCGGGGTCCAGTAGAACTCCAAGACAACGTGCTTGGGAGGAGGGGGTGATGATGTCTGACAGTGAGAGAGATGTGAGGAATTGACGCTGTGGGAGGGAAGATTAGGAGTTCAGTTTTATACATGTTGAGTTTGAGATGGTGGCCCTCATAACCACACTCAGATGCCCTCGCTCTCACCCACAACCATGGCACACCACACAAACCCGATACATCCAGAGGTGCTCCAACCCTGCCGAACGACTTCGGAGGAAATCACGCACTTCAGCAGACTTCTTCCACTACAAGTGTATGTTGCGCTCCTACTTCTCTGACCTCATCCTTGCCAAACAGCACTATTTCACATCATTAATATCTCCTATTTCCTCTAACCCCAAATGTTTGTTCGCTACTATCTAAACCCTCATCTGCCCACCACCACCTCCCCTCGTCCCTTTCTGCCTCACAGTCAAAGACTTTGCCAGCCATTGTAAGCATAAAATTGAAAATATTTGCAACAAATTCTCCTCTTAACATGGACCACACACTCCCTCCTCTCAACTAACTGACAGCACGCAGCCTTCACCCAATCCCACAGCCATTATGCGCTCCTTAGACCTTATGACAGAGGATGAAGTCTCCAGCCTAATATAAACCTCTTGCCTTACTACCTGTCCTCTAGATCCTATTTCATCAAAGCTTATCCCTCCCCTCTCTACCACACTTATCCAAGCTCTCACACATTTCTCCAACCTTTCCCTAATCATCTTTAAAACATGCAGTAATTACACCCATTCTTAAGAAATCCTAATCTGACACTGATTTTGCAACTAGCTACCACCCTATCTCTCTACTTCCCCTGGCTTCCAAACTACTTAAGTGGCTCGTCTACAATCGCCTCACTCAATTTATTTCTTCTAACTCCCTTCTTGACACCTTCCAATCTGGCTTCCAAGCCCAACACTCTACTGAGACAGCTCTCACAAAAGTCACAAATGACTTGCTCACTGCCAAGTCAAAGGGTCACTTCAGGTTCTCTCTGCTGCCTTTGATCACGTTGACCACCCTCTTCTAATCCAAATTCTCTGCTACCTTGGAATCCAAGAAAATGCTCTCTCATGCTTCACCTCATACCTACAAGATCGAACATTTAGCGCCTCCTGCTCCGGCTTTTCTTCTTCTCCTCACCCCCTGTCTGTTGGTATACCTCAAGGTCCAGTCCTAGGCCCCCTCCTATTCTCCATCTATACATTCTCACTTGTATTTTAGTATCATCCCTATGCAGATGACACACAGATCTACCTCTCAGCACCTGATCCATCCCTCTTTCTTCTAGCACGTGTTTCCAACTGCCTCTCAAGTACTGTGCATCCTCCAGGATCTTTGCCCACCATCTCAAACTCAACATATCTAAGACCAAACTCCTAATCTTTGCACCATCTACTACAGCTTAATTCCTCACATCTCTCTCACTGTCGACAATACCATCATCATTCCCACCTCCCATGCCCATTGTCCTGTGGTTCTATTGGACTCTGCCCTTTCTTTCATTCCTTACATTCAGTCACTAACAAAATCTTGTGTTTTCAATAAATAAAAAAAACATTTCCAAAATACGTCACTACCTTACACAAGACACAAATCTCTCATCATATCCGGTCTTAACTACTTAACAACTATCTGTACGGCATTACTCTATATATCAGTAACATCATCCAGATATACTATAATCATACAATATCTGTACTGTGCTACTCTATATATCAGTAACATCATCCAGAGATACTATAATCATACAATATCTATACTGTGCTACTCTATACATCAGTAACATCATCCAGAGATACTATAATCATACAATATCTGTACTGCGTTACTCTATATATTAGTAACATCATCCAGAGATACTATAATCATACAATATCTGTACTGCTTACTCTTTATATCAGTAACATCATCCAGAGATACTATAATCATACAATATCTGTACTGTGCTACTCTATACATCAGTAACATCATCCAGAGATACTATAATCATACAATATCTGTACTGTGCTACTCTATATATCAGTAACATCATCCAGAGATACTATAATCATACAATATCTATACTGTGCTACTCTATATATCAGTAACATCATCCAGATATACTATAATCATACAATATCTATACTGTGCTACTCTACATATCAGTAACATCATCCAGAGATACTATAATCATACAATATCTATACTGTGCTACTCTATATATCAGTAACATCATCCAGAGATACTATAATCATACAATATCTGTACTGTGCTACTCTATATATCAGTAACATCATCCAGAGATACTATAATCACACAATATCTATACTGTGCTACTTTATACATCAGTAACATCATCCAGAGATACTATAATCATACAATATCTGTACTGTGTTACTCTATATATCAGTAACATCATCCAGATATACTATAATCATACAATATCTGTACTGTGCTACTCTATACATCAGTAACATCATCCAGAGATACTATAATCATACAATATCTGTACTGCATTACTCTATATATCAGTAACATCATCCAGAGATACTATAATCATACAATATCTGTACTGTGTTACTCTATATATCAGTAACATCATCCAGATATACTATAATCATACAATATCTGTACTGTGCTACTCTATACATCAGTAACATCATCCAGAGATACTATAATCATACAATATCTGTACTGCATTACTCTATATATCAGTAACATCATCCAGAGATACTATAATCATACAATATCTGTACGGCATTACTCTATATATCAGTAACATCATCCAGAGATACTATAATCATACAATATATGTACTGTGTTACTCTATATATCAGTAACATCATCCAGAGATACTATAATCATACAATATCTGTACTGTGTTACTCTATATATCAGTAACATCATCCAGAGATACTATAATCATACAATATCTGTACTGTGCTACTCTATATATCAGTAACATCATCCAGAGATACTATAATCATACAATATCTGTACTGTGCTACTCTATACATCAGTAACATCATCCAGAGATACTATAATCATACAATATCTGTACTGCATTACTCTATATATCAGTAACATCATCCAGAGATACTATAATCATACAATATCTGTACTGCATTACTCTATATATAAGTAACATCATCCAGATATACTATAATCATACAATATCTGTACTGCATTACTCTATATATCAGTAACATCATCCAGAGATACTATAATCATACAATATCTGTACTGCATTACTCTATATATCAGTAACATCATCCAGAGATACTATAATCATACAATATCTGTACTGCATTACTCTATATATAAGTAACATCATCCAGATATACTATAATCATACAATATCTGTACTGCGTTACTCTATATATCAGTAACATCATCCAGAGATACTATAATCATACAATATCTGTACTGTGCTACTCTATATATCAGTAACATCATCCAGAGATACTATAATCATACAATATCTGTATTGCGTCACTCTATATATCAGTAACATCATCCAGAGATACTATAATCATACAATATCTGTACTGCATTACTCTATATATCAGTAACATCATCCAGAGATACTATAATCATACAATATCTGTACTGTGCTACTCTATATATCAGTAACATCATCCAGAGATACTATAATCATACAATATCTGTACTGTGCTACTCTACATATCAGTAACATCATCCAGAGATACTATAATCATACAATATCTGTACTGTGCTACTGTATATATCAGTAACATCATCCAGAGATACTATAATTACACAATATCTGTACTGTGTTACTCTATACATCAGTAACATCATCCAGAGATACTATAATTACACAATATCTGTACTGTGTTACTCTATACATCAGTAACATCATCCAGAGATACTATAATCATACAATATCTGTACTGCATTACTCTATATATCAGTAACATCATCCAGAGATACTATAATCATACAATATCTGTACGGCATTACTCTATATATCAGTAACATCATCCAGAGATACTATAATCATACAATATATGTACTGTGTTACTCTATATATCAGTAACATCATCCAGAGATACTATAATCATACAATATCTGTACTGTGTTACTCTATATATCAGTAACATCATCCAGAGATACTATAATCATACAATATCTGTACTGTGCTACTCTATACATCAGTAACATCATCCAGAGATACTATAATCATACAATATCTGTACTGCATTACTCTATATATCAGTAACATCATCCAGAGATACTATAATCATACAATATCTGTACTGCATTACTCTATATATAAGTAACATCATCCAGATATACTATAATCATACAATATCTGTACTGCATTACTCTATATATCAGTAACATCATCCAGAGATACTATAATCATACAATATCTGTACTGTGCTACTCTATATATCAGTAACATCATCCAGAGATACTATAATCATACAATATCTGTATTGCGTCACTCTATATATCAGTAACATCATCCAGAGATACTATAATCATACAATATCTGTACTGCATTACTCTATATATCAGTAACATCATCCAGAGATACTATAATCATACAATATCTGTACTGTGCTACTCTATATATCAGTAACATCATCCAGAGATACTATAATCATACAATATCTGTACTGTGCTACTCTACATATCAGTAACATCATCCAGAGATACTATAATCATACAATATCTGTACTGTGCTACTGTATATATCAGTAACATCATCCAGAGATACTATAATTACACAATATCTGTACTGTGTTACTCTATACATCAGTAACATCATCCAGAGATACTATAATTACACAATATCTGTACTGTGTTACTCTATACATCAGTAACATCATCCAGAGATACTATAATCATACAATATCTGTACTGCGTTATCCTATATAAAAGTAACCTAATCCAGAGATACTATAATCATACATTATCTGTACTGTGCTACCCTCTGTGACCCCAGGGTCCCCTGGGATTCCCCTTTCGTACCCACTAGCCCTTATGAGCCAGGGTATTCCCTCAACTAAAGTATAACCATGGGTGTCCTTAAAAAAAAAACATGGTACATACTGGTCCCCCATGGACCCTAAACACTCCAAAAATGAAAAAAAAATACATTAAGGGACAAAAAATGTTTTTCCTATCTTATGATGTCCTTGTCCTTACTATTCAGCCCTACATAAGCTGGAAACTGGAAACTTATGACCTCTTGGCTCTTTTGAATTTGTACTCTATCAATAGAGGCTTTGGCCACCCACTCTGATACGTCACACTCCTTGGGCTTAGCACCCCTTAGTGAATGAAATCAGAGTTGATACTTCATAGATATCAAGAGGTGGACCTTTATCCTCTGATAGAGCTTGTTGGTCAATATTATATACCCGATGTCATGAATCAGCCAGTGGCCATATTGGATTTGGTGTGAACTATGCTGGGGCCATTTTGTGACCGGCAGCGGTGGCCATTTTGGGCTGGGTGGTCTTCCACATGCTGTTGCCATGGGGAGGAACAAAAGGTTTGGGGCTCCCAGACACCCTGTTATACTGTTATACGGTTATACTGTTATATTATTATGATTATTGTCTAAGGAAATGAGCAGGGTTCCCATCACCATCAATAAAAGTCATCATAATGCATGAGATGGATTGATGTGGAAACCCTGCCTCAATCCCATATACTATGAGGAAATTAGGTGGTTTTATGTGGGGTGCGCTTTTACGCTTGTACTTAAATAGACTGACAGTGTGTGGAATATGTACACATATGTATATGATAGTATGGGGTAGTCATGCTGGATACATTGCCACATACATCTTGCAACAGGAGAAGGACCCCAGCTGGCCACCAAGGTTAATCCTTTAAGTACACATACTTAAGTCAGGAACAATAGGGTCCCAACAGACATAGGGGCACCATCTATCCAGGGGGCCTCTGGGGTCTCCCTAGCCCAGATCCAGGGGCCTGGGCCATAGCAAAGAGATGTGTCTCTCTTGACTGCCAGCGCCCAAATGACTATGTTAGCCACACCTAGTGGGCGGCCCAGGGGAGGGGTCTGGAAGTTCCCAGAGCTTACCTCTAGTCCATTGGCTAGATGTAATCAAGTTACTCTGGAGATTACCCCATTGGCCAAGAGGAAGATAAGGGTTGGACAAAGGGGTAGCCACTCCCTGTACTGTTGTTGTGAGTTGTTTAAATACTTGTGTAAAAATAAAGAAGTTGTTCATAATTTTCATCAAGACTTTGTGTGCAGGTGTATTATTGACCCAAGGGCATATGCTGGCAGAGGAGATCGTTTCTGACTCCCTTCCAGGTTTTTCCCAGGCACACTACCAAAAGCTGGGACTTATGCTCTTGCATCAGCAAAGAAGGTCCATTGGTCTGAGTCCATTGGTCTGAGTCACCCAAATCTTAGGTCTAAAACCTACGGGAGATAAGAGGACTAGGATCCTCTATACTCCATCATCATTGTAGGTTGTGACACCCGATATATACCAGGTCTATGCTGATGTTGGATTAGTGTGACCACCGTGTTCACAAAGACATCCTGATGGAAACCACATTGATAACACCCGTGGAAGATCAAAAGCACTATCCTATGTGTAATCCTTGATACCTCTAAATAGAGGGCCTTACGTGTGAGTATCCAATTGTTACGTCTGAATGTTTGGAAATACATTTTATTGATCTGCACTAGGAAATGGTGTGCGCTCTACTTTTCCTTTTTCCATCTACATAAGCTGGCACTTCCATGTTCATTAAAGTATCCATTCTCATCTCTCTTGATTAAAGCCCTCAATCATCATCTTATGCCTATGAAAAAGGGCCTCCAACAAAAAAAACATGCTGCACTATAAAAAAAAAAGTAACCGACCCCCCATCTGAGGAGCTCCTACTCCGGTGAACTTTTTGAGCACACTTTCACCTTATATAATAATTTCACTGATTTAAGTTGGTTGAAATATGTGCCAATCAGATTGGAGTATTCAAATTATTTCTAATCAATCATAATTCACAGATTTCAATCCCTGAGGACTTCATAGGGAACTCGTAGGGACCCCCATGGTTATACTTTAGTTGGTGGATTCCTGGTTTATAGGGTCTAACCGGTATGAAGGAAGAATCCTGGGGAATCTCCAGACTCATAGGGACCCCCATGGTTATACTTTAGTTGGTGGATTCCTGGCTTATAGGGTCTAACCGGTATGAAGTAAGAATCCTCGGGAATCTCCAGACTCATAGGGACCCCCATGGTTATACTTTAGTTGGTGGATACCTGGTTTATAGGGTCTAACCGGTATGAAGTAAGAATCCTGGGGAATCTCCAGACTCATAGGGACCTCCATGGTTATACTTTAGTTGGTGGTTTATAGGGTCTAACCGGTATGAAGTAAGAATCCTGGGGAATCTCCAGACTCATAGGGACCCCCATGGTTATACTTTAGTTGGTGGTTTCCTGGCTTATAGGGTCTAACCGGTATGAAGGAAGAATCCTGGGGAATCTCCGGACTCATAGGGACCCCCAGGGTTATACTTTAGTTGGTGGATTCCTGGTTTATAGGGTCTAACCGGTATGCGTGAAGAATCCTGGGGAATCTCCAGACTCATAGGGACCTCCATTGTTATACTTTAGTTGGTGGTTTATAGGGTCTAACCGGTATGAAGTAAGAATCCTGGGGAATCTCCAGACTCATAGGGACCCCCAGGGTTATACTTTAGTTGGTGGATTCCTGGTTTATAGGGTCTAACCGGTATGCGTGAAGAATCCTGGGGAATCTCCAGACTCATAGGGACCTCCATGGTTATACTTTAGTTGGTGGTTTATAGGGTCTAACCGGTATGAAGTAAGAATCCTGGGGAATCTCCAGACTCATAGGGACCCCCATGGTTATACTTTAGTTGGCGGTTTCCTGGCTTATAGGGTCTAACCGGTATGAAGGAAGAATCCTGGGGAATCTCCGGACTCATAGGGACCCCCCAGTTTATACTTTAGTTGGTGGATTCCTGGTTTATAGGGTCTAACCGGTATGAACGAAGAATCCTGGGGAATCTCCAGACTCATAGGGACCCCCATGGTATACTTTAGTTGGTGGATTCCTGGCTTATAGGGTCTAACCGGTATGAAGGAAGAATCCTGGGGAATCTCCAGACTCATAGGGACCCCCATGGTATACTTTAGTTGGTGGATTCCTGGCTTATAGGGTCTAACCAGTATGCGCGAAGAATTCTGGGGAACCTCCAGACTCATAGGGACCCCCATGGTATACTTTAGTTGGTGGATTCCTGGCTTATAGGGTCTAACCAGTATGCGCGAAGAATTCTGGGGAATCTCCAGACTCATAGCTAGGATAAACATGAGACAGCTATTGGGGTTATAGTGTAGTAATAATTAATTAAACTGAATATATATTTGTATTTACATATATATTATATATATTGAGAGAGAGAGAGAAAGAGAGAGAGACAGGAGACATGACAGAGAGAGAGAGAAAGAGAGCGAGAGAGAGAGAGAGAGAGAAAGAGAGATTATATTCTAGATATATTATTTCTATACTATATCAAAGCATGTAGTATCCTGGTCTGGTGGGAAGTTTTTCCGTTTGAATTCATACTTTCAAATTTCATGACTTTTGTGTATAACCGATGTATTTATTTACATTTATATCCTATAGTCATTTAAAGTAGTTTTGTCAATATTTTAGTAACAACATAAAAAGAACACACAATGTAACAACATAAAAAGAACACACAATGTAACAACATAAAAAGAACACACAATGTAACAACATAAAAAGAACACACAATGTAACAACATAAAAAGAACACACAATGTAACAACATAAAAAGAACACACAATGTAACAACATAAAAAGAACACACAATGTAACAACATAAAAAGAACACACAATGTAACAACATAAAAAGAACACACAATGTAACAACATAAAAAGAACACACAAAGTAACAAACACTCTCAACACCAAAATATATGTAAAAAAGAAACATTGTATCACAGATAATCCTATTATTTGGCAATGCGGCCCATGGTTGTGTTTTGGTAAAGATATTTTTTTCCACAGGATTTAATGACTTTTTCACTTTACTGAGCTTTCTGAAGTTTGTTTTTTACGGTAATTAATAATCTATGAAAACAATTTGAATTTAAGGGGACACAATTCTTTTTTCTCATGCATTTACGGAGCCACTTGTAACATTTCCAAAATTGTGTTTTAGATTAAAAAATGAACTAAAACATGTTTCACCTAACAGGTAATGCACCAGCTCATTGTAGTAATGAGGTGTCATGGCGGATAAGTATGACTCATGCTGGCTGCTCATTGGCTGACAGGGGCAAGGCCCGAGATCAGAAAATCCTTTAAATATGTTTTTCCTGCTTTCAGAGCTTGATTTGAGCAAAGAATGACGGAGCCTTAAAGTGTAAGTTATAAAGACCCCCACCCCAGGGGGCCCCCACATCTTGTATCAGACAGCCAATATCCGCGGTGTCTCACTCTGCTCCTCTGTCCACAGCATATACAATACCTTAAATGCCCATCTATCTCCAGGTATTATCTGCACATCATGTCCACACCAGGGATTGTACTAAGGACTATCTGTCAGTGCTGGGTATCACTGAGTATTAGAGCTCTGGCATCAGATTAATCCCAAGACTAAGAGCCTGGCAGAGCCCGGAGCCCTCGGGCAATACATGGAGAAGGAGATCAAGGATGAGATCCGTCACCATTATAGATCAACTACAGAGGAAATATACATACAATCACATATATAGTTGTCGTAATTATGAGTTTGTTGGTAACGCAAACTTAAAGTTATGGGTTGCGCATAAGCAATGAGCGCCAAAGGCTCTCATTACTAAGCCCATATGTGACTGGCTTGACGGGGCTGAAATGAGCTCCAAAGGCGCTCATTGCGAGGCCCGTACGTGACTGGTTTGAGGGGGGGATCCTCCAAACAGCTTACGAGTTACAGGCTTCAAAAACATTTCGGTTTCAACTGACGTTTTTCAAGCCTGTAACTCGGAAGCCGTTGGAAGGCCGCCAAAAGATGCCAATTAATAAAAAAATTAACTTACAATCTCACATACAGCAAGGGGGAGAGGCAGGGAGCCTGTGAGTGGGGGTGTAAGCAAATTTGATATTTTGACATTTTTGGGAGGTCTAAATATGGCTTAGCAAGGGGAAAAAATGGCGGCCGTAAAGACGTCCTTTTTTTCAAGCCCGTAAATCTGAAACACATTTCATGTTGGGGAAAATGAACAATTTCCCAAAACGCAAATTGTTTCACAAACGTAAATGCAAAAAGGAGCACAGAGGAGGGAGTGGAGGGAGAAAGACAAAGGGAAGGCGAGGGGGTAGAGGCTGGAAAGAAACATAGGGGAGGGAATGGGGGGGAAAGAGACACAGGAGAAGGAGTGGGGGGAAAGAGACACAGGGGAGGGAGTGGGGGGGAAAGAGACACAGGGGAGGGAGTGGGGGGAAAGAGACACAGGAGAAGGAGTGGGGGTAAAGAGACAAAGGGGAGGGAGTGGGGGGGAAAGAGACACAGGGGAGGGAGTGGGGGGAAAGAGACACAGGGGAGCGAATGGGGAAAGAGACACAGGGGAAGGAGTGGGGGGAAAGAGACACAGGTGACGGAATGGGGGGAAAGAGACACAGGGGAGGGAATGGGGGGAAAGAGACACTGGGGCGGTGAGTGGGGTCAAAGAGACACTGGGGAGGGAGCGGGGGGAAAGAGACACAGGGGAGCGAATGGGGAAAGAGACACAGGGGAAGGAGTGGGGGAAAGAGACACAGGCGAGGGTATGGGGGGAAAGAGACACAGGGGAGGGAATGGGGGGAAAGAGACACAGGCGAGGGTATGGGGGGAAAGAGACACAGGGGAGGGAATGGGGGGAAAGAGACACAGGAGAAGGTGTGGGGAGCAAAGAGACAAAGGAGAGGGAGTGGGGGAAAAGAGACACTGGGGAGGGAGTGGGGGGAAAGAGACACAGGGGAGGGAATGGGGGAAAGGGGAAGGAGTGGGGGGAATGCGACACAGGGGAGGGAGTGGTGGAAAAGAGACAATGGGTAGGGAGTGTGGGGGCAAGAGACACAGGGGTGAGAGAGGGATGAAAGAGACACAGGGGAGGGAGATAAGGGGAAAAAATGGGGGAGAGGGGGCAAAGAGAGACACGGGAGGGAGAGAGTGGGGAGAGGCGCTCATTGCGAGGCACGAAGGTTGCGGGTTGGCCGAGGCCTGCAATGACCTGCAAAGCCAAAGGCGATCATTGTGAGGCCCGTAAAGTAGAGGGGGAGAGGCTCGCATTGTGCGGCAAACAGCAGTGCCAGGCTTCAAGTGTTATTGCCGTCAGGTAAGTGCACACACACACACATTGATACAATCGCACAGTAACACACACAATTACACACACACAGACAGTGATACACACATAGTAACACAGACAAGCACATCAGTATACACAAATAGACTCAGCAACACATGCACACAAGCACATCATTACACACACAAACACAATAAACAACAACAACAATGCACACATGGATACATTAAGACACACAATTATTAGCAGTGCATCCCATGCAGACCCCTGTACATATAGTACATGTATCACAGCACACACACACACATCATTGTGGCACAGTCCCTGCATTACATGACCCCTGTACATATAGTACATGTATCACAGCACACACACACACACACATCATTGTGGCACAGTCCCTGCATTACATGACCCCTGTACATATAGTATATGTATCACAGCACACACACACACATCATTGTGGCACAGTCCCTGCATTACATGACCTCTGTACATATAGTACATGTATCACAGCACACACACACACATCATTGTGGCACAGTCCCTGCATTACATGACCCCTGTACATATAGTACATGTATCACAGCACACACACACACATCATTGTGGCACAGTCCCTGCATTACATGACCCCTGTACATATAGTATATGTATCACAGCACACACACACACATCATTGTGACAAGTCCCTGCATTACATGACCCCTGTACATATAGTATATGTATCACAGCACACACACACACATCATTGTGGCACAGTCCCTGCATTACATGACCCCTGTACATATAGTACATGTATCACAGCACACACACACACATCATTGTGGCACAGTCCCTGCATTACTTGACCCCTGGGGTTAGGGAGGTCACAGTGAGCATGCAGAGCAATGTCTAGCTACACGCCTGTGTGCACAGTGTATGTTCCATGGCTCATGTCACTAAGCTCTGATCTGTTTGTACAAGGGGTGTGAGATCCTCCTGAGCTCACAGATAATAGCCACATGTACACATAGCCAGGGGACACGTCACGCGGCGCTGCGCCAGGCCCTGACATACTGTTCCACTCACTTTACATGCTGCTTAGAGATCTCCCTGACACGGTGCCAACCACCCTGGCACCATCTGGGTGGCACGCGCATAACGGCATTTCATGCATTTTATTTTGTCAAGTTTGAGGTTCCAGACAAATGATGTGAGTTGCACAGAACCAAAACTAAATGTTTTAGGAAATAAAAAAGTAAGAGCAGTGAGTCTGAAACAGTGTATACCGCTTAGCACCATCATGTAGAGCATCCAATGTCAAGTAGAAATGTATTAAATGTGTAATTTCAAATCATTTTCACATTGTGGCTATCTGATTATTACCTGTAACGCTAGAGATAACGAGCTGCATAGCCCCGCCCCCTCCACAGGGGGGTGTTCCTCTGCTGCCTCCTCGTCTTGGTCCCCACCCCCTCCAGGACACCCTTCTACATGAGTCATCCCTCTGCTGACTCATCACATCCATCTGTAGGTGACCTTCACCCTGTGCCACTAACTCATCCCTGGAAAGCCGTGTGGTCCATCCATATCCACCCAACCATCCTCATTACTCATGACCTCAATGTTCCACCAATCAATCCCACCATGTACACTGGTCCTCATCCAGGTCACCTGACCGCTGATGCCAATAGGACATTACTCCAACAGGCTCTTGTAACCCATTCTTATTATTACTATTATAATTACTAGCGACTTGCCCGTCAAAAAATGATGACAATAAGAATGTAAGGCGGGTCATGGTGTTTGGTTGAGACATTCATTTTGTTGGTGTTCCGAGATCCTTCGGCGCTCATTGCAAGGCTGTTGGTTGTTTGTGTGCTATGAGCAGCGTTGGCGGTGGTTTATTGTATGCTAATGAAATAATTAATAAATTAATATACTTTACCTATATTGAAGTAATATATGCAGGAAGGATTGTGCTGAAGAGCTGACAATCTGTTTTGATGTTCCCGCAGCATACAATGTAGGTTTGCAGTGTCGTGGAGCTGAGGTGTAAGTGTCAGCAATGTGTGCAGTGTGTAGTGTAAATAGGCTGTGTGCGCGAGGGGTAGTCGTTAGGGTAGCTGTGTACTTCCGCATTGCGTAAGTTAGTGTTGTAAAATAGCGGCTAATGTGTGTGGTACGCGGGTGTGGCTCATTTAGCGTCCTTGTTAATATTGTATGTTGTACCTCGTACGGCTTTTTTGGAAAATCTGTACGTGCTTGGTTGTGTTTTGCGGCTTTAGGGTCCTGTAGCCTCATTTTCGTTTTTTTTTGGTGGCCATTTTTTCTCTTACTTAGGTGATTTTCGGGTGTCTAAACTCTTGAATTTGGACTTAAATTAAGGCGTAACCTCACTTGCAGAGGTCCTCGGTGCCCCCCTTGCTGTGGGTAAGCTTTTTATGTGTTTATTGTGTGTATTTATTGTGTTTCTAATGTTTTCATGTGCGCGCGGTTCCGGCGCTTAGGTAATAAAGTCCCGCGACTCGTATTTGTGGATGCTAACTGCGTAAGTTTTGCGGTCGACGTGGGAGCCTCCACCTCCACAACTGTGGCCCCTCAACTGCGGCCCCTTGCTTCACATATATAGTTGTCGCCCGCTTACTCATATCTATATATGTGATTACTCTTTATTTATAAAGTAGAATAAAGTATTGTTGTGTAGTCCTTGTGTTGTAGGTTGGGTCCTTGTGTTGTAGGTTGGGTCCTTGTGTTGTAGGTTGGGTCCTTGTGTTGTAGGTTGGGTCCTTGGGTTGTAGGTTGGGTCCTTGTGTTGTAGGTTGGATACTTGTGTTGTAGGTTGGGTCCTTGTGTTGTAGGTTGGGTCCTTGTGTTGTAGGTTGGGTCCTTGTGTTGTAGGTTGGGTCCTTGGGTTGTAGGTTGGGTCCTTGGGTTGTAGGTTGTGTCCTTGGGTTGTAGGTTGGGTCCTTGGGTTGTAGGTTGGATCCTTGTGTTGTAGGTTGGGTCCTTGTGTTGTAGGTTGGGTCCTTGGGTTGTAGGTTGGGTCCTTGGGTTGTAGGTTGGGTCCTTGGGTTGTGTCGGTGCTCTGGGGCTAAGCTCTATGTGTGTCTCATTTTAAGCTCAGACAGGACCCTCCATTCTTTGCATTGTGTTACTATTGTTTTTACCTTGTACCCGACCCCTGTGCGTACGGAATATATTGGCGCATTATAAATAATGGACAATAATAATAATAATATCCGACTCTCCGTGACCCTATGGACAGCGGCACGCCGGGCACAGCTATCACCAGGTCTCTGCTAGTGCTTATCCACCTTGGCAAAGATACTGGAGTGGGTTGCCACAATTTATCTGACCTCTCTGCTATGACCTACTCATCCTGGGTGACCGTACATGGTATAGCTCACAGTTTCATTGGTTGTGTGAGTATTTTACATTGGGTACAAACAGCAAAGTACAAGTACAGGTACATCACACATGTGATCCAAACGGGTCAGCTCGGGGCCACAGCGATGAGGTCCCTACTCCGAAGAGCTTCCAATCTACAACCCAAGGTGCTATAACTCATACTTGTCCTTGTCTACAGTTCCTCATTCTCTGCAGCCTGTCGTTTATCTCACCCACCAACCCATGTACCCATCCCTGATCATGTATGTCACATATAAATGTGTTTATCTGACTCCCGGTATTTATATGGCTCTTCTTATCACTTTCCTAGGTGGACTCCTGACTCTCCACAATCTGCAACTCTCCTCCTACCTTATTAGATCTTATTGATTACAAAATCTACCCCAAACAACCTAATTTGCCACCACACCACTCCCAACAGGGCTTCAGACATCATTCATGTTCCATGATATTCAGCACAGTAAATAGCAGCACCCCATAATAACCAATCACCCCACAATGCAGGGCACTCACAACCCATAATGCACTTGGTTATTATCCTAACCATTTATATGTTTCTTGGTTGTAATCCAACAGGTGGGGGGCTGGGGGGGGGCTGGGGGTATTTACTGGGGTATTTGCAGGTAAAGGTTTATTACTCATATAATCAATTATTTTAATCTCAAACAATACAATATTAATAAATTACTAAAATGTTATCATAAAGACTACTTACAAAATACCCAGAATCCTCTTCTGTCCTCACATAGTTATAATGTATCCCCTGACACAGACAGGCACTTATATATATATATATCCCATCCTTATACACATACCCCAGGGTCCATCCTTATATATATATATATATCCCATCCTTATACACATACCCCAGGTCCATCCTTATATATATATATATCCCATCCTTATACACATACCCCAGGGTCCATCCTTATATATATATATATATCCCATCCTTATACACATACCCCAGGTCCATCCTTATATATATATATATATCCCATCCTTATACACATACCCCAGGGTCCATCCTTATATATATATATCCCATCCTGTATACACATACCCCAGGGTCCATCCTTATACACATACCCCAGGGTCCATCCTTATATATATATATCCCATCCTTATACACATACCCCAGGTCCATCCTTATATATATATATCCCATCCTTATACACATACCCCAGGTCCATCCTTATATATATATATCCCATCCTTATACACATACCCCAGGGTCCATCCTTATATATATATATCCCATCCTTATACACATACCCCAGGTCCATCCTTATATATATATATCCCATCCTTATACACATACCCCAGGTCCATCCTTATATAATTATATCCCATCCTTATACACATACCCCAGGTCCATCCTTATATATATATATATCCCATCCTTATACACATACCCCAGGGTCCATCCTTATATATTATATCCCATCCTTATACACATACCCCAGGGTCCATCCTTATATATATATATCCCATCCTTATACACATACCCCAGGGTCCATCCTTATATATATATATCCCATCCTTATACACATACCCCAGGGTCCATCCTTATATATATATATCCCATCCTTATACACATACCCCAGGTCCATCCTTATATATATATATCCCATCCTTATACACATACCCCAGGGTCCATCCTTATATATATATATCCCATCCTTATACACATACCCCAGGGTCCATCCTTATATATATATATATCCCATCCTTATACACATACCCCAGGGTCCATCCTTATATATATATATCCCATCCTTATACACATACCCCAGGTCCATCCTTATATATATATATATATATCCCATCCTTATACACATACCCCAGGGTCCATCCTTATATATATATATATCCCATCCTTATACACTACCCCAGGTCCATCCTTATATATATATAT
This sequence comes from Discoglossus pictus, assembly GCA_027410445.1. Taxonomy (NCBI): domain Eukaryota; kingdom Metazoa; phylum Chordata; class Amphibia; order Anura; family Alytidae; genus Discoglossus; species Discoglossus pictus. Next base: position 329,667 of record JAPZIH010000658.1, read on the forward strand.
CCCATCCTTTACACATACCCCGGTCCATCCTTATATATATATATCCCATCCTTATACACATACCCCAGGTCCATCCTTATATATATATATCCCATCCTTATACACATACCCAGGTCATCCTTATATATTATATCCCATCCTTATACACATACCCCAGGTCCATACCTATATATATATATATCCCATCCTTATACACATACCCCAGGGTCCAGCCTTATATATATATATCCCATCCTTTATACAAATACCCCAGGGTCCATCCTTATATAATATATTATATCCCATCTTATACACATACCCCAGGGTCCATCCTTAATATATATATATATCCCATCACTTATACCATACCCCAGGTCCATCCTTATATATATATATCCCCATCCTATATACACATACCCCAGGTCCATCCTTAATATGTATTATCCCATCCTTATACACATACCCAAGGTCCATCCTTATAAATATCTATATCCCATCCTTATAAACAATACCCCAGGGTCCATCCTTATATATAATATAATCCCATCCTTATACACATACCCCAAGGTCCATCCTTATATATATCTATCCCAATCCTTTATACACATACCCCAGGTTCCATCCTTATAATAATATATCCCATCATGTATACACATACCACCCAGGGTCCCATCCTATATATATATATATATATCCCATCCTTATACACATACCCCAGGGTCCATCCTTTATTAATTATATATATCCCATCCTTATACACATACCCCAGGGTCCATCCTTATATATATATATATCCCATCCATATACACATACCCCAGGGTCCATCCTTATATATATATATATATCCCATCCTTATACACATACCCCAGGTCCATCCTTATATATATATATATCCCATCCTTATACACATACCCAGGGTCCATCCTTATATATATATATCCCATCCTTATACACATACCCCAGGGTCCATCCTTATATATATATATCCCATCCTTATACACATACCCCAGGGTCCATCCTTATATATATATATCCCATCCTGTATACACATACCCCAGGTCCATCCTTATATATATATATCCCATCCTTATACACATACCCCAGGTCCATCCTTATATATATATATCCCATCCTTATACACATACCCCAGGGTCCATCCTTATATATATATATATCCCATCCTTATACACATACCCAGGTCCATCCTTATATATATATATATCCCATCCTTATACACATACCCCAGGTCCATCCTTATATATATATATATATCCCATCCTTATACACATACCCCAGGGTCCATCCTTATATATATATATCCCATCCTTATACACATACCCCAGGTCCATCCTTATATATATATATATATCCCATCCTTATACACATACCCCAGGGTCCATCCTTATATATATATATATCCCATCCTTATACACATACCCCAGGGTCTCCTTATATATATATATCCCATCCTTATACACATACCCCAGGGTCCATCCTTATATATATATATACCATCCTTATACACATACACCCAGGTCCATCCTTATATATATATATATCCCATCCTTATACACATACCCCTGGTCCATCCTTATATATATATATATCCCATCCTTATACACATACCCAAGGGGTCCATCCTTATATATATATATATCTCCATCCTTATACACATACCCCAGGTCCATCCTTATATATATATATCCCATCCTTATACACATACCCCAGGGTCCATCCTTATATATATATATATCATCCTTATACACATACCCCAGGTCCATCCTTATATATATAATATATCTCCATCCTATATACACATACCCCAGGGTCCATCCATTATATATATATATATCCCATCATGTATACACATACCCCCAGGGTCCATCCTTATATATTATATATCCCATCCTTATACACATACCCCAGGTCATCTATATATATATAATCCCATCCTTATACACATACCCAGGTCCATCCTTATATATATATATACCATCCTTATACACATACCCCAGGTCCATCCTTATATATAATATATCCCATCTTATACACATACCCCAGGGTTCCATCCTTATATTTATATATATATCCCAGTCCTATACACATACCCCAGGTCCATCCTTATATATATATATACCCATCCTTTATAACACATACCCAGGGTCCATCCTTATATATATATATATCCCATCCTTATACACATACCCCAG